>CM042011.1:62543853-63016353 GCA_023525715.1 Cichorium intybus
TTTGACTTAAGACACTCTGAGAGAATGGATTTGTATGTGAATTGGGAATGTATGTGAAGTGAGCATGTATGTGAATTGTGGACTGATAAGACCCAGTAAGTGTAGAATTTTGAAATGACCAATTTTGACTCTCAGAAAATGATGTTGTTCTCATTAACCCAGACATAGGAATATTCTTAAAGAATGCTGGGATCCAACACCTACGCATACCATACATCTTCTTCAACCACTTATTATCTGAAAGTTTAAAGACATTAATCATGCCTTATCATCCAACTTCAAATTCGGAACATTCTATCTTAGAATTCCAAATCAAAGAATTTAATCGTTCCTTGAACAGTTTGTTATTAAAAACATGTGCAGGCAACTACAAACAAAAAATATTAAAAAATCAAGTTAGTCATATCTATGTAAATTAAATATAAATACCTAAAACAATTGAAATCATTACCTAATACCCCAACTTTGTGGTTATATGCCACATACATAAGTGATGATGTGACTCAGAGAAATCTTGTTCAATTGCTTTTTTCATAGTTGCATCTTGATCAGACAACACAATAGTAAGATGTTTACCAAACGCTTTTCTAAAACATTTAAGTAACCATACATATGAATCGGTGTCCTCCCTACTAAGCAATCCAACACCAAATATGACACACTTTTTATGATTGTCTAACCCTGTGAATGGGACAAATATCATGTTGTACCTATAAACAAAAACCAAATCGATGAAGCCACCATCTCCACAATACAATTCTCATAGAATACTCACAAACAAAACAACAAACAAAATTTCCAAAAGCAGACTAGACAACTACATAGGATCTATTCTTAGAGAATGAATATTTGCAAAACAATCAAACACTAACATCATCATTAAAAATAAAATCTGTTATGAGAGAATGAATATTTGAAAAAAACAAACATCTATTCCACAGTATTAACAAGTGCATTCTCTGAGATTATACAAGTATCAATAACAAAATTCATAATAAAAAGCCAAAACCACAACAAATAGCTAACATGTTTGTATCGAAAGTTGTATCAAATGAAACTACATCACCAAACTCCCTATAGTTGCATTTTGCAGTCTCATCAGCCCATGCATTCAGTTATTTGTCTTCAACCCGATCGTATCCTTATGACATAAATGGACGAGATTTCGTCCTACGTTCGCGCGATACTTACCATCCGTATTTGAACCTATATATATATATATATATATATATATATATATATATATATATATATATATATATATATATATATATATATATATATATATATATATATATATATATATATATATATATATATATATATATATATAATTTAATATTAAGAACACAAAATGAATATATTTGTTAAAAATATCAAATTTTATTAAAAATATATTATTGGTGTTCTTCGGCACTATTTTTAAGTTCAAAACATCATATTACGTCTCTATTGATAGTATCGATAAATGTTATTGGACATTTAAACACCTACGAACTTCGGTCTCGAATAGAGAATTTGTCAATTATATGACATCAAAATTTTGGCCCGCTTTTAGAGAGTATCCAGAGATAAAAAAAAACTTTGGATAAATCTCAATTCCCAATTACTAATCTCAAATATGTTTTAACTTTAAGAGTGTTGATAAAAGGATGCTACTAATTAAACCCCTGATTTTCTTCATTTACCCCTTCAATCATGATTTATTTGGTAGAATATATTTACAGTTATATTTTCTAGAACTAAAAATTAGACTACATCAGCTTTTTCTTACTTACAAGAAATTTGGGTTTTCACATATATCCTCACCCAATCACGCACTTTCTTTTTTGTGGGTAACCCACGATCACTCATCATTTTCTAAATAAACCATTTCAATTGTCCTAATTTATAAAAGAAAATATTATTCTATAATTTAGAAACAAAAAAAATTACGAGCAAAAAAACATCAAAATAATGATGAACGGCAAGAAAATATTTGTCCTTAAACGTAAATCACTTTTAATATAATAACAAATTATATTGTGATTTTTGTTTAGAGTATATATAAACGATTTATATGTTTTTATATATAATCTTTTAATATTTCAACAATTTTTTATATAAGTTTTAAAAACATTGTAAAAAAGGTTTTTTACTCCGAACTTTTTCCGAAAAACCAAACCGCACCGCAATAAAATAAACGTATTAATCGAAACGGAAACGAAAATGAAACATGCGGTTTATATCAAAAATTGAAAATTTTCGGTACGGTGGAGTTTTTAATTAAAAAAACCGCAAAAAACTGAACTGCACCGCTTGTAAGAACCGAACGGCAAACCGATTTACTAACCGAACTGCACCCAACCGCTTTTAATTAATTTTATATTAAAAGTAAAATAAAAATTATCAGAATATAAAAGCGAGACGGCAAGAAATTGAAGTACGCCTGATATCTTGTTTCAAATGAATAAATTAGGGTTATAAAGCATAATGTTTTTATGAAAAACAATATATTTTAAAAAAAATATAAATTAATAGTTAGTCCCAATTTCAAATTCGTAGATTATCTTTCAATTAATATATATATATATATATATATATATATATATATATATATATATATATATATATATATATATATATATATATATATATAATAAGTGAAGAAGTTCAAATTATATGTAATAATTATAAGCATTTAAGGAAATAATAATAGGTAATCATTAGGGGTAAACTTAAACCTAAAAATTTAATGATTGCGAGTTCATAAGTTGACAATGATTATAAAAATGATATTATTATGTAATTATTGTAGTTATTTCAGGAAAACAAAAGGGGGTAAAGACTAGAAAGCAAAAGGGGTATAGATAGTCAAACCCCTTGAAAAAAACACTCCAATCTACATGCTAGGTTTACATTTTTTTTATGTAACAATGTTGTCGCAAATTAACAATAATGATATATATAATTTAATTTTGATTCGACAAGAATAAATATTTAAATGAATGATTGTAGACACTTTTAAATTTTAATATTGTCGCAAATTATTTTATTAATAAGCTCAAATTTAGGTACAAATGTATCAATAAGGATAACTATTGTCCACTAATATATTTACTTGATTTAGAAGAGGTAATTACATCAAAAAGTTTGTTTCTAAATGGGAGGTTTTCCCAAAAATAATTATGTATTTTATTTTTTATTTGAAAAACTTTTATTTTACTTATTTTTTATAGGAAAATCTAGGTGTTGAAAAAAACAGAAACCGAATAAACCAACCGAACCAAATAATGTTTGGTTTATTTAGATGCCCTTAATTGTTTTTCGGTTTGGTGTTTAATTTAATCATTTATACCGAACCTTATTCGGTTCAATTTTTGGTTATATTTTTCAACGTTAGGTTTAACCGAAATAACCGAATAATTCTTACGATTATATATATATATATATATATATATATATATATATATATATATATATATATATATATATATATATATATATATATATATATATATGAAATGAATCAAATGAGTATGTATAATATGATTTAAAGTAGTCTACTAAGGTTTATTTTTCAAAACCGAATTATCTAATAAAAGTTATCGTTATAATTTCCATGTAATCATTAATTTTATAGATTTATTAAAAAAAATGAGGTGTTTGACTTTACCATCATCTTGAAAATTGGACATTAAAAGCTGGAAAGAGAATAGCAATGCCAATCAAATTTAGTTAAAATAATCTAAAAGTTGACCGAGTGTTTAGGGAGAAATTAGACTGGAGTGTCTAAAAAACTTCCCTATCTTTAATCTATATAAAATAAAATACTTCCTCCGTCCCAAAATGATAGTCCACAGACAAAAAACACACAGATTAAGAAAACATTAAATGCATCTTACTTTTTCCCACAAAATGACTGTTTTACCCTTTCTTTGCATTTAATGCTGGCACTAAATGTGTTGGCTGTTACAATTAAAGTTAGGGGTATTTTGGTAAAGATGTCATTTATATTTAGAAGTGGACTAACATTTTGAGACAAACTAAAAAGGAAACATGGACTATCATTTTGGGACGGAGGGAGTAAAAATTATATTACATATAGGCTCGTTTAGGGCTTGCGAGCCTAATTGAACTTAGTGACACAGGCTCGACTCAAACTTGTTTAATAAACGAGCCTTATATTAAGGTTGAGTTCCGCTCGGGCTTGTTTAAAATCGATCTTGAGCCGAGCTTTTAGCGAGCCGCTCCCAAATAGCTCACGAGCCGGCTCGGCTTTTTGCACCCCTAGTTGTCTATGCTGATTTTTTATTATCTAATAACAACATCCTAAAGTACATGCAATGCTTCAATAAGTTGTTTCATCACGACAAATACTTTCTTTTAAACGATTACTGTAACGTTCCAAATTTTGTAATAAAATTTTCGTTTTTGAAAACGGTACAAATACATAAAACGAGTTGGAAAATAAACAATTTAATCCGAATCCGATGTTTAAAACATTTGAAATCGTATTTATCAAAATAGTTACTACATTATTTAGCGGAAGTCTTGAACACCGAGAATATCATATGCGATACATTCGCGTCGTGACGTCGGAAAAAAGAATTTTCACTAAATTTACACTTGACGGATACTATAATGGATGTCCAACATATTTGTGACGAGTTTTCAACAAATTCCAATAGTTTTTTGTAAAAATTTTGGGCCACATATTTTTGTAGCCGCTCTAACACTCCAGCGCTGCCGGCGTATTGACGGTTTAGCGACGATATTGATATATCATTATTTATATATAATTGCATATGTTTTTTTCTCAAGAATGTACATATGATTTTTTTTCAAAATAAAAAACATTGTCGAAAATCATAAAAACCTAAGTTTTTGAGATTTTATTTACAAAAAACTCAAATGTTATTATCCCAAATTTATGTAAAATAATTAGTTACCATAAAAACCTACGGTAAAAAAATATATATTCTCTAACTTTTGAGTTTAATTTAATGACCGTAAATTATCATTTAAAGTTAAACAAGATAGGATTGTGGCCATAATACGCTTTCCATAACAAAATCAAATTTAGTCCAAAATCAATTTATAACAATATATATTATATAGAGGTGGTAGAAATATCCTTAGCAAAAATGAAAAGGATGAAAATTAAAAATTAAAGAGTTATACGTTTGACTATTATCAAAATAGATTAAATACATGTCAAAGTATTACATCAAATAATCATATGAACATATCGTAGGGTGTGTTTAACAACACTTTTCGAGACAATGGGCATGGTGTATTTATGGACCTAAATGTAGACATTAAGGTTGAGTTTGTTTTTGAAATTTTTTTATATTTATGAAAAAAGATGTTGATCAAAAGTCTTTTTTTATGTTCCTAGTTTTTATAAAAAATATTTATTTTTAATGTCTTTTTCGAATCATTTTCATTTTAACATACTCCTACTCACATGCAACCCCACTTCACCTACCCCAATCCATCTAAACCCTACCTACCCCATTCTACCCCTCGCCCTTAAAAAAAAAGTTTTTTACCGCCTACTCCCGACCCACCCATCCATACCCCAACCCATCCAAACCCTACTTCCAGAAGAACCATAAATATAGAAGAAAAAAACCTGCAAAATTGGTCCCTTGGTTTGCAAAACTATAGATAGAGTTTGAAATGTTGCGAACTTGTACGGAAGATTCAAAATCAGGAATTTTTAGTGATTTTGGTCCTTGACAGATATGGAATACCAAATTGCCCTTTTAATTTGTTTTTCCATTTTTTAATACCTATTTCCATTTTTTTATCAAAAATAAAACAAAGACACCCCCTCCACACACACCCCACCACCTCTCTCTCTCTCTCTCTCTTTCTCTCTCTCTCTCTCTCCCCATCTCTCTCTCACACCCACCCACCACCACCGGCACAGTCCTCTCAGATCTTTCATGTACAAGAAGAAGTTTTAGTAGTTTCAAACTCTAGGTATGTTCCTGTAAATTTGTAATAAAAAATAACGATCTATTGTTACTCCCAAATTAGGGGATTTTCAGGAGTTGCAAATTCTGATGGTGATTGAAATCAGCAATTGAGAGTTTATCAGCCTCATGGTCAGAAGCTTCTAATGATGGAGCAGGTTTCGTAGGTGCCATTTCCGATACTGGTGGTTGTATTCCATTTTGTACAGTCACGATGAAGAATACAACAAAATGGAATCGAAGGTTTTGAAGGTGGCGGTTTAATAGTTGTCGGAATCGAATCCGACTCCGATACAGAAGATTTAGGTCAAATTCACGATCGAAATAACGACAGATTTCAAACCACTAAATCAAATCTTAAACTTTTATAGGATTATTCATCTACCGAGAGGGAAGAATTAGGTCAAGTCCTCAAGATTGTTCATCTATCGAGAGGGAAGAGGTCTCTGTTTCATCTGAAATCTCATCAGAAAGGGAGAGAGATATAAAGATAGAAAAAGAGAGACAATGGTGAAATCTCATCTATGGGGGTGAGTGTTTCGTTTACACAGACTATTTTTCGACCCAAGCTCAAGAAGAACTTTAATGGGGGTCAATTATTGAACACACATATAGAGAAGATAAGAGAAAGAAGACTAGAGGGTGGGAGGGGTGGGGGTTGGATTTTTTTAGTTTTAATCAAACATCCTTAAAACGTATTAAAAATAGAAAGACAAATTAAAATGGTATTTTGTTCTTTTAATATCTGTCTGAGACCAAAATCACGAGAAATTCCTAGTTTTGGACCTCTCAGTTTTCGGTAAATCACAGAGATCAATTTTATAGTTTTGTCTAAAAAATTAAAAATAAATGTTACTTATATGCGAAAAGTGGTACAGACATGACTAGGATTTATAGTTACCTTATTTTTTAAATATGATTTATAGTTACCTTATATTTTTTGTCAGTAGGTGTGTACTAAAAGTGTCAATTATATACATGACTAGGATTTAAGAGATTTGTGTGTCGTTCAAAAAAATATAAATAAAATTTCAAATTTAAAAAAAAGAAAAAGCAAATTAACCACACAAGAAAATCACAATTCCCTTTAACAACTCAGGAGACACCAACCATAGTCACTGTCGTCAAGATAATGCTCTCTAAAAAGCTTTTTAGATATTTATAAAAAGCTTTTCATAATCCGTTAAAGTTGAATTTGATCATATAACTTTCTGATTTGTGCTCATTTGGTCACTTAACTTTGTTTAAGTTCTATAAGGTCACATAACTTTTTATTAATTTCCGAAATAGTCACTATGGCCCGTTATAACTGGTCATAGTGACCATTTAAAAAATAAATAAAAAGTTATGTGGCATTTCAGAACTTAAACGAGTTTAAGTAACCAAATGTGCACAAATCAGAAAGTTAAGTGACCAAATTCAACGTTAACACTTTTTTATATTATATTCTAAACACCAAACAAAAAATAAAGCTTCAACATTTTTCAAACTACATAAAACACTTGATTAATGATGATTAATCAGATTGAATAAAAGATTGACACGAGTAATTACATTAACATGACTCAAACACATGATATTTAGTCAACTTAACCCTTCAATACTCTGTGTGTTTCTAACTTTGTTTAAATAACCATATTTTAATATTGTTTCAAAAATTATGTCAGAAAAATAGTTTTTTACCTAAAAAGCAATTGATGATTTAACATTTAAATACTTTTTAAACTCGTAGGATTCATATCAGTTTAGCTAAAAGCATATTGTTAGTGATGATTTGAAGATAAAATATAATTTAAAGTAACCAAGATTTAGATAATTGAACAGAAATGAGTCCATTACCATATCTATAACCAATAGACATCCTCGTTGTAAATGATATGCATAAAAATGTTTGGTATAAATAGTACATACTATTTTATCAATCTACGATCATTTTCTCTTTTTTAGACGGTCAAAACATTTTACTAGAAACTAAAACCAACAAATTAAACATAAAATCAGTCAACTAGAAACCATCACCTAATTCATCTTCTTTTTATACATAATTCTTTTTTATTCATTAAGAAAAAAGAATTATTGTAGTAAAATAAACATACAGATTGTTTCCACGGTTAATTTAATTTACAACTAACACAAGTTCAAAAAATTCAACGTTCCAAAAAATCAAATTTTGTAAGGTTAATGTCGAATTTGATCACTTAACTTTCTGATTTTTTCTCATTTGGTCACTTAACTTTATTTAACTTTTAAAATGTCACCTACCTTTAAATTACACTTTGGGTCCCAGTGGTTTGTCATTTTTTTCTCACACACTCTCATGATGCTTTCTTTTGACCCTTTACACAATGCAGTTATTGATAGACATTGATACATCATCAACCCTAGAAATAGAGCGTCAGACCCATGAGCCCCCATGAGCCTACACTGACTTAGAATTAGGGTTTCCAACTATTCCCGTAAATATCTCCATTAAAGGTAATCGTCATTGGAACCAAAGGTAACATCAAAATGTAAACACCAAATCTTCTTCCATCTGTAGTTGTCTAGAGAACTGAACTATGATATTTTAACGACAGTTACCCCATACTTCGGTTCCCACTGAATCTTTATCAATTTCTGACAAGATTTGACTCCTAATGTTATCAACACTTCTGATGAATTATCTCCAAATACTTAAAGATAAGATAGATCTTCGCTCCTGATGACTTTAGCAGCATTCGCTTGCTGAAGCCTCTTCGCTTCCGTCCGAAATCAGAAATCGCAAGTTATATTTAACAGTACTTTAAAGTTTAAAACATGTATCGTATAACTACAATCACTGATGATTTTTCTTTAATTTTTTTATGATATTTCCTGCCAATCGGTTAAGAAAAATAAAATCTATGGAACCCTTTGTGTGAAACGCTGTGATGGCTATTATGGAATATTTACTCAGAAAATGGTTCTAAAAGCAATTATAATTAGATTTTATATGTCGATCCTACAATGAAACAACTTTTTTCATTTTTAAAGGACATGGGATATGGTGCCAATTTGAGATAGAGAAAAAGGATTGCTAGTTTTAGAAGTCCTAATTTCTAGTCGCCAACAATTATGAAAAAAACCCAAGTTATTATGTGCGGGTCGTGTTTAATACGTCCTTCAAAAGTAATATATATATATATATATATATATATATATATATATATATATATATATATATATATATATATATATATATATATATATATATATATATATATATATATATATATATATATATATATATATATATATAGATTAAAGTTCAATGAGGAACCAATTTTAAATGAGGAACCAAGGAACCTATCTTAACCATTGATTTTCATTAATCTAGGGCACTTAATATTAAAAACACGGAGGGCTATTCTGGTAATTTCGCATTAACTGATAGCTTGTTTTTCACGTCTCCGTTATTACTCCGTCGTTGACCTTCGATTCTTTATTGTACGCAGCCGCCGCAAGTGTCGTTCGTGGTTTTTGAGTTCTGATTCTTTCGTTTATGCTTAAATAGAATCATGGACCTTCGATTCTTGTTCTTGATTCTTCGATTCTATTTCAAGCTTCAATCTTCAGGTATGTACAATATGTTTTGGATTTCAATTTATCGTCGTAATGTTCTTTCTATATTTCTTCTTTGTTCGTTCTTATAATCAGTGATCTGATTGTGAAATTGAGTTAGTTTTTAGTTTATTTTACTTTGTCGATTTGTAATAATCAATTGATTACACGTTTTTATACTAAAAATCTTATTTTCTATGTGAAATACTATCTTCGTTGTTCTTTCTTTCTTTCTTCTTTGTTCGTTCTTCTGTTTTAGGTTATTAGTTATTGTTTCGGTATATGTTTTATTTTTCATTGTCCATTCAATTTTTAATTGATAATATTTTGATAAAATTTAGTGATTTTCTCTGTTTTTCAGTTTGCAATTGATCAATTCGGTGATTATGAGTACTTCTATATCAGTTATTAATGGAAGCACTGATGATCTAGCTAGTAAGTTTTTATTTATTTTCTGTTAATTTAAGTTGATTGTTTATGTTAATAAATGTCTTAGTTAATTGAAGTCATTTGCTTGATCTTGTAGGTCGTGAAGAATCTCCTTTTAGTATGAATTCTGGAAATTCAAACAGTGGCAATTCAGATGATCATATTGATTCAGGATCAAGTAAGTAATCTATTTTGTTTATGTATAATGTTTATATTATTTATTAACAAATTCACATGTGAATACAATCAATGTACATATATAATTTTTAATGCATTTACACAACTAAATTTATTTCAATTTATAAATTTTATTATATAGAGTTTGTTTTTGTAGATAAAAGTGGTGAATCTTTTGAATCAGAAGAGATTATCAATGAAGCTTTTAGTATTGTTCCTTACAATATAAAAGATAAGAAGCCGAGGCTTGGTCTTTTGTTTAGTAGTTTGTCTGATGCTATTGATTTTTATAACAAATATGGTGAAGAAAGTGGTTTTGATGTGAATCTTTCAAGTCAAAAGCGATATAATGATGGCACTGTGCGTATAAGATACTTAAATTGTAGTAGAGCTGGTTTTACAAAAACCTTCAAGCATGATTCTATAAATGAAAGTGAGTCTTGTAAAAGGAAAACTACTTCTAAGAGGATTGGATGTCCTGCTATTATAAAGTTCAAGAATCTTCCTGGTTCCTCAAAGTTCTATGTATATGGTTTTGTTGAAGAGCACAACCATAATCTAGTATCCAAAGAGAACTTATATTTGTTAAGGAATAATAGGAAGCTTGACTTTCTTGAACAATCATTCATTCATAGGGTTGGTACTAACAACATTGGTGCTACAAGAGCTTATACAGTCTTAAGTAATATAAAGGGTGGTTATGATGTTAGAGGTGGCATTGCAATTGACTTCAAAAATTTCAAGCGGGATTTAAATTGCAAGATTGGTGATAGTGATGCTCAAATTCTTGTTGATAAAATGGAGAATAGAAAAAGTTATGTTCCAAACTTCTCTTTTGAGTACAAGGTTGAGAAGGGTTATCTTTCTTGTCTTTTCTGGGCGGATGAAACTGCGAAACGCAATTATGAAGAATTTGGAGATATTATATCTCTTGATGCAACTTTCGTACAAATAAGTAATTTTCTGAACCCTTATTTACTAACATTCATTAAAGTATAATAATATTCATGTGAATTTTAAATTTTTTTCCAGATATTTTATGATTTTTATGCCCTTTACTGGAGTTGACAATCATAGGCGTTGTGTGACTTTTGGTGCTGGTTTATTAGCTAGTGAATCAACTGAGTCGTATGTATGGTTGCTTCAATCTTTTCTTAAGGCATTTGGAAAGCAGCCAAGAATGGTTGTAACAGATCAAGATGCAGCAGTAAAGAATGCTGTAAATATTGTTTTTACAGAATCCAGACATAGGCTATGCATGTGGCACATCATTAAGAAACTTTCTGATAAGGTACATCTGCTTTTTTATTTTTATTATAAGTAATTTGTTCAAAGATTCACATGTGAATGTTATGTTATTTCAATTTGAATGTTAGCTTATTTTAATGTGAATCCTATGTTGTTGAAAGAATTATACTAAATATTATTGTAACATATTTTATATCATTACTTGTGTTTAGGTTCCTCCAAATATTTTTAACCATCCAGATTTCAAAAAGTCTTTTCATAAAATTGTATGGGATGCTAAAAGCTCTCCAGAAGAATTTGAGAGTAATTGGTTATCTATGATGGATGAATTTGATATTCAGAATAACAAGTGGTTAAATCGTATGTATCAAATCAGGAATTTATGGATTCCATCATATTTGAGAGATTTTCCACTCTCTGGGTTGATGCGAACTACTTCTAGATCAGAGAGTGAGAACTATGCATTCTCAAGTTTCTTGAATTCTGATTCCAATCTAGTGAATTTCATGGTGTCATTTGAAAGTGCAATGGAGAAGCAAAGACATAATCAATCTTTGTTAGATTTTCAGTGTTCATCTAGATTTTCTAAGCCAAGGACTCCTTTACCTATTGAAAGACATGCATCAGAAGTTTATACACGCACTATTTTCTTGATCATACAGAGAGAAATATACTATTTAGTATATTATTGCATTCAAGATTCTGTGAATATTATGGATGATGTTGAAATCTATTCTTTGAAAGATAAGAAGAAGAGTAAGAATGGTGATAAACAAGTTAATGATGATGAAGATTCTGATGCTTATTATCGTAACACTATTCCTAATCTTTGTCCTGATATCCATTACAAGGTATTTCTATTATTTTTATGTAATAATTGTTAATGTGAGATGTGATTTTGTTTATGCTTAGAACATTCACATGTGTATTTTTGTTAAACTATGTTGTTGTTTACAAGATTTTCTTGTGAATCTTGTAAATAGTTGTATACTAATGCATGTGAATTTGATTATTTATAATAATTGCAGGTTGTGTTTCATCCAAAGGATGATACCATCAATTGTAGCTGTATGCTTTATGTCCATCAAGGAGTGTTGTGCCGTCATATGTTTTACATATTAAATATGAAAGAGATTGATCAAATTCCATCGAAATACATTTTGAGGCGGTGGCAAAAAGACATAATTGGTGATGGTATTTTGAAAAAGAAGTATTCTTATTCTCAGTATGGAGGTAAAATTGAAACTTTGATTCAAGATGCTTATGGTATTATTCGTTCATCCATCAATAAGCTTGTACATGATGAAGATGAGTTCAACAAATTTGTAAGTCAGCTTCAAGAGCTTAACAATGGTATTTCTTCATGTATCCCATCTACTGAATCATCTAGTAAAGGAGATCAGATTGAGGCGATACTTGGAGTTACAGTACCTGATGTTATAAATATTCAAAACCTTGTAGGGATAAAAAACAAGGGTTGTGGAACTGGAAAGAGACTTAAGAGTAATAAAGAGAAAGCGGTTGAGGCTTCTAAAAAACGATTGAGGTTATGCACTTTGTGTCATAAACCTTATCACAATGCTAGGAGTTGCATTCTTAGACAAGGGAATTTAGAAAGGGTTGAATAAGATTAGAATTTTATTTTTTTAGTAATTTTTCTGAATTGTTTGGCATTGAAAAATTTCATGTGAATTTTAGAATAATTGTTTGAAATTTTATTTCTATGAATAAATGCATTTGTTTTGAACTTTTTTTCTTTTACTTTTGTGTGGCTAGTGGATGTTATTGTTTCTTTTAGATTTGTTTTGTTTATTTTGATATAATTCATTATTCATATGTGAATTTTTGTTTTAGTTTATATTTGTTTAAGATATTCACATGTGTATTTTCTTAAACTATTTTTTGTATACAAATTTTTGTTGTGAATGTTTTAGTTGTTTTTTCGGTTGATATTTGTTTATGAGATTCACAAGTGTATTTTCTAAAAGTGTATTATTGTTTACAAGATTTTATTGTGAATCTTTAAATGAGTACATTAAGGATTCACTTAATTTTATTTTAAGTTGATATTTGTTTTAGATATTGATGTGTATTTTATTATCTTGCTGTCTAGAAGATTTTATTAACAGTCTTATAAATTTTTGTATACTTATTCATTTTGAGTTTTATGTTGTTGTTTACAACACATTTATTAGTTTAGGTGTTGTACTAATATCTTTAGATTTAACCTCAAGCATAAGTTAAAGAGTACAAATATTTCAAGGATAAACATCAACAAGTACATATACATAGTTCTGCATTCCATTGTTTCATCCATACAAACAAAAAAGTAGTCCTAAACTGGAAAACAACCATTGTTTCATGCATAATAGAATACAAACATCCATATTTTTTCAAATACCACAAGTCTTGGCAAAACAACCAACCATTTTTTCTTCAGAATTCACGTCTATATTCTTCCTTCTCTTTTCTCCCATCCCTTATTCAACATTGCATCAATTTGTTCATTTGATTTATTAGCATATGCTTCTGATTGTTTTATAATTCTTTTCTTGTGAATGTTCATTTCACTAAGAAGAATTTTTGTTAAGTATTTGATTCGCAGACCATTTATTTGAAGAGTTTGAGATCCTACTCCATCTTCCTTCTTAAACCCACAATCCCAACTTCCTACGCGATCACCCATATAAAGCTCCATATGTCTCATACAAAAAACTGCACAATCAACATAGTTCTTCCTGGTTCGCCAAAACATTTTTAGTCTTTCTGGGACGACATCTTTTAGCTTTAATGTAGATTTATGTTTCGCATTCTTCAAATATTCACTGAAGAGTAGTTTCTGCAAATAAGAGTAATTTTGATTAAATGATTTATTTCTTTTCTATATCATATAAATTTATATTTTTGCTTACCAGTTCTTCAGGTGCATTATGATAAGCTCTCTCTATCTTTGCTGTTGAATTCTTGTTGTCAATGACTTCAATTGATGGTTCTTTTAAGTTTATACTGATGAGGTAGTAATGATCTTCATGATGAACAGGGAAAAGTACCTGTTTTTAACAAATTGAATTTGTGAATTAGTTATAAAGATATAGATCTAATATTTTTTGTGTTAAAGAAATAGAAAAATTAATTACCAAATCAATTTTGTCAAATGATAAATGCTCCTTGTCGTTTTTCATTGCTTCTGTTATATTTGACTCAAATATTTTAAATCTTTCAGTGAAAGGTATTTTTGCATCATATATGTTCTTTCTCTGCAAAAAGGACAAGTTAATTTCAGATTTTAAACTATAATAACATAAAAAAATGTTAATTAATAAATGTGAATGTACAATACCATAATTATCATATGAAATTATGCATTAAAAACATATTAAGTAATTCACAATGTGAATTTTTATAAATTTATTAGTAAATTAAGATGTGAATATACAATCAAATAAAAACTCTAATAGCATCTGATATCACATGTATTTACTAGGAGATTGACAATTAAATTTTATGTATTTTAGTTTGAACTTACCACAATGGTTGTATCAAAGAAGTATCTGAACAATTGTTTGTTTGTACAAGTTTTTTCTTCAAAATTTAAAATAGCTGACCAGGCATCAATCACACTTGTGTGCACCCACAAACCAGTCTGTAAAGTCTCTATCATTCCTCTTAATACAATGACACCATTCTTCATTTCAAATACCTTTTCACTTGATTTGTTTATCAAAAAAAGAATAATAAGTTAATAAAGGATATTTCAAGTGTCACTGTAATAAAAGAAAATATTAAGTGTGAAGTTTTACCTAGGAGAACCATTCCTCATAAATATTCTGTTTGAAACTTTTGTTTCAGCATCTTCCAGAAAATTCTCCGTGGAAACAAACTTCTGGCAGTAAGGAGATGATAAAAATACAGATGGTTTTGTAGCTCTTTTCTCAACATTCCTTTGTAATTTTTGAACTTCTAAATCATCTTCTGTGTCTTCTGAATCATGAACCTCCTCCTCAACAATAGTTGTTTCCTTTTCACCTTGTACTACATTAGTTTCCTGAAATTCTTGTGTTAAACCAAGTGAAAAGCTAGGTATTGATGTATCAATCAACTTTTTTTTACTAGTTTTTGTTGTGTTTGATATATTTGTTTTAATAATATTTTGTTTATTTTGTAATTCACTACAATTTATATAAAATTCCAAAGCATCTACGTATTCAAGAACCTTTGGATCTTCAAAGTAATCTCCTGGTGTCAAATATGTTGATTCATTCAAATTGCTTTTGGTAACTGGAGTGGTTTCTTGAACTTCAATGGGATTTGCATTCCTTTCACCTTCTGTGTTCAATTCACCTTCATTCACATTTCTTTCTTCCCTTTCACCTTGATTCACATTTGCATTCCTTTCACCTTCTGTGTTCAATTCAAATTGGACTTCAAATTGTTTTTCAATATTTTCAACTCCAAGATTATATTCTTTGTCATTCATTTAATCTTCATCTTCTTTGTCATCATTTTCAAAATCATTTTCTTTCCTAAAGAATGCTTCATCAAATTTTTTATCAAATTCCTTCAAATTATGACTCTCCGGAAACTTTGAAACAGAAAATTTTATCAATTTTCCAATCTTTTCTTTATCTTCAACGAGGTTTTCATACTTTCTTTTCACTTTCACCTCCAATTCCTGCCAATAAAATGACATATACAGAAATTCACATTGTGAATTTAGATAATCATATATTCAAAATTAAAAATTACATTGTGAATGTAATAAAAACTGACCTCAACTGTCATATAATCATCTTCATCAGATGATTCTCCTTTTGATTCTGGATAATGATCCTCAACATCAACATTACCAAACGAGCCTTTTGCAAGTTCTGCCTTTTCTCTTATATTCATCTTCTGAATATTCCAATGGTTAACAGAAAAACCATCTATTTCAATTTCTTCATTCTTCAAATTTGTCATGAATTCCAAATAAGCAAGCTGCAATGTTAATATTAGACAATTAATTATATGAAATAAGAAATTACATTATATATATATATATATATATATATATATATATATATATATATATATATATATGTATAATAAACAATATTACCAGTAAAACAATAAGTGGTCCACAAAAGTAGTCTCCTCGATCAGTTTCATCCCAATTATGCTTGCATACTCTCAGGCAGTTAAGAATATGACCACACCAGTCTATATCTTTTATGTTCTCTCCAAACAAGTGAGGTAAGATTGTTAACTTGCATGTCCCAAGTTTGTTAATTTCACAAAATGAATTTGAAAACAAGATAACAAAGTTAATTTTGAAAAGCATTCCCGAGTCTTTTGATTTTCTGATTCTTCTTTCAATATCAGTTGGTCTCATTGGCTTTCTGTCATATTGCTCTTTCCATTCAACAAATTCTTTTAGCGTATGATCACAATGTTCAATTTCATATAAACTTTTTTTGCCAATCAGAACTCCAATTAAATTTTGAACCAACTCTTTTGTGATCTCAATTGAAGCTTCTGGTAAGTGACTCTTCATATCTTATGGGTTGAATTTGTTCACCACATATCTAGAAAGCTTTCCAGGAATTCCATCTATTGACAATTTTAACAAAGAGCCAAATCCTAATTCTCTAACTGCTTTTTTCTAGTCTTTGTTGAGTGATCTTATAACATTAATCAATGAGTTTGTGCTAATTCTGGTTCTTAGTGATATTGGTTTGCTTGGATCCATGGGTATTTTTTCTTTCTTTTCAACTTTTCTTTTCTTTCTGGTAGTCTTTTAGTTCTCTTCTGGTTTTGATGTATGTTTTCTCTTCTTTGTGGTAGTCTTTTCATTCTTTTCTGGTTTCGATGTATGTTTTGTCTTCTTCGTGGTAGTCTTCTTTGTCACTGTTTTAAATGTATTGATAAACATGTTAGAAATTAATATATGCTAATAATAAATAATTTTATTAAAATATAAACCAACCTGTTTTTTTCTTTTTTTAGTTTTCTTTAGAAGACTAGTGTCAATTTGTATTGGTATGGGCTCTGATGTAGAAACAATGTACTTTATTCTTGGACTTTGTCTAATTGCTGTAAAATAAACAACATATTTTGTGAATTAGATTTACTAATATTGAAATTCACATAGTGAATATGTCAATGACAATTCACAATGCGTATTGTAAGTTGTGTTGTTTCTGTTATAATTATTCACATTGTAACTATTTAATAATATAACTTTTGTGAATTAGAATATACTAATATTAAAATTCACAAGTAAATATTTTTTTTAATAAATCACAATGTGAATATGTCAATGACAATTCATAATGTGTATTGTAGGTTGTGTTGTTTTTCTTATAATTGATCATATTATAACTATTTAATAAAATCACTTTTGTGAATTAGAATACACTAACATTGAAATTCACAAGTAAATATTTTTTTAAATAATTAACAATGTGTATATGTTAATGACAATTCACAATGTGAATATTTTTTTAATAATTCACAATGTGAATATGTTAATGACAATTCACAATGTGACTATGTTTATGTTATAGAAATAAATGTAAAAATGTACTAACCTTTTGTTTTTTGTTTTGGAGTGCTTTGAATGTCTACTGTAGTTTGTGCTGTTTCTGTGAATGAATAATAATTTTTAATAAGCGCAAACTATAATATTTAAGCATAAAGTCAGAAATCTCATAATCATTAATATCTTTACAAATCTTTTGTTGGTTTTTTTGTGAATTAAAATATACTAATATTAAAATTCACAAGTAAATATGTTTTTAAGAATTCACAATGTGAATATGTCAATGACAATTCACAATGTGTATTGTAGGTTGTGTTGTTTTTCTTATAATTGATCATATTATAACTATTTAATAAAATCACTTTTGTGAATTAGAATACACTAACATTGAAATTCACTATGTTAATATTTTTTTTTAATAATTCACAATGTGATTATGTTAATGACAATTCACAATGTGAATATTTTTTTAATAATTCACAATGTGAATATGTTAATGACAATTCACAATGTGACTATGTTTATGTTATAGAAATAAATGTAAAAATGTACTAACCTTTTGTTTTTTGTTTTGGAGTGCTTTGAATGTCTACTGTAGTTTGTGCTGTTTCTGTGAATGAATAATAATTTTTAATAAACGCAAACTATAATATTTAAGCATAAAGTCAGAAATCTCATAATCATTAATATCTTTACAAATCTTTTGTTGGTTTTTTTGTGAATTAAAATATAATAATATTAAAATTCACAAGTAAATATTTTTTTAAGAATTCACAATGTGAATATGTCAATGACAATTCACAATGTGTATTGTAGGTTGTGTTGTTTTTCTTATAATTGATCATATTATAACTATTTAATAAAATCACTTTTGTGAATTAGAATACACTAACATTGAAATTCACTATGTTAATATTTTTTTTAATAATTCACAATGTGATTATGTTAATGACAATTCACAATGTGAATATTTTTTTAATAATTCACAATGTGAATATGTTAATGACAATTCACAATATGACTATGTTTATGTTATAGAAATAAATGTAAAAATGTACTAACCTTTTGTTTTTTGTTTTGGAGTGCTTTGAATGTCTACTGTAGTTTGTGCTGTTTCTGTGAATGAATAATAATTTTTAATAAGCGCAAACTATAATATTTAAGCATAAAGTCAGAAATCTCATAATCATTAATATCTTTACAAATCTTTTGTTGGTTTTTTTGTGAATTAAAATATACTAATATTAAAATTCACAAGTAAATATTTTTTTTAAGAATTCACAATGTGAATATGTCAATGACAATTCATAATGTGTATTGTAGGTTGTGTTGTTTTTCTTATAATTGATCATATTATAACTATTTAATAAAATCACTTTTGTGAATTAGAATACACTAACATTGAAATTCACTATGTTAATATTTTTTTTAATAATTCACAATGTGATTATGTTAATGACAATTCACAATGTGAATATGTTTATGTTATACAAATAAATGTAAAAATGTACTAACCTTTTGTTTTTTCTTTTGGAGTGCTTTGGATGTCTACTGTAGTTTGTGCTGTTTCTGTGAATGAATAATAATTTTTAATAAACGAAAACTTTAATATTTAAAAATAAAGTCAGAAATCTCATAATTATTAACAACTTTACAAACCTTTTGTTGGTTTTTTTGGACTGGGTGATTTTTCTGGTGTTGGGCTTTTTGAAACACCTTTAAATTTATCTAATATCATTTTAAGTGTTCCCTTTGTGTACTTTACTTGAGTTTCACCTGTATGATATTAAATAATTAAATGTTTTTTAAGTTGTATTAACAATACAATATTTATAATTTTTGTTTGAACTAACCTTGAGTTGGAAGAATTTCAGATTGAATCTTAGAAAGAACTTGTGATTGCTGGACTGCTTTATCTGTAAATGTAAAGTATGAAACTATAATGATATATTATTGAAATTCACATTTGAATTATATAAATACAATTCACATTCTGAACATGTTCTTTAAGTTTCAAAAAACCAACCTTGACTTTTATCTCCTTTTGATTTTATTGTCTTCATATTATCTTTATCTATTGGTAAGGTGTCATGTTTACCTGTATTAAATTAATAAAACAATAAATATATGCTATAAGAATACATGTTATAAACAAAATTGCACATTGTGAACATGTTGTGTAAGTTTCAAACAACTAACCTTGATTTTCATCTCCTTTTGATTCTGTTGTCTTCGATTTATCTTTTTCTTTTGGTAACGTGTCATGTTTATCTGTATTAAACTCATAAAACAATAAATATGTGTTATTAGAATATAAGTTATAAATATAATTCACATTGTGAACATGTTCTTTAAGTTTCAAACAGATGACCTTGACTTGGATCTCCTTCTGTTGGTAACGTGTCATGTTTACCTATATAAATTCATAAAACAATAAATAAATGCTATTAGAATTTAGTGTAACTACATATATTAAATATGTGAATTTAATGCAACTACAAGTCTTCATATACTCACAATAAATAAAAACTTAAGTTATTCATGATTTATCAATTCACATAAGTAATTTAATGTTAGTTACTGATTCCTTTCTGAATATAATGTTAATGGAGTATGAATTTCAAAGTTTAAACTCATATACGGGATTTAATGTTAGTTTGAGATATTGTAATCAATTAATGTTTTCTATTACTTGTAGATCTTAACTATTTTAACAATTTAACACTACCGATTACATGTATATCATAATCGAAAAAGTTACTGTATAATCTAGGGTTTCGATTTTGTATTTTCATTTCGAAAATGTTATAAAATTAAATTTTATAAAGTTATTCAACAATGATTTGATAGTTTAAACACTGATTCGAAGTTTAATCGTATTTTGAAGTACAATTCGCGAATTAGGGTTTTCAGTAGTGCCGATTCGTGCAAAACGTTTAGAAAATAGACCGTACCTTCGATAGTCATCGTCGATTCGTAATCTCCGGCGACTATTACAGATTAACTTCAGATTTCCGGTGAATATTCCAACGAAGAAGTACGCTTACGGTGAATCGCACGTTGAAAGCCACAGGAAGATGTAAACTGTGAAAATGAAGTAACTTTCAAACCAAAGGCACGGTTAATTCACGTTAACTGCCGTTAAAATTTTTGAAAGCTTACCAAAAATACCCCTTGAAGTTCTGTGTTTTGCTATATTCCGCTGTAATGTTTATTTTTTTGAAGTTTTACATAAGAAATCTAATCCCTTGAATTTTTTGATCCTATGGCTTAAATTGGTTCCTTGGTTCCTCATTTAAAATTGATTCCTCATTGAACCCAACCCTATATATATATATATATATATATATATATATATATATATATATATATATATATATGCCAAAGAACTTGTAGTTCAGCGGCACCGGAGTATGCCCGGCCTCCTTGAGGTCTTGGGTTCAAATCCCACTAGGGGATTAGGTGGATTAGATGGTTTAGGTTAGGATATAGTATATGTATTATTTTCCGGTTCAAAAAAAAAACAATATATATATATATATATATATATATATATATATATATATATATATATATATATATATATATATATATATATATATATATATATATATATATATATATATATATATATATAGGGATGGGTTCAATGCAGAACCAAAATATATCGCCTAACTGTAGAACCAACTTCCTGACCGTGTGATCAGATTGTAATCAAAAGGATACGATGGTCAAAACAAAGTTACATATTCATAACTGAACAACCAAATCAAAATCTTATCCCAAAAAAATCGAAGACTCGTTATCAAATGTTACGTGATTACAATAAGCAATTCGATTTCAAATGTTTAAGCTAACTGTGTATTTAGATTCATCAAAACTAACACATGATAACAGAAGGGGTTAACGAAAAAGAAGAAAGAAAGCATTGCGTAATCTGTTGATTGATGGACATAGTTCATTGATGAACATATGTTCATTGATGAATAATGAAAACAGTCCCCAACCAATACTACGATGGTTAAACGCTACATATGCGACACATAAACGTAAGCTCATAAATGAACAATGTTCATATATGAACATGTTTCAATTTCAGTGAAAATGATGATAGAAGAAAGGTTTAAAGAAAAAGAACGAAACCACTGTTATAGAATATGTTCATTGATGAACAAATGTTCATTGATGAACATATGTGAACTAAATCCACGTGAAATCGCTAACTCCTTGAAATTGAAGTCGTCATCACTAATTGAACTCATGGTTGATCTCGCTAATGACTTTGCTACTGATTGATAGTTATTTGGGTGAAATCGGTTACTTCTTAAATTTATTTAGCGAACCTTAAATTTGAAAATTAAAAACCACTGTTATAGAATATGTTCATTGATGAACATATGTTCATTGATGAACATATGTTCATTGATGAACAAATGTTCATTGATGAACATATGTTAACTAAATCCACGTGAAATCGCTAAATCGATGAAATTGAAGTCGTCATCACTAATTGAACTCATGGTTGATCTCGCTAATGACTTTGCTACTGATTGATAGTTATTTGGGTGAAATCGGTTACTTCTTAAATCGATTTAGCGAACCTGAAATTCGAAAACTATGTATTTGAGTCGCTAAACATAAAACGCCAATTACTTGATCGCTAAGCAGACGTGGTCTTCCTTGATCGCTACGAAATATGTCGCCAAATCAAATGTTTCGCGAAATCGTTTTGACCCTGAGTGCTAATCATGTATGTATTGCCAAATGTGATAGCGAGATGAAGGAGATGAAGCGGGATGAAGGAGATGAGAATCCTGTAGACACTGAAGGGATACAAACCCCATTATGTCATTGCTTGGATAGGATTCCCTGCACAAGAAGTAT
Organism: Cichorium intybus; assembly: GCA_023525715.1. Lineage (NCBI taxonomy): Eukaryota > Viridiplantae > Streptophyta > Magnoliopsida > Asterales > Asteraceae > Cichorium > Cichorium intybus. The sequence goes on from CM042011.1 coordinate 62,566,654, forward strand.
AATTCTTTTGGTGCACCCCTTTTAAATTAGACCATTGATATAATGATCCAAGGGTTATAAAGGTGGTTCTATGGTTAGGTGATTTAATTTGGTTCTATATTGAACTTTCCTATATATATATATATATATATATATATATATATATATATATATATATATATATATATATATATATATATATATATATATATATATATATATATATATATATATCGATATGTGTAGTATTCATATCCGATTAAGATTTATTCATATATGATTAAAGAGATACATAATTTAATCACATGTTAATAAAACACATAAAGAGAGTTTTTATAAAAAAAATTTAAAAATATTATATCGATATATGGTCTATATAATACAGTTAAGTTCAAATATGAACTCAAATTATCCTAAGAACCATCCATAAAGTAAGAATTTATAATCTACACATTATTTATTTTAATAAAACACAACATAATTAATTTTTCATTGTGTCTTAGAGAATTGATTTTAAAAAAAAAAAACTAAAATTTTTATGTGCATATGAATATAGACGTATTCTTATGCAAATTCTGCATGTAAACAAAAACTTGTTTTCTTAAAAGGTTTTTTCTTCCTTAAATTTTTAAACGCTAAGTATATGCATATTCATTGTGTGTCATTTTAAATATATGTATATACATATGCATATGAAAATATATACATTTGTATACGCACCAAAAGTAGAGTTTTTTTTTTTTGAAAAAAATTAGTTATTTGCTTAATTGCTATATTAAAAAAAAAGTGATTCGTTTTTTTAAAAGAATGTATAACAAAAAAGCTCTTAGCTTCTCTGATGAATTTGCATATCTTTTTAACTCATCTCTCTCTCTCTGTGACACCCCTCGCTAAGGATTTATAATTTAAAACATCATTTATCATAAAAGATATCATTAAATCAAAAGTAGTCTGTTCATTACAGAAAGTAGGTCCCAAATAGTTAAAGTAGTTCAAAACATGTAGCGAGGTGGTATCATAATTCAAATACAAAAGCATAATTCAAATGGCCACACAAACCGTGGTCTTTTAAAAGTTCTCGCCTCTTCACAACTCTTATTCAAAACCTGAGTACACATCAAAACAGTTAGGCAATGGAAATGCCTAGTGAGTTACCCGAGGCTATCTCATTATGAGTGGAAAGGATAACCTTAACACCCGAGACAACCTCCAAAAATAATCTATTACACATTTATAGTTTGAAATAAAAACATCGCAATGTTTTCTCAAAATAGAAGGTCGTGATATGCAAATGCAATGCAACTATCCCAACCCATGTCCACCTCTTAAAGTCCATCTCACCTCAATGGCACCCACCTAAGTTCACAAGCAAACGCACGGAGCATAATACTTGATTCCCGTATGGGTTGAAACTAAGACTAGTGGCCATTACACTAGCCTCATGAGGGGTAGCAACTCCCTCATGCAATTTCCCTAATGTCGGGAACTACTCCTCACCCGCTTTGTTTTAGAGAAGGGTCAAACTCATAATAACTCCCCACCCTCTTTGTTGAGAAGGGTCAAACTCGTCCTCAAGGTATCTCATGGTCAACCCCCATCCTATATGTAATGCAATGCACAGATAGGATGTCCAAATATCTTTCAAAACCACTTTGTAATATTTAATAATAATCATCTTTGAAAAAGACTCATTTTAATGCTATGCACACATAAGGTTTATGCAACATTTAACATATAGACGTATGCATGATAGTTGTAATAAAACACAAGATTAAAAGAGGGATGTGTACTCCCGGTAACTCACCTTCCTTAAGTTTCCAAGAAGATGCTATCCTCTTTGCTTCAACCTCAATCACTCTTCTCCTACAAAATATAACATCCAACATTACTAATAGCTCTAGACTAGTTAAACTTCACTAATTTAGAGTAATATCTTAATTAAACATTGCCTAGAAATGAGTTTAAGCCTTAGAACCCAAAGCCCAAACCATAGAGCTCGAACTCAAAAAGTATCCAAAATTGGTCATTGACTGACACGGCACGTGTAGTAGATTACACGGGTCGTGTAACTCACTGATCCAAATAACACGGGTCGTGCTCCTTTAGCACGGGTCATGTTTCGCTCAGTTTCAGCTCCGATTTTGGTCATTTTCACTTCATTTTGGTCCAAATCAAAGTCTAACACTACCACAAACTTCTAGATATCAAAAGGACATTATTTCTACCTAAATTACCCATCATTTGATCCAAACAAATCATCCCATAACATCTTCATTGAATCAAATCCATGTTCTAATCCCAATTTACTTCACAAGCTTAGATCAAGGAATGTCCAATTCCATTCAACCAATTGATCAATGATTCAAGGGGTTCCTTCTTCCATTAATTTGAAATCACTAGGAACTTACTTAAGCTCTTCATAGAACACATTTAAGATACAAGTTGATCCAATCATCAAGGTTTCACCCATTGATGGGTTTTCCCCAAATATTAGGGTTCATGTGAATCAACAAGCATCCTAAATGATTCTCCAAGCATAAGACAATCAAATTGGAAAGAGATAATCACTAGGACACATAATATACATCTTTGGGATCATAGAGCTCATCTCCCCCAACCATGAAATTCGAATTTGAACTTGATCTACCCAAAATAGTGGGTTTTCAACATGAATATTAGATTTCTTACCTTGAATCCTCTAAATGTTGGTATAGATCACTTAGATCTTGCTGGAAGAGAGTGTCCCTTTCTAGATCTCCCTTGAAATCGTCTTCTTCTCCCTCCCTCTCTTCCAAATCGTTTCTCCCAAGTGAAATGGGGGTTTCCCCAACTTAAACTTCCATCTTTTCACTTATTGCAACTTAGTCCCTCCAGCACTAAAGTTATATCTTATTTGCACTAGAAGTCCTTCCCCATCACTTCTAAAATACTAATTACCAATTAAGTCCTTCTTCTAGAATCTCATGTGGTAATTTCCATATTTACCCTTAATTAGTTACTCTAAACTAAATACTTCTTCAAGATGAATAAATTAATTTGTTGTGTTTTAAATATTATGATTATTAGATTTATTATTATTATTATTATTATTATTATTCATTAAACTATTTACCCTAGATTAAGGATGTTACACACACACACACACACTCTCTCTCTATATATTATTATTATTATTATTATTATTATTATTATTATTATTATTATTATTATTATTATTATTATTATTATTATTATTATTATTATTATTATTATTCATTAAATCATCGTATACCTTAGCTTTTTAACATTTCTATCCAAAATCTCCTCCGGTTCTTCTATAAGTCTCTTGTTTTCATCCACCCGAATTTCTTTTAAAGGTAGGAAGTCAACCTTATCGCCAAGCCACTTCCTCAAGTAACATACATGAAATACATTATGAATTCCATTCAACTCTGGTGGCAACTCAAGTCGATAAGCTTGTTTCCCAATCTTCTCTAATACATTCAACGGTCCAATATACCTTGGATTAAGCTTTCCTCTTTTCCCAAAACGTATTATTCCTCTCCAAGGTGACACTTTAAGTAACACTTGAATCAAACTAGGCCTAATTATTCCTCTTTTCCCAAAACGTATTGTCTACTTTGGGCCGGCTTCATCCGTTCCCTAATTACCTCCACTTTTTCTGCGGTTTCTTGAATCAAACTAGGCCTAACCAAAACCTTTTCTCCCGCTTGTAACCAACATGAAGGGGATCTACACTTTCTTCCATATAAAGCTTCATACGGGGCCATCTTTATGGATGAATGGTAACTATTGTTGTAAGAAAACTCAATCAAAGGAAGATGCTTGTCCCAACTTCCTCCAAAATCCAAAACACGTGCACGCAACATGTCTTCAAGAGTTTGAATCGTCCTCTCACTTTGCCCATCGGTTTGAGGATGATATGCCGTACTGAAACATAACTTGGTTCCCAATACTTCTTGCATGCTTCTCCAAAAATGTGATGTAAACCGACTGTCTCGATCCGACACAATTGATAATGGCACCCCGTGCCTCCGAACGACCTCATCCACATATAGTTCCGCAAACTTATCAACAAGCCATGTTTCTCTTGCCGCAAGAAATAATGCACTTTTAGTTAAACGTTCCACAATGACCCAAATCATGTCATGACCATTTCTTGTTCGAGGTAACTTAGTAACAAAATCCATGGTGAGTTTTTCCCACTTCCACTCCGGAACTTCTAACGGTTCAAGATCTCCATAAGGTCTTTGATGCTCAGTTTTCACCAAGGAACACGTTAAACACTTGTTGATATACTTGGCAATATCTACTTTCATAGTCGGCCACCAATACAAAGGCTTCAAATCCATATACATTTTTGTACACCCGGGATGAATGGAATATTTGGTCTTATGAGCCTCATCAAGAATTAATTCTCTTTTTCCACCATACAACGGTACCCAAACACGACTTTGAAATGTTTTCAACCCGTGAGAATTTTCCTCAAAGATCACTGACTTGCCAAGTCTTTCTTCTTTAATGTTACCCTCCTCTTGAGCTTTTTCTTGAACACTCTTCAACAAGTCAACTAGTGTGGATACCACTTCAATTCTTAATGCTTTAACCCTTCTTTTCTCACTAATTTCTTTTCTACTCAAAGCATCCGCCACGATGTTCGCTTTACCCGGATGATAAAGGATTTCACAATCATAATCCTTGAACACTTCAATCCACCGCCTTTGCCTCGCGTTTAAGTCCTTTTGACTAAATAAATATTGCAAACTTTGATGATCCGTGAAGAGTTTGCATTGAGTGCCATAAAGATAATGCCTCCAAATCTTCAACGCATGAATCACAGCCGCCAACTCCTTATCATGAGTGGGATAATTCAACTCGTACTCCTTTAATTGACGTGATGCATAAGCGATAACCTTTCCTCTTTGAGTGAGAACACATCCAATTCCCAAACCCGACGCGTCACTATAAACCGCAAAATCTTCAGTGCCCTCTGGAAGGGACAAAATGGGAGCTTCACACAACTTCTTCTTTAACAATTCAAATGCCTCTTCTTGTTTGTCGGTCCACACGAACTTCTCATTCTTTTTGGTCAACGAAGTCAACGGACATGCAATCTTGGAAGATCCTTCTATAAAACGTCGATAATATCCCACCAAACCAAGAAAACTTCTAATTTCGGTTGGATTCTTCGGTTTCTCCCAATTCATCACCGCTTCAATCTTTTCCGGGTCCACTTTAATCCCATCTTTATTCATGACATGCCCAAGGAATTGAACTTCCCCAATCCAAAACTCACACTTAGAAAATTTTGCATACAACTTCTCCCTTTTTAGAGTTTCGAGCACCATCTTCAAATGCTCCTTATGCTCCGCCTCCGACTTTGAGTAAATGAGGATGTCATTAATAAACACGATCACGAACTTATCAAGAAACGGTTTGCACACCCGATTCATAAGATCCATGAAAGCCGCAGGTGCATTAGTTAACCCGAAAGGCATTACAAGAAACTCAAAATGCCCATATCTTGTTCGGAAAGCCGTCTTCTCTACATCTTCATCTCTTACTTTCAATTGATGATAACCCGACCGAAGATCGATTTTTGAAAAATAACCCGCACCTTGAAATTGATCAAATAAATCGTCAATACGAGGTAGAGGATACCGGTTCTTGATAGTCACTTTGTTGAGATCCCGGTAGTCAATACACATTCTCATGGAACCATCCTTCTTTTTCACAAAAAATTTCAGCATCATACTTTGCAAGCCAATCCATCCCAAGCACAACATCAAATCCTCCAACATCCAAAAGTATAAGGTCAACCCAAAATTCCGCCCCGCTACACTCTACCTTTACATGCGATATCTCCTTACTCACAATTTTGCTTGCACGACCCGCTACATCTATCACTAACTCATACTCAAGTTTATGCAAGGGTAATTGTAGTCTTTTAGCAAAAATGGGTGACACATGAGAATAAGTAGCCCCCGAATCAAATATCATAGAAGCGGGTAGAGAGTTTACAAGAAATATACCTGACACCACATTTGCCTTCTCCCTAGCTTCCTCTTCAGTCATTTGAAAAGCCCTTCCTCGAGTTCGGGGTGCTTCACTTCTCCCACCTCCACTACTCTCCTTCCTCTTTGTGGTGCACTCGTTCGCCTTGTGCCCGTAATCCCCACACTGGTAACACTTGAAACCCTTAGGACACGCGTTTGAGAAATGTCCTTTCTCACCACACTTGAAACACGTACCATCTTCCTTAGCTTTTGATATGGCTTCACCACTCTTTCCCTTTCCATCATATTTCGGTTTCTTTTGTTCGGTTGCCCCTTTTCCACGTGAGTCGTAACCTTCCTTTCTCTTGTTTACAAATTGGGGTCTCTCCTGGTCTCGTTCTTCTAATGTCTTCTCAATCTTCCTTGCCTTCCTCATGGCAACTTCAAGAGTAGTAGCTTCAAAGTTAAGTCGGTAGTTCCAAGGCAAACCTCCCACATACTGATCCACTTTTGTGGCCTCATCCGGAGCCAACCTTCTAGTAAAGCTCAAAAGTTTTTGGAATTTGGCATTGTACTCTGTGATAGTCATTTTGTCTTTCTTTAAGCCAAGGAATTTCCTTTCAAGGTCACGAATCTCTTCTTTAGTACAAAACCTCTCCTTCATCTTCTCCAAGAATACATCCCAAGTTAGGTTCTCCAACACATGCATCTCCATCATTTCCTTAGTCTTCAACCACCACTCAAGAGCCGTTTCCTTGAGAGTAGTGATTGCAAAGTTCACACGTTGGTCATCACCGCATTGACAAGCATAGAAAGCCATTTCAATTTCAATCACCCAATTGTGAAGTACAACCGGATCTAACGTCCCATTGTAAGTAGGTGGCTTGCAAGAGTTAAAGTCTTTGAAATTACATCTCAAACGTGTCTCTTGATTCTCAAGTAGTTCCTTCATCTTGTCTACCATCTTTTCTTCCTGTTTCGCCATCAAGTCAAGCATCATCTTTTCAATGCTTGCAAGGGAAATGGGTTGAGATTGAGCTTCATCACCGGCCCCACCCCCTTGACTAGGGATGGCAAAAACCCCCGTGGGGCCCCGTTCCCGTGGGACCCCGAACCCGTACAAAGGGTAATGTTATGAAAAATTCGGGGGTGGGGGCAGGGGCGGGGGCAAGATTTCCCCCGTTTTGATTTCGGGGGCGGGGGCGGGGGTGGGCAACCCCGTCCCGAAACCCAGCGGGGGCCCCGTTATATATATATATATATATATATATATATATATATATATATATATATATATATATATATATATATATATATATATATATATATATATATATATAACCCAAAAAAATAAATTTTCAACCCAAAATTGATTTTTTTAGCCAAAAAAAAGATTTTTTTTTTAGTTTAGAAATCGGGGGCGGGGGCGGGGAAAAGTCTAGGGATTCGGGGGTGGGGGCGGGGGCAAAACTTCCAAGGAATTCGGGGGGCGGGGGCGGGGGCGGGGGAACGGGGGAACTTCGGGGGCGAGGGCGGGGGAAGCTATCCCCGTCCCGTTTCACCCCGTTGACATCCCTACCCTTGACCATCAACCATGCTACGAGTGTTCACCATTCTGAGAAATAGACCTGGCAATATGGGTCACGACACGAAAGACACGACACGAAAACGACACGAGTTTTCCGTGTATGGGTTTTAGGAATTCGTGTTTCGTGTCTATTCGTGTCTGACATGTTTTTTAAATTCGTGTTTCGTGTCTTATACGTGTCAAACACGAATTTACTTGTTTTGACACGTATAAGACACGAATTAAATTCGTGTTACACGTGACACGAACACGTGACACGAATAGACACGTATATACACGAATTAAATTCAGTTTTCCGTGAAGTTCAGGGATTAGTTTAACGTTTACTGATTTCTGGTTTTGGTTCTCACCTCCGATTCCACTGATCGATTTCTAGTCACGGACAAAAAAACGTGTTTATTCATGTAAATTCGTGTTTTCGTGTGACACAGACAAAAAACGTGTTTATTCGTGTCGTGTCGCGTGTTACACGCATTAAATCTATGTCGTGTACGTGTTTGATATCCAAGACACGTTTTACAATTCGTGTCGTGTACGTGTTTTACAAATTTGTGTCGTGTAAATTCGTGTCTGACACGAATACACGACACGTAGACACGGATTGCCAGGTCTACTGAGAAAGATGAACATTAATCTTATAATATACTATTAATTAGCTAATACATAATCCTCACTCGTGAGCACCTTAAGTTTAAGTTTAAGTACTAATCCTAGTACCTAGTTCACTTAAACCGATGCTCTGATACCAAATTGTGACACCCCTCGCTAGGGATTTATAATTTAAAACATCATTTATCATAAAAGATATCATTAAATCAAAAGTAGTCTCTTCATTGCGGAAAGTAGGTCCCAAATAGTTAAAGTAGTTCAAAACATGTAGCGAGGTGGTATCATAATTCAAATACAAAAGCACAATTCAAATGGCCACACAAACCGTGGTCTTCTAAAAGTTCTCGCCTCTTCACAACTCTTATTCAAAACCTGAGTACACATCAAAACAGTTAGGCAATGGAAATGCCTAGTGAGTTACCCGAGGCTATCTCATTATGAGTGGAAAGGATAACCTTAACACCCGAGACAACCTCCAAAAATAATCTCTTATACATTTATAGTTTGAAATAAAAACATCGCAATGTTTTCTCAAAATAGAAGGTCGTGATATGCAAATGCAATGCAACTATCCCAACCCATGTCTACTTCTTAAAGTCCATCTCACCTCAATGGCACCCACCTAAGTTCACAAGCAAACGCACAGAGCATAATACTTTATTCCCGTATGTGTTGAAACTAATACTAGTGGCCATTACACTAGCCTCATGAGGGGTAGCAACTCCCTCATGCAATTTTCCTAATGTCGGGAACTACTCCTCACCCTCTTTGTTTTAGAGAAGGGTCAAACTCATAATAACTCCTCACCCTCTTTGTTGAAAAGGGCCAAACTCGTCCTCAAGGTATCTCACGGTCAACCCCCATCCTATATGTATTGCAATGCACAGATAGGATGTCCAAATATCTTTCAAAACCTCTTTGTAATATTTAATAATAATCATCTTTAAAAAAGACTCATTTTAATTCTATGCACACATAAGGTTTATGAAACATTTAACACATAGACGTATGCATGATAGTTGTAATAAAACACAAGATTAAAAGAGGGATGTGTACTCCCGGTAACTCACCTTCCTTAAGTTTCCAAGAAGATGCTATCCTCTTTGCTTCAACCTCAATCACTCTTCTCCTACAAAATATAACATCCAACATTACTAATAGCTCTAGACTAGTTAAACTTCACTAATTAAGAGTAATATCTTAATTAAACATTGCTTAGAAATGAGTTTAAGCCTTAGAACCCAAAGCCCAAACCATAGAGCTCGAACTCAAAAAGTATCCAAAACTGGTTAGTGACTGACACGGGTCGTGTAGTAGATTACACGGGTCGTGTAACTCACTGATCCAAACAGCACGGGTCGTGCTCCTTCAGCACGGGTCGTGTTTCGCTCAGTTCCAGCTCCGATTTTGGTCATTTTCACTTCATTTTGGTCCAAATCAAAGTCTAACACTACCCCAAACTTCTAGATATCAAAAGGACATTATTTATACCTAAATTACCCATCATTTGATCCAAACAAATCATCCCATAACATCTTCATTGAATCAAATCCATGTTCTAATCCCAATTTACTTCACAAGCTTAGATCAAGGAATGTCCAATTCCATTCAACCAATTGATCAATGATTTAAGGGGTTCCTTCTTCCATTAATTTGAAATCACTAGGAACTTACTTAAGCTCTTCATAGAACACATTTAAGATACAAGTTGATCCAATCATCAAGGTTTCACCCATTGATGGGTTTTCCCCAAATATTAGGGTTCATGTGAATCAACAAGCATCCTAAATGATTCTCCAAGCATAAGACAATCAAATTGGAAAGAGATAATCACTAGGACACATAATATACATCTTTGGGATCATAGAGCTCATCTCCCCTAACCATGAAATTCGAATTTGAACTTGATTTACCCAAAATAGTGGGTTTTCAACATGAATATTAGATTTCTTACCTTGAATCCTCCAAATGTTGGTATAGATCACTTAGATCTTGCTGGAAGAGAGTTTCCCTCTCTAGATCTCCCTTGAAATCGTCTCCTTCTCCCTCCCTCTCTTCCAAATCGTTTCTCCCAAGTGAAATGGGGGTTTCCCCAACTTAAACTTCCATCTTTTCACTTATTGCAACTTAGTCCCTCCAGCACTAAAGTTATATCTTATTTGCACTAGAAGTCCTTCCCCATCATTTCTAAAATACTAATTACCAATTAAGTCATTCTTCTAGAATCCCATGTGGTAATTTCCATATTTACCCTTAATTAGTTACTCTAAACTAAATACTTCTTCAAGATGAATAAATTAATTTGTTGTGTTTTAAATATTATGATTATTAGATTTATTATTATTATTATTATTATTATTATTATTATTATTCATTAAATTATTTACCTTAGATTAAGGATGTTACACACACACACACACACTCTCTCTCTCTCTCTCTCTCTCTATATATATATATATATATATATATATATATATATATATATATATATATATATATATATATATATATATATATATATATATATATATATATATATATATATATATATATATATATATATATATATATATTACTTTATTAAAAAAACTCTATTCATAAAGTTTATTAATTAAAACACACAATTAAATAAAATTGCTTCCAAAAGCTCTTAGACTAAGCGGTACCGATACCGATGAAAACACTACATCCGACGCCACGTATGCGCTACGTAGATGTCTACGAAAACCCACATTTGGATGCTTACACTGGGGTATCGATGCCTACAGAAAATTTCTTTTAATTTAATTTTAAGAAAACAAATGAGTTGAAATTTTGCGGTATTATTTGAGGATTGAATTGTGGTGACATCGAAAATTGGTTATAAATCGAAAATGGATTTTGAGGGTCGAATTATGGTCGGTAGAGTGGTGGAGATGAAGGATCGAACCCAAAATAATTAGGGTTTGAATTTTGAAACATTTTAAGTGAAAAATGTGAAGGTATTATAGAGGAATTGATAGTAAATTTTGTGTTTAAAATGGTAAAATTATGAGGTATTTATAGTGTAATATTTAATTTTTAAAAAAGAATTATGACGTCTTGAATGGGACGGTGATGCCTGCACCATCGGAGCGCCTGGTCAATGCTGCTGGGCATTTTTGTCGCGATACCGTCAAGCCTTGTAAAATTCGTACGCACAAATATCCCATCTTATCCTCTTTGTGGCGTATGGCTGAAAACCTGTATCCAGTGAACACGTAATTAGTATTCTGATGCTTACAAGAGCATGATAAACACGTTAAATGATTAACAGAACAAAGACTTGTTATTGATAACCTTTTTCAATTTGGAGAAGACATTATTTTTAGTTATTTAAACCTGATTGGGACACAGGGTCATTGGGAATCTCACACGCACCCTTTTATCTTTACATTTTATTAAATTGTATAATAAATCAGATATTATTTCTAAGCTAAATTTCATTTCTCGTCAACATGTTTCGCAAAAATATTAAAAGTTTATTATGTATATAATTAGCTTAATTTCATAAGTTATTATTTTAGATACTTTATTATGCATGACAGATGACAGATGTGTACATTATTTTTTAGTACTTGTACAATTTCATGCTTTTAGAGTCTAAATCATTATGAAGATAATCAACAGGGTATATCTGGTTTGTACAGGAGTGTTACATATTTTGAGGAGAACCCAGAAAGTTAACTACGAATTTGAGTGGAGAACTCAGTTTCAGACATAAAAAAAGTGATTTCTGATTGTATTAATTAAATTATAGTTTAGTTTCATTTGTTGATTTGTAGTTTAACCGCCTTACGATACGTCAAAAACTTACAACCGACAAATGCAGAAGCTAACCCGATTTATGGTTTACAAACCATATTACATTTATTTATGGAAAAAAGGGTATCACCATGTGTTCCAAGGGTAATTTAGTAACCTTTTTAGGAAAATGCTTATCGACATGTTTAACTAAACTTCGAACTATTATACCACAACATTTTAAGATTACATAATTTGAAGACTAAATACTTAACAAAGTATCCTAGAAGTAGTTTCTAAACCCAACTTATGTAGTTCTATGTGACAGTTTTACTCCCAATAAATTTGGTGATTAAAGAGAAAAATGCTTGGCCGATAAGCATTTAATGAATCATGTTTTTCTAAGACATTATAAATCAACTATAAAATATGCATGTGCAGTCAGTGCGAAATAAGATTAATGATATCGATAATCAAGTAGAGGTTACATAAAATCGGCATAGTGGGAGATGCGAGAAAGCAAGCCACTGTTGCCATTAACCCTAACTTTAGGTTCTAGATTGCTATGAACCATGTTCCCCAGCTTCCTCGACATTGAAATATGTGTTATTAACACATTTATAAGTAGTATTATAAGCGATGAGGGGGCTATCATGTCAAAGCTTCACATTCAATCTATTGGTCCAAGTGTACGGTATCACTAACTAATTCTTAACTAGCACCTAATCATCTTGTCTTGTTTTTTATAATAACAAACGAAAACCCCAACTTGTACATCTTACTATAACAATTTCATTGGGGGTCTCGAATAGGGAAATTTCTAGTAGTGCTAGAATCCTCGGTTGTGATGCGACTTCATCCATTTATGTATTTAGGGGTTGCCATTGGAGCCAATATGGGTCTTAGAATAATATTGGAAACTCAGTATTGATAAAATCCACTTAAAGTTATCATCATGGAAATCGCAAACTCTTTTTATCGGGGTCATCTTAGACGTTAAATCGGTCCTTGAGAGTCTTCCTATTTGTTACTTTTCACTATTTAGAGCTCCCGTGTGAGTCATTGAATATTACTTGAAAATACTGAAGAAGATTTCTATGGGGTGATCATGAAGATAAGGTCAAGATTAATTGGGTCGCTTGGGAAAAGGTTGTCGCCCTTAAAGACGGTGGCAGGCTCGATATTGGCACTCTTAGAGCTTTGAATTTCGGGCTTCTTATGAAGTGGATTTGGAGGCTTAGAAAAAATAGCTCTTCCTTTGGGGCAAAGTCATCAAAGACATTCATAACTTAAACAAGAAACCCTCATCTTATCTATCCAAGAAGTCCCTCATCGGTGCATGGCAAAACATCACTAAATGGAAAAGTAATTTAGAAGGAATGGGTCTGAATTTGGATAATATATTCCTCTGTCATGTTGGCTCCGGTGAAAATGTCATGTTTGGAAGGACAAGTGGTTGGGGGCAGCTCGCTTGATAACTGGTTTCCCTCTTTTTACGCCTTGGAAAAAAGAAACATGTTATATTTCTGATAAGGTCATGGGTTCGGTTCTCATGTGGAGTGGAAAAGATAACAAGTTATATTTCTGATAAATTCTCTGGTTTGGTTCTCATGTGGAGTTGGAAAAGATCCCTTAGTAGTAGGACAGAAATTTCTGAGTTGCATCAAATCTCCAGGGAGGTTAGTGGATTCATACATTCGACCTGTCCTGACAGTTGATATTTTACTTATTCGAATGATGATAGATATCGTGTTGACATCATGAGGAGGCTAATTGACTCCAAGATAATTGTCAACTCCAGTCCCTCAATACCTTGGATCAAGACTGCTTTGTTAAATGCCGCTATTTTCATCTGGAGAGTCTGGTTGCGGCGTATTCCCACAGCGGGTGCTTTGGTGGTTAGAGGCCTATCTAACCTTCCCGATTGATGACACTATTGTAGATCGGTGAATGAGTCGGTTGATCATGTTTTGGGGACATGCCTCATGCAAATTAGGTACCAATATGGATCTTTCGATGGTGTAGAACTCCGCTTCATCCAGTCTCTTCGGTAGATGAATTGATCAACTTTGCTACATCTTGGGGGAATTGCCCGAAAAAAGGAAAAATCTTAATTTCTTTCATATATGGGTCCCTATGGTGCATCTTGAAGGCGAGGAACTCAATTCAAGATATTCATCCGAGCATGTTTAAAAATTAATCATGTATTGGTATAATTTGTTAACACTTAAACTATTAACCCCATATTAAATAAGTAAAGTCTCCTTTATAAATAATTCTAAATTAAACATTCATAGAACCATTTGACCCTAGTGAACCATTTGACCCTAGTGAAAAGGGACTTGTTGGAGAGTAGAAAACTTGGGGATGGGTTAGATACATATGTATAACATACATGCATTCATACTTTCAGTTTGTTTATGAAATACCACTTTAGTTATTTCTTAACCCCAACTACTTACAAGTAAAATAGGTATTTTGGAAATATAAAGATTTAAATGATTTTATAAAATGTTTTGGGAAATTTGATGTGACATCCTAGAAATTTATTCTTAGAACTGTAAACAGTCAATTCACCGCGAACCTTTTTGTAACCTGACCTATTGAGCTTTAATGCATATTTTGGAAAATATATAGTGTCATTACAATTAAAATAAGATACGAGAAGAAATCATACTTTCTATAGTGGGAAATCTCAAGCGCAAATTGAAACCCTAGTTAAAACGTTTGGAAAACTGAAAATAAGTATTAAACGTTGGTGAGCAAAACAAACACTCTAACCTCGTAGTACATGTTCCCCTGATTTCGAAAGTATAAAGAACGTTCTAAACGGAGCTCGTATGCAAAACATATGACTGCTACAAGAAAACAAGTTACACTGTTTTTTTAACTACATAAACCATTTCAATCCGTTGAGGCACTTGCACACCTTTGATGGAAATTTCGAGAACGTTTTTGGGCTCAGACTATGGTCTGTTATTTGATTTCATACACGAAATATTTTAGTAAAAATATTTATAAAAGTCGAAAAATCGGACTTTCTGGATAAAATGAACGCAAATATTTAAATGCGATTTCCTGGAGTTCTACAACTCGAGAAATTAATTCATTTGAGTTTCTAGAATCAGTGCACTCGGCTCGACAATTCTCCGCTCTCGAAAAAAATATTAGACGTCGGGATCTTGGCACACGAATTTAGGAAAATTGAGAAACTATTATGACATCACATAAAATGCTTCCAACTTATATTATAAACAAATCAAAGAGTCATGCTTCCATTTTCCCCCATGAGACTATAAATAGGAGGTTCCACCATCCATATTTCTTCACCAGTTCACCAAGCAATTTGCTTTCTTCCTTCCTCCTTTTGCTCTTGCAACCGGCCCAAAAAACACCCCCAAACCACCGTGGGCCACCATTTTCCACTTAACATCATGTTGTTTTGTGGTGTTAGTTCAAGTGCAAACCCTAATCGAATCTCGTTGGTGTTATTTCGTGGTGCTTCTCAAACGCAATTATTCTTGATTTTAAACCGAATTCACGCTTCAAAAGTGAGTGTTACGACTCTTTTTTCTATGCTTTTATATATTTTGGGAGAGAATACGTGTGCAAAGTCTTAGTTTATTGATGAAAAATACTTACTGATTTCATATTTAGTTTTATAAATGTTATTCGTTAAATAACACATATTTTGCTAAAAACTAGTTATAAAGTTGACGTTGATATGTTATAGTTGTTTTTTTAAAGTAATACAACTAGATGAGACACTACCAAAAAAAATTACATTTAGTGGTATAAGTTTTTTTTGCCACTATATTGTATTTTTAGCGGCACATTTGTTTTGTTCCGCCACTTTATGGCAAAAATTTCTAATTCCATGTTGGTGCTTCCGATTCTAATTAGATTTTCCTGCTTTCCCGCTGCTAATTCCATCCAAGAATATGAAGCCCTAAAGTTTTAAGGTTTCAAATAGGTCTCCCATATCCCAAGTACCACAACCACCACCATGTTTTAGATTTTTGAACGTGCCTTCTTCGTTGTTCCCATAGAAAACGATTTCTCATCTCATCCGGCCTCTCTTCCACATCCGATGTTTTCAAACCTCTAGCGTCTCTTCCACATCGAGCGACTGCTTGTCTCTCTCATCACAGGTAAGCCTATTGTCCCGATTTCCCACTGTCCCGATTTCATCACAGGCAAGCCTATTGTCCCGATTTCCCACTGGATATTTGGAACAACGATCTGGAGACAGCTATGGTTTGCACTCTAGGTGTTTGTTAAAATGCCACAGTGGGATTCACAGTGGGATTCCTTTCAATTTGGTCATTTTATGGATTATATCGTGGATGTGCTTTTAGTTGTCTTTGGATGTCTAGTTTAGGTATATATATACATGGCCTATTTTTACATATTATATTAATCAAATATTGTTTATGGATTTGCATAATAGTTCTTATTGATTGATTTACATAAAGTGGGAATGGCTTCTGTTGGTGTAATTTGCAAGGAGGTACTGCTGGAGTTCAAACAGCTCTACAGAGAGGCTTTTTATATGTTAATATCAACACATGGTTGGTTTTTTACCTCAAGCGATTGCTGTATTTCCAAATTAAAAGCTTTAATTATTTAAGGTATATTATTTTATCTAACCAATGATCCAATTCGTGTTGTAGTTGGCGATCTAAACCGTCTCATATATGTAAATGTAGGATGCCAAGAACATGATGTATGTAGCTGGCCCATGTCACAGTTGCTACTTAACCGCTTCAGCCATCTACTATGGCGAAATGAGCACAAAAGAAGTTGATGAACAAATGTTGATGTCCAAATGTTTGTGTTTTTATTAGGTTTTTCTCACGGATGAATATTGGATTCCAGAAAATGTTGTTGGATGGGTTTATCTGGACTGGATGTGGTGGCGAAGATGAAAAAACTTAGGTAAATCTTGTTGCTTTTTTTTTGCCATTCTTATTTTTTTCCGATTAGTAATTAATAATTTATCATTGATAGTAACATGTAATGAGAAGAATATATGGTGTATGCATGACCACAGGTTTGAAGATCTTACATCATCTGGGAATGTGATAATAGACTATTATCCGGTTGAAGAGATCGTGAAATTCAAAATGTCGAAAAAAAGAAATCGTTATGAAATCATTATAAGTTGTAGAAAAGATTTGTATTTTAAATATTGTGAATATTTTTGTTAGACAAGTTTAAATTGAAATAATGATAGTGTGTATCAATTTATTATTTGAATTGTGTTATTATTAATTTATGTTCTTTTTAATTTTAAAAACACGTACCTAATTTTTAATATAGTTTTTTTGTATTAAAAAAATCTCACTAAAAACAAGAAATTAATATTTATTTTAGAAATTAAATAGTGATATAAAAAAAAGTGCCACTAAAACCTACAAGTAGGGGTGTTCAAAAATATCCGCACCCGAGCATCCGATCCGATAATCCGATCCGAAAATATCCGAAATTTCGGATATCCGGATTTTCGGATATCCGAAAACCGGATATCCGATTTTTCGGATTCGGATTCGGATAATTAATTTTGAAAATTTCGGATATTCGGATTATCCGAAAATCCGAAATATATATTTTATTATGTTTTTCTATTAATTATTTTATAAACAAAACCATCTAAGGATTAATGAACTAATAAGATGATATGTTGATTCATATATTTCGAAAGCCTATTTGATTATAACGTAAGACCACATCTCATTTTCTTCCACATTGCCGCTTAATTGTATTGGAATAATAAAAATTTTAGATTTGACACACAATGAAATATATTCAACTAGTATTTTAGTTTCTTTTGTATTTTGGAGTCATTACCTACATACAAGTATACTTGATTTGTATATAAAGAAAAGAAAAACAATCAATTGTTTAGCTACTAAGTAGGATTTCTTTTATGAAAACTTAATTTAGTTGTTGGAATGTTTTATGTTATATTTAGGTGAAGATTAAAACAACAAATTAACAAATTTTTGGATATCCGAATTTGATATCCGAATCCGAATCCGAAATTTCGGATATCCGAAAATCGGATATCCGAAATTTCGGATATCCGAAAATCGGATATCCGAAATTTCGGATACGGATTCGGATATCAAAAAACACTATCCGAATTTTCGGATATCCGAAATTCGGATATCCGAATTTTCGGATATCCGGTTTTGAACACCCCTACCTACAAGTGCTATAGTGGCATAAAAAAAATGTCACTAAAACTCAATAAGGCTGCAGCGACACAACCAAAAAGTGCCACTAAAGGTCTTTAGTGGCAGCGCTTTTAGTGACACTTTTTTTGTGCCGCTGATTGCCTAGGTGGTCTTTAGTGGCACTTTTCCGGTTTTTAGTGACACTTTTTATGTGCCACTAAATGTCATTTTATTTGTAGTGAGATAATATATCAATTTACTACAAAAACTTATCATTTTAGGTGAAGCATAAACTTATGATTTTATGTGGAAATGTTATGAAAAGTTACCACCTTTGTAGTATTACAACACCTACAATGGTTATCAACTATTTAAGCGAATATTGTGCAGTTTTACGTATATACTTATCAACATACTCCACTTTTATAGCAAAACTTTCATTGTACCTAGTGATTTATCCATGCATAATTAGT
The DNA here is from genome assembly GCA_023525715.1 of Cichorium intybus. NCBI lineage: Eukaryota > Viridiplantae > Streptophyta > Magnoliopsida > Asterales > Asteraceae > Cichorium > Cichorium intybus. Next base: position 62,585,240 of record CM042011.1, read on the forward strand.
TTGGGATTGAGAATTATCGATCGTTCATTTATCAATGACTTTTAGACACTAGTCATGACCTAAGTAAAAATATTTAGAACCCACCTTACTATAACCGTTAATCATCGGAGCGAGATACACATGTATAGATCTATACGGGTTGACACCCCCACCTAAGGGTGCAAACGAGCCGAGCCGAGCCCGAGCCTGACCAAGCTCGGCTCGGGCTCATTAAGAAATATATAGGGCTCGGCTCGTTACGAGCTTTATGGACCTAAGCTCGGCTCGGGCTCGTTAAGAAATACACAGGCTCGGCCCAGGCTCGGGCTCGGCTCGTTTAATTCTTAACAAGCTCTAAACGAGCTTAAGCTCGGTTGAGCTTGTTAACAAGCTCGTTTACTCTAATGCAGGAAAATAACAACTTATTTAATAACTTATATTCTAAAATAAACAAAATGCGCAGAATACAAAATATTCAAACTCCAAAATACAAACAACCTAAAATGTAATTAAATCATCCATAAGCAAATTAAACAACTTCAATCTAATTTTATATATATATATATATATATATATATATATATATATATATATATATATATATATATATATATATATATATATATATATATATATATATATAATATTATATTATATATAGGCTCGTTTAGGGCTCGCGAGCCTAATCGAGCTTGGTGACACAGGCTCGGCTCGGGCTCGTTTAATAAACGAGTCTTATATTTAAGCTCGGGCTCGGCTCGGGCTCGTTTAAAATCGGTCTCGAGCCGAGCTTTTATCAAGCCGGTCCCGGGTAGCTCACGAGCCGGCTCGGCTCATTTACACCCCTACCCCCACCTATGGTTGCTAGCTACAACTCCAACGACAAATCGAAGTTAGTGATACTTATCTTTTTCGTTACTACGACGTCCATGAAGCGTTGTAGGGGGTACATATGAGTTGGATAGCTCGGTTATAGGACTCGCTATAAACACTAATGGTTCTCAAAAACTCACACATCATTTATAAGTATGGTATTACTTATGATTTTTCAAATGTTCTTTACAAACTTAGCTATAAGTATTGTTTTAGTTATGATTTTTCTTCAACTCTTTACAAACTCATTTATAAGTATGGTTTTACTTACAAAGGAAATACTTTTAGTTGTTTTAAAAAGTATCACTGATGTGTTTAGCAGAAAACCTGTAACTCTCACCAACCTTGTGTTGACCCTCAAAACTACATGTATTCTAAGAAAATCAATAAGCCTCTTAGAAGATGGAAATGTTCACGGATTTTAGGCAACTTAGTTTACTAGTTTTTCTTACATCTGCATATCTGTTAAGGCATTTCATGTACTATACTATTATTATCTGTAAGAACATTGTGTTCAAACTTCAAGATGAAATGCAAATACCCTTTTGTTTATCGTTGTAGTTGTTTTGTATATTCAATTGCTTGTGATCCATGAACTAAGTCGCACAGCCCGACATATTCCGCTGCCTTGGCCGGGGATGTGACATTTGACGAGAAGACGGATTGTTGTTTTTATCCAATTTCGTAAAAAAATTCAAGTTTCTGGATTTACTCACTAGACTCTCCGAGTCTAACTTTATTATTTTGATATGTACGCATAGTGAAAGACTTTTAGAAGATCTAGAAGTGACTATTAGAGGATTTGGCATTGGATAATTTGAATAACTGCATTTAAGCTCTATGGATGTATTTAGTTTACTTAAATTATGTTCTTGATGCATTGTGACACCCTCATTAGACTTGGCAAATCCAAAGACTTAATGTGTTTTACCATTTGGGACCATATTTTCTGCTTATGTGTTTTCTCAAAAACAACAGTTTTTTTATGAAAATTCAGTTAACAATTTGGAACTTGATAGAAATGGTCATTTTGGGACATAAATCCCCTTTGTGTATGACTTTGGGACCTTATTTCCGGAACTCTTTTCAAACTTAAGTTCATTCTAGAACTATGTCACATCCTTTCAAAAGAGGCCAAATGGAGGGATATTACACCTGACAAAGGTTATAGGTTCTGTAAATTATTGGGCTTTTAGGTTTAATATTAATGTCATAAATTGTGTTTTAGGTTCCATTTGTTATATATATATACATGTTTAATTTATAAAGCCAACATAAAATCAAAGACATAAAAAGCTAATTGTTACATACTAAATACATATTAATGCATAGCCAAACATATTATCTCACTCGTCATATAAGGAAATTATGAGAATTTTGAAAATTGTATGGATGCAATGATTTTTCGTCATTAATAAAATTTTGTCTAATTCTAATGTCATATTTAAGATAGTCGTTTTCTTCCAGAAGTTTTAAAACCTTTTTGTGGTATTACAAAGCCAATTTTCTATATATTGTAATTCTTTTTTCACATATTTGACCTATATCATCTTTTTTTATCTCTTCGTTGAGAGGCTCTGTACGTCTACAAAACCCGAGGCCTTTCCAAGTCCCTCTTTTGTTCATCTTCAACACCCTTTATAACTCTAAACATTGGACCGAATATGAAATGTGTAAATTCTTTGTCATTAGAGTGTTTAGTGAATGAGTTAAGATAAGATTTTTCGTCAACAAATGATAATCACAATCACCATACATATTGAACGAGGTTGCAACTAATTTTGCTTTGTCAAACTTATTATATATACGAGTAGACATTTTCTTAATAAAAAAAAAAGAGAAATTAAAGTTATTGAGTTGATGTGAATTATGTTATGATTTTAACATGTTTATAAAAATAGAGTTTGGTGAGAAAGCTTATAAAAATTAACATCAATAAAATAAAATATAAAATCAAAGCAATATTTGGTGAAAATTGAATATCAATATTAGGTTTTCTAATTAATACCAAGGAGGTATTATAGTTTATTTTTAGTTTTTCAAAAAGGTTATGTTATATGTATCCCCAATACACACATTCATGGAAGGGTACACATAGTAATTCTATGTATGTAAGTTGTTTTTTAGAGGTACGGATAAAATAACCATTTTCAAAATTGGGTATTTGTCCATTGACCATTTCTCATTGAGATTGAAACGATTTCATTCAAAATCAATGTCATTTACATTCTACAATGAACAGTAAAGTTATAAATAAATAATTCGAATTATTATGTTTTTTATACAGATAAATTAAAAAGTTTATATATAATTTGTATCATTAAAATCTTTGTCCAAATTTCAAAAAATTTCTACAAATCTGTTTCAAACATTTCCTAACTTTTATTTACAATTTTTTTTTTGTTTTCTAAAATTCATTTTTTAAATATTTTTTTTTATAAATTCTATGATATTATTTTTGTAACTTTATTTTCTATAAATACGTTTTTATACAATTAAATTTCTATACATAATATTTATTTTTATAAATGTCTTTTTTTATATTTTTTTGAAGTGTTCATGCATATAAAGTTGTAAAAGATATAATTTTTTTATTATATAATTTGCATTGAAAGCCAAGTCTCTCTTTAAGTAACATACATATAGTTATGAAGTTAAGAAGTGATTTATTATATATAAACATGTACTACATGTCTTTCTTTTACAACTTCACATGACAAAAGTTAGGTATATAAGTATTTATTGTAATATTTGACATATCATTATTTTTTTTTTTATAAAAACAAACATCAAATAACATATAATCTAACAATTGATCTTAGGACGTAGATGATCTCCACCTTTTCTGAGTATTAGTTCTCCCTTGTTTTCCCTTAAGAGGAGTTTGCTTTCCGATGCTACCTGAATCCAACCTACTTTCGTCAACCACTTCTACGCTCATAGCCTTTAGAGTTGTTGACATTTGCAATTTTCTCCAACTGAAAAACCCTTTTTTCTTCTCCGACAACTTGTCAATTTGCGACTGCATCAAGTGACACTGTCTCTCTAGCTTTGTGACATTTTCTTTTAGCTTTTTTATTTCCATTTGTTGAAGTGTTGTGATGTCTCTTGATGAGTGGCACCTATCGTGTGGGTCCAAGCAAAAGTTCGGGCTCTTTGCATTGCTGAATGATCGACTCCAATCAGTGTGGGAATTGAGCTTCGTTTGTTCAGAGAACAGCACTTCGATTACTGATCTTACTGGTAAACGGTCATTTTGGGCTGCATGAAGGGATGCTTCGGTTGATAACTTTTGACTGTCGATTAATTTGCATAAAGCCTTTCTTTCTCGTTTTGTCACGTTCATGTGCGTCTGTACAAATTTTCGTAGATATTATCATAAGCTCGATCAAATCAAACATATGTGATAATATGATGTTTCTATCATAAATATTATGCCTTTGAAAATCCAAGTGAATGAGACCAAGTAGTCACATTCATCACGGGAGGCCAACAAAAAGCCAAATTGTAATTCCGATGTGCACCACTTTTGTATTCTTTATTAATTCCTATCGTTTGGAGGGGTGACAAATGACAACACAAAAGTATACAGTATGCCTCCGTCCTAAAATGATAGTCCATGTTTTCTTTTTAGTTTGTCCCAAAATGTTAGTCTACTTCTAAATATAAATGACATCTTTATCAAAATACCCCTAACTGTAATTGTAACAGCCAACACATCTCTAGTGCCGACATTAAATGCAACGAAAAGGTAAAACAGCCATTTTGTAGGAAAAAGTAATATGCATTGCCGGCATTAAATGCAAAAAAAAGATAAAACAGTTATTTTGTAGGAAAAAGTAAGATGCATTTAATGTTTTTTAATCATGTTTAAATTACTTACAAGATATATTCCGAATATCAAGTAGTTTTGTTAATAAATACACCGACATTAATTTTACCCAAATTTTTTTTGGAACCGACAATTTTAACACCTTGAGGGTACTCAGCCTTGCAACCCAAGGCGGTTGGCAATTACCTATGGCGCAAAGCCTTTCCCCTCCATCTGTTTTTCGCCGACCAGGGAAAATCCCCCACATGGGGTTAGTAGGAGTTGAACTCCAGACCTTCCACCACATGGGTATATAACCCAGGTACATCCACCCAGCTAGGCTGGGCTTCACTTGCATTTTTTTAAACTATTATTAATGTAGAATATTTTCAAACAAAGGAATTCTTTTAAGTCAATTTCCACGTCAGACATTTTACCCAAATATATTGCACTTTTTCAACTATTATTAATGTAGAATATTTTCAAACAAAGGAATTCTTTTAAGTCAACTACTTAATCATGAGATTAACATAAAACGTTTAATGTAGACACGACTTTTTCATTTTGAAGAGTGGGCGTCACCGGTACTGGAGCTAAAAGATGTTTAACATTAAGTTTTAACACAAAATCATAGTTCTCGTCCTAGCGAATAACAACTATAATTAATCTATTTATTTAGGCTCTTCTCATGTTTTATGGTTTCGTTATCGGTCGTCTACAGCGCTATATTGAAGTCATAATTTTTATGATGTTTTGTGTCGACTGAATTTGATAGTATGTAGGTTTATAATTTGTATTTATAATATCTGTATATGTGATGTAGTTATTGGTCAAAAACTATATTACAATGTGAAAAAAATAAGAAATTTGAATATTTTGGTATGTTAATATATACAATTGGAATAGGTTAATATAATTATATGGTTAATATGACTTACTTTTAGATAAGTATCAATGGCACGGTACAAACCATCGTCCGTGGCACGGGCTTGTGCAGGAACGGCTCCGGCGAGCTCCATAAACTCCGGCAATGCCAATTCAGAGTCGACGGCAACTTCGGCCAGATAAGCGTCTACAAGCTTTGCAACCTTAAACATTCCGGCACCACTTCGGAGACCTTCCATGTCCGATTCCACAAACCTCTTCACCAACCGGAGCATAAGCTCGACGTCGAACAATGTGCTTCTGACGTGACTAAAACAGGGTATCATAAGCTCCTTCAACGTCGCCTGGTCCAGTCGCCATGCCACCCTTTTCTCCAGCTCTTCCCGGTAATTCGAGTCGACACCCACCATGTTAGCGTTCTTGAGTAGCCGGAGAAGAAAGCTGCAGGGAACGGCGTCATTTTCCGGTGGGAGCACCGTCACTATTGTCTCTATGAAAAACCTTTTCTTGAGCCAAGACGCGGTGGCGCTCTCCGAGGGAGATTGGCTCTCAGGGGCGACAGGAGATGGTGGTTCGTCGGAGAGTTCCGGGATCCATTTGGAAGCGTAATGTGTGATGATGGAACCAATGAGGTCTGGACGGACACCTTTGGCTTTGATGCCGGAAAGGGTTTTGACGAAGTAGTCGATATCCACAATGCAGGCGTCGTCAAGCCAACATTTGGCGGCGAGGGAAGTTGGCCTGTCGACCGGGAAAGTGGTGGAAGAATCCAGTAAGGGTTGGTGGCTCATTCTGGTGTAGTGGTGGCGCTGATGATGGAGAAATGTGGTAAGTAATGAGGGCCTGCTCATGTTATGTCCTTTTACATAGTATATGCTTCGTGTGGATAAAAGGGAAGGCGGACCACATGTTTCATTCTTCTAACATCAATTATTAAATAACAAATATATTTTAAAAAATAGTAGTAACATATTCTATTACTGATATATTTTTGGAAATAATAGCAATATAATTAAATGTCTAATATATTTTAAATATAGCAATATAATTAAATGTCTTATATATTTTAAATTAGATTTTAAGCATCATAGTAGGAGATTTTTTAAAAATTTCATTTTGGAAAAACTATGAAAACTGAAAAGTATTACTCTCTAGAGTGAGTGATTTTCGGTTCAAAACTTTTTCACCAAAGTTTATAAATTTATGAGCTTAAAGCATTTTCAAAGATAATTATGTGTTCTATTAATATAAAAACATTGTTAAATTGATCGGTTTTAAAAAGGAATATAATGATATAAGTCTGGGGTGGACCTAGGGGGTGCCTGGGTGTGCCCGTGACCCCCTTAAATTTTACCCCGTAGAGTAAAAAAAATTTATATATAGGTGTTCCTCGTCTAAAAAAAGGTGCTCCTCAGTGCCCCATGTCCATTTTTTCTGGGTCCGCCACTGATATAAGTTAAGATGAGTGGATCCCATAAATAAGTTTGGTGAAAAAACACTCTTCAATTGTGGAGGTGTCACACCCTCAAACCGTATTGGCGGAAACGTTCAAGGGTGGATGACTTCATGAACAATATCATAACAAGTTGAATTATAGTGATTCCAAGCAATACAACCATCATAAATAATTGTAAATGTTACATAGTTCAATGTATCATGTTTCGATTACAATTACAAATGATAACAAAATATGCAAAATGACGTCGTAACGTCCCTTCAACCAAGCTTGTGGTTTACCCTTTTAGTTTCCTGAGAATACAAGTAGTTGAAAAAGTGTCAACAATTAAGTTGGTGAGTTCATAAGATTTTTGCGTAAGAAATGTCCTTTGTTTGTAAGCAATAGTGATGAAAACCAAGAAAATCCAATATTTTCTCATAAAAGTGTCCAAGTCTTTAAATCCCAAAGACTAAAATGTAATATGTAAACTGTAGTGTACTTTCTTTGAAATGTGTGTTTCCACGTAAACAATTCATAAAAATATTAAGTTGATTATTTTTCCCATGTGAGATACCCTATAACCATACTGTAACTAGTTTGCCTGCTGCGGCGTTCTTCAGACGTCGGAATGTTAGACATTTGGACACCTCAGACCTGCCGGTCAAGCTGTAGCTAGCAGCTCAGGTGCGGGGTTGTCAAGCCCCGTATAGATCTATACTCAAATATCGCGCTCTCATACCGAGACTCTGGTTATAAATGTTCAGGACTTATAGTAGGTACTTATAAAAGTACTGTGAAGATTCATCTCACACAAATGTATGTATTCCAATCAACTTGTTTACGTACGTTTTGTATATAAAAACTCTTGTAATCGTCCATTATCATTTTTCCCATGATAATATAGTATAGTTTAATAATTATATAATTTTATATAATTATTTTTGTCATGTTCAAACGTCATAATATCTTGTGTTCATAAACTATTCCAATAATAGTCTATTTTTAGTATTGCGTCGTAATAATCATATTTTTGTGAATAATAATGAAGTAATTTATTCAAATGATTATAAATATCATCTTTTGAGATATTTCTCACAAAAATGGTGTAATAACTTGATTATAACCATTTTTGCTAGAAAATAGTGCTTTTATTTATAAAAACGTAGTTTTTACTAGTTTCCGTTTTTATAACGTTTTTACCCAAGATCTAGTATTTTTGTATACTTTATTTGTAGTTTTGTAACTTTTACACAACATAATATGTCAAAGTGTTCATAAAACATGGATCTACTCATATTTCATGTCAAGTTCATCTTTAAACTATTTTGTCAAACATCAAGCATTTTACACACTTTAATTATAGTCTAGTAACTTTTATACAAACTTATTATGTATTATTATGAACATTCTTACAAAGATCTATCCATATTTCATGTCAAATGTATTTTTACCCAAATACTAACTTTTTGAACTTGTGTAAAACATCATATATAGCATTTAAACATATATAACTTGAATAAAACAACATTTATAGTAAAGGAACTTGTATTCTCTCCCAAAAAGGTTTGAAAAGATGAAAATGAGGGGTATGAACTCACCTTGAGTGGTTGATCTTAAGGTTTCTTGGAAGAAGATTGAAGATTTTGGTTCTAGGACCCGGAGGACCCTTGGACAAAGCTATTATCCAATGGATTTTTGTGAGTATGTGTGTGTAAAAGAGTAAATGAAGGTATTTAGAACTTAAATCACTAGATGATCATAACTTACAAAGAAGGCTTTCAAGATCTTTGAAGATGATGAAGATTTGAGCTCAAAGACCTTTGGATCAAGCTATTATTCAATGGATTTTGATGGATGTTAGTGTGTGTAAAAGATGTAAAACTTGTGTCATGTTGTTTAGAATCAAAAGATGGATGAAGATTACCTCTTGAACTTGTGAAAGAAGCTTGAAAATGAAGCTTGAAGATGGTGATGGTGATGGTGGTTTGAGGCCAAGAGCAAGAGAAGAGGGAGAGGAGAAGAGAGAAATGAAGTTGGAGACTTGGTTTCAAATGATGTGTAGAAAGGTTGCATTTGTTTATTGTATCTAGTTTGATTTTAGGTGTATTATTTTAATCTAGCTCCATAATGCCCAAGATATTGTGAATAGTAGCTATGGATTGCCTTGGGACTTCAATTCAGCCGATGGGGGGGGGGGGGGGTAGGGGGTGGGGTAGGTTAGTTTTTATAAAAATAGCAATATACTTATAAAAATGTGCAATTTTTATAAAATAGTAAGACGTTTTAGTGAAATTTTGTGAGATTTTGACGAAACGAAGTTCTAAATAATTATTTTGTATAAAAAAATTGCCAAACATTTATTTTGATTGAATTATAACTCGTTGGGTGTCGGAATACGCGTTTAAGCGCAGTATTCTTCCGTTTTCGCGATTTTTGACGTTTTACCGGAAATTGTATTTAGATTTGGAATTAAATACTAGATATTATTACGTTACTTATCATATGAATTTTTATTTCATATTTGATGTTTAAGGCACCACATTTTGTATTTTGGTTCCAAACCCTGTGTATATTTATCCGTTCACAGCGGTTTAATCGTTGTAACTTCCACGTACGAACTCCGTTTTCGACGTTCTATATATCCACAAGTTCGTATTTACGAGTGGATCGTTTTATGAATATTATTATTCTCAAAATAATAATTGTACGATTATCGAATTTTTACGCTACAGTAGTCTGCTGTCTGTATTTTCGATTTTTAACCGATAATTGTTTGATTTAGCATACGTAATACTTATAATATTAATAATTCACTGCAAAAGTTATGGAAAATAACTTTTCAACATATAGATTAACGTACGCTTTGTTTGACTACAGTTGACTTTTGTTGACCAAAATTTACAATTGTCACAGGAGGTATGTTAAATTTTTGGTGGTACTAATAAACCTCTTCTGATGGAATATGTGTCTTGCTATGATGGATACACATGCATTTCTCATCCTAGAAGTTCATTTAAATTCATATAGAAACCATTTCATCGTATTGATATTGTCTTAAACATGCATAATCTTGATTAATTGATATTTTTTAATACTAAATTCATAAAACTATAAACATGTTTCATATAAATTAAAAAAAATGATTATATCGAGTGTTGTTTATAATGTGACACAATATAGAAGTAATAGTTGTTATTGAAATTGAATGTCTTTAATTTAAAGAACATGAAAAGTTATTTCGGTTTTAAATGAATATTATTTGAGATAACAAATTATCTTCAACCAAATTATTTCGAATGACATCTATTATAGTATAGAATAGATTTAATAAATTAGCCTTAGCGTTTCTAAAACAAAATTATACGGGAATGCTACTATATTTTTGAAGATATGCTCCTCTCGGTATTTGGTGTGCTGAAAAACCAACCCCCAGATCACCTTCATAAAAGCCGATTTCAAAATCGAACGTTTCAAGTGGAGGACGGATTGTAAAAACAGTCTACTAAGACATAGTTGTAGTACTATACAGTGTTATAAAACTCAGCAAACTCTGACAAGTACACAGGCCGAGTACTTAGACTTGATCTCTTATTGAGGCGAGTGAAGCCAACTCGGCCAAACAACTCGGAAATCAATCAAACTCGGTTCTACTCTGGTCAAACTCGGTAAAAACCGGTCAAAATTAGTCAAACTCGGTAATTTTGACTTTTTTAGAAAAAATAAATAACTATAATTGCTTGGTATATTTTTTAACATATATATTATATTTTGTTATTTATTAAACATTGTTTAATTTTATTTTTTTAAAATTTAATGTTAATTTGATAGAAAAAACAAAATAATATTAATGGTTAAATGATTACTATAACATTAAAGAATAAATATCAATTTTTAAAATAACTTAACACTTTAATATTTGAACTGATATGCTTTTATTGATGTTTCAACTAATTTTGTTATAAAATTCAATGAATTTTTTATTTTTGACATATATATAATTTCTCCAAAAATATTTCTATATAATTTATCGAATCCGAGTATTCCCCGAGTACACCTTGAGTGACCCGTGTACTCGCTACTCCGCAGTTGGTCGAACGAGTACCGAATAACGACTTCCACGACACTGACTATAAGGCTATGAGGAGTGCCTCACTTGGTTCCCACTTGAAAAGTGGTGCCACAGCACCGGCACATCATCTCCCTTGCTTACCACACCACCAAAGAAATACCAACCACTCCACATCACTTTTTTTCTTTTATTTTTTAATTTTCTATGTATTATAATATTAATAAGAAGAGAGAGAAAGGAAGAGAGAGATAGAGAGAAAGAAGAAGAGAGAAAAAGAGAGCCGGCGTTGCTCGACGTTGCACAACTCACGCCAACCCACGGCCACGCCACCCACGCCGGGGGGGCGGTGTTCCACGCCGTGGGTTAGTGCCACATAGTCCCAACGTGAGTGGCGTTGTATGCACTCCTCATAGCCTAACTATCGAACGTTGGAGGATCGATGTCAATAAAAGCAGCACCCAGATTCCACACCTCCCGAGACAAGAAAAAGTAAAGACTTCAGCTCAAATTGTTGACATCTTCAATATCAGAACCCCGAACAAGAAAAAGTAAAGACTTCAGCTCAATATATCTTTGTCTAGATTAAGACGAGTAGGAACATGATCGATCATAACTCTCTAAATAAATATATTAATAGTTCATCGAGTAGGCACAACCTGTGTCGGAAGTAGACTGTCATCAATATGAAATCTAACTACCCACACCGAAAAAACTCGAGACGAGTCCAACTCCCACCCGCATTTATCCGGTCTCGCAACTCGCAAGCATGTGAATCAGGGCTAACAAAGTGAGTAAATCCGGGATTGGTACCCCCTTTGATAGCCAAGTAAAACTCCAACTCTACAATCTCCGAAGTTCACAAACCACCCCACCCCATCTTTATTGTCTGTTAGCTCAAAAAATATAAAGACAAAACCTCGTGCTAGCCCCGTTCCTCAAGATTTTTATGCATAGCCGAGACCGGAATAGAGCCACTATTATGCAACTAACTGATAGAGCCAACTATATCGAACCACACCCAGTGGCGGATCCAGGAATTATCATTAGGGGGTGCAAAAAAAATTTTCCCGAATGTAAATGGTGCACTTATAGAAAAAAGGGTGTACTTTTGTGGGTAATTGATCAAAATCCAAAGTTTAAGTTAATTAGTGGGTGTCATTTTTTTCCGAGGGGGTGCAACGTACTAGAAAAATAATTTTTTTTTACAAAGGCCCGCAAAAGTTGAGCCGATGCACAGCCCCCTCCTTGCTCTATACTGGAACCGCCACTGACCACACCCCACTACCATTAATGCGACCTCTCCGACCAAAATCAAAACAACCATTTGTCTTTTGTTTTTGGAACGGCAATAAATTTATTAAAAGAAAAGAGAAAACAAAGAGCTAGCCGGGTACTAGGAGAGGAAGTTGATAGTATACAAGTATACAACTACGGACAAAACCAAGACAGCTAACTAAGAAAGTGAAATCGACAAACTAAATAAGGAAGCAATAATGTCACTTTATGTTTAGTTTGCTTTAATTTCTTTTGCATCAATTTATATGTTTTCCAACTTTTGATTCGGTGCAACATCACAGAAGAATAAATTAATTAGCAATCATACGGCGGACAGAGATATTTGGATTGGATTATAACGAAGGACGATGTACAATGAATTATTGCCCATTTCTTTTAGTTAACTTTTGTTTTTAACTAGGATTTGCATCTCCATGTGTTGTAGAGGAGATTTTGTATTTTTTTTAAATAATCTGCCAAATATATAAGAAAATATGAGAAAAAAATTAAAATGTAATTTGTAAAAACGATCTTCTTTTTGGGTAAAGAGGACGGTACTTCTGGCAAATTTTATTAATAAAAAGAATAAATACAATTTAAGGCTGGGGACTCCCCACCAAATAAACAACAAAAAGACCCATTGGGACAGGCCCCAATGGTCTACAAGCCAATACTAGGAACCAAAACAGGTTTTGGAACCAGAGAACATAACAGGAATATAAAAAATAAACATCCTGCAAAAAACAAACCATACAAGCCGAGAAATATATAATAGAAAAGATGAGATAGGAGAGAGTAATAGACCACAGTGGAAAATAGGAGATACATCTCTCAACGTTAGGGTAGGGACCATACTCTTTTAGCCAAAATAACATTAGGCATAGGTTTCATAGAGAGACTCATCAATCTACAACGGACATCATCAATAATAGTCTTGACAACATCATGATACGATCGTCTATTATTCTTAAAAATCCGGTTATTTCTTTCCTGCCAAATGTGATAGATTGTATACATATAAATATATAAAAAGTAATGTTGTAGAAATGCATTCTTAAAAACTAATTTGTAAAATAGATTTAAAAAAGCTGAAAATTAAGTAATATAAAAAAATTAAGTTCTGGACACCATATAAGAAAAAAAATTTGGCAAAAACTGTAAGAAAAAAAAGTTAGATTTGAAAAAAATAAAATTTAGGCTAAAAATATAAAAAAGGTAAGTTACGAAGTGAACAAATAAATATTACGAAAGTCGAAAGGATTTCAGAAAACAATAAAATTATTATTGAAGTTGAGGAATCAATATGAATTTTTTTAATGAATAAACAAATAAAAATGATATTTTGCTAATATTTGCTATCCCCCTCGCTAAACAGCCACGTTGGTTTGGTTTGGCGAGTTCGTCGAAATATTGACGAGGAATCCATTGGCGAAGGCGAAAGGCGAGGGTGGCGGTGTGGTTGGCGAGGCTTCAGCAAGGGCTTCAGCGAGGGTTTGGCGAGGCCACTCCCTCCTGCCTAAGCTTATTATAATAAATGTATTTGTATCAATGTAAACACTTTTTAACCTTATGCATGGGAATTGCTTTTTGGATAATGTAGTAGTTTTATAAGGTTGAATTTTACAGAATAGGAGGTAGTTCGATTTTAGAATCTCGAGTGTGAGGCAACTAAATTCTACAATGCCCACAAACAATCAATGGGATCCACCTTAATGATGATAGGTTTTTTTTCCTTTTCTAATTATTGAAAACAAATAACCATTACAAGTTATTAATATTGAGATTTATCTTGATAGTTATTAATATTGAGATTTATCTTGATAGACTAAAAATTCACTTTTATCTTATTGATATGATTTTATTGATTTGTTATTTACAAGCTATCTTTAAGTTGTATATTAAATAAAATTGCTATTATATAATTACAAGATACTTGAATGCCACCTTGAACTATTACGATGTTTTAATTTATTGCAAGTTTGTCCTTTATAACTGAGACAAGTTACACAACAATCCTAGATTGGATTTGGCGACCCATTGTTCCAATAATTGGTACTTTAAAAGTGATATATATATATATATATATATATATATATATATATATATATATATATATATATATATATATATATATATATATATATATATATATATATATATATATATATATATATATATATATATATATATATATATATATATATATATAGTCCGTTTCAAAGAAAAACCATTTTTTTCCTAGGAACCTTTTGACTGAAATATATTTTTTTTCAAAAAAAATGACATAATACACCTAGTCCCTTATATTTAAGACTTTTTGTCAAAAAAATTGAAAAATAATATGTATACACGAAATGTGCATATATGCACTTTTTTCGCAAATGTGTATATGATCACGTTTCGTGCATATGTACACATTTCGTGTATACATGTTTTTTTTTCAATTTTTTTTTTACAAAAGGTCTTAAATATAAACGATTAGGTGTATTATGTCTTTTTTTTTTAAATAAAAAATTTCAGTCAAAAGGTTCCTAGGTTCTTAGGAAAAAAATGGTTCCCATTTGATATTTAGTATATATATATATATATATATATATATATATATATATATATATATATATATATATATATATATATATATATATATATATATATATGTATTTGCTGTAAAATACGGAATAATATGTGAAGATACAATCTAAACTTGGTATCTTTAAATCTTGGTTGAATTAAATCTACCAAGTGATAAAGATTATTTTTCCATGTATAGTAAATAGAGGATTATGTGGTTAAAATAAGAAATACATACAAATGTCGGACTTGGACCGGAATATATAATGCATAACATGTATACTCTAACATTCCTCACCATTTGAAGGAACGGACGGCCAGGACATTTAAATTGGATTGTAAGACTGAGAGGTATGGTAACCCTTCACCCTAAAGGGTTGGGGTGCCATGTAGGCGCCACCTCACCTTCTCCTCACTAACCCCTCACCCCTTAAATTTTAGGAAATAGTATTCCCTCACTACCCCTCACTTATACACTATGCAGTTATCGCGGTCGAAAATCAAATAGCGGTCACTGGCCGCTATTTGAAATCGCGGTTCTCGCGTTGGTATAGCGGTGGTATAGCGTTTTTTATATCATGTACATTTCTATATTATAGGATTAATACATCTAATTGCATATGTGTATTTATATAAAAATCTTTCAATAACAAGGTTTTTCATTCATTAATGGTCAACATATGAATGTATATACAAAGGTTTCTTTCAAGCATATGATCAAACACATTAAATGCATATTGCTTCATCCATTTTTGTTATGTAGGATCATGATATAGCTTCATCTGTTAACATCAAAAGAAAAAAAATGACATTATAGAGGCTCTTGCATTCTCCCCTGTATGCAGATATAAACTAACCAATTGGTAAAGTGAATTCGGATATCTGTAATTGTTAAGCCGATAGGATCTTGCATTCTCCCATGTCTCAATCATTTTTCAGGAACTAACAAAGACCAAACTTACAAACACATATCAAAATCATACTTCAAATACCGACTTGTGACCGGGAATCATGCTACACGGAAGTCGGCAATCATCGGCAATCATCATCAAACCTATAATCATCCTACAATCGACAATCGGACTTATCAAACTTGTAATCAGAATCACACTTCAATTATGGAAGTTCAAGTGAAAGCTGCAACCTGCAATCAACAATCATGAAACCTGTAATCATCGAAGTTTAATTCCATTGTTCCTGAAATAGCTTTAAAAGTCAATCCCATCATTCGGAAGCTTCATCGAAGTTCAATCCCGTTGAATCAATCATAATCAGAAGCTTCAATCGTAACCTATTAGTTGAATCGAAGTCGATAGAATCATAATCGGAAGTCAATCCCATCGTTCCTGAAATAGCTTCTAGAATGGAATTCAATCCCATCGTTCCTGAAATAGCAATTCGTTCTTGAATCCAATTGTTCCTGAATCCCATTGTTTCTGAATCGATAGCTGCAACTTGTTCCTGAATCCGGTCGTTCCTGAACTTGAATCGATAATCAATCAACTAATCGAAACTGGATTTGAACCGATAATCAACTAACCGATAAAAATCGAATTGGATTTGAACGGTACAAAGAATAAAAAGAAAAAGAAGAAGACTTATACGAAAGAAAGAACTATGGAATCCTTTACATCCCACATCGCCTCAAACATAGAAGTATTGAATGTCCCTCCTATTATAAAAAGCCAGCTTGGGTAAGGAGTTTTTACTCATTAAGCTGAATGGCAATCCGGTTTATACCTGGTCGTATCGGCTTAGTCAAAAAATTATTTTTTTTATGTTGGTTGTGCCTATTTGGTAAAACCTAGTTTAGTTATTAATTTTTTTTAATCTCGTGCTAAAATCGCAATAGCGTTTGGCAAAATTGCGGGAAATAGCGTCAAATAGCGCCGATAATAGCGGGAACGCTATTACTTAACGCTAAATGATTTTTTTTCGCGGTTGAGGGGCGCTATCCGCTATAGCAACGCTATAGCGGCGCTATTGCGCGCGATTAACTGCATATATATATATATATATATATATATATATATATATATATATATATATATATATATATATATATATATATATATATATGTAAAGAAAAGAGAAAGAGAGGTGAGAGAGTACGGGGTTCCAACCCCTTGATCACCATCCCCTCACCTTCACCACACCAACCAGGGCGGTGTTCCCTTTGGGTGTGGTGAAGCCACGTAGGACCCCGCACATAAACCCCTCTCCCATACCTCTTGGTCTAAGTCTTAAAATAAGGTAGTCGGTATTTCTTAGCATATTAAGAAGAAAAAGATACACAAAAAACCCGATACCTGGCCTATTGTCGCTTTGTCTCAAACAAAGTTGATGTCGATCATAATTTGTTTGGTGTGTTGATGTTGCACCAGATCGGTAGAGAGGTAAACAAAATTATCATTGCCATAATAGACAATCGTAGCAGTTGTAGGAGGATGGTGGAGTTCTTGAAAAATGTTCCATAGCCAAAAGGTTTCAGCGACGTTGTTAGCAGCCTGTGGTATTCTGCCTCAACACCAAAACGAGAAATAATAAATTTGTTTTTCTAAGACGAGGAAAGAATGTTCTAGCAAAAAAAAAGTCACAATATTTTGAAGTGGACCGTCATGTAGTCAGAAACCACCCCAATTAACATCTAAATATACATTATATCCACCATATTGGAAGACATAAACTTGAATGTCATGATCAAAGGTGCCATGAATGTATTTAGAATGCATTTTAGAGCCATGAAATGGGGTTCACGAGGATCATACATGTGATGGCAGATATGTTGGACTATAGGTTGTAACAACCTAAAATATCATTTAAATATGATGTTAAAAGTACAATACATGGCATTGGAGTGAAATGAAAAGATTATGTTAATTATATATGGTATAAAAGGTATATTAGCTATTTGGCATAAATATGTGATTTAGTATCTTACACAACCTTTAAGTGAGCTATTATGAGTCTATGAATCATATTATGAAACATCCTCTATCTAGGGTAAATAATTTAATGAATAAAAAAATAATGAATTTAATAATAATTATTATTATCTAAAAGTAAAATTAATTAAAATGTGAAGTTTGAGGAAGTAACTAGTCTAAAATGACTTAATAAGGGTATAAATGGAAATTTCTCATATGGAGTTCTAGAATAAGGACTTATTGGTAATTAGTATTTTAGAAATGATGGGGAAGGACTTCTAGTGAAAATATGATATAACTTTGGTGCTGGAGGGACTAAGTTGCAATAAGTGAATAGATGAAAGTTTAAGTTGGGGAAAACCCCATTTCACTTGGGAGAAACACGATTTGGAAGAGAGGGAGAGAGAAGGAAGCGATTTTCAGGAGGTTCAAGTGGAGAAGCTTGATTTTAGCATGATCTAAGTAGTCTACATCCATCAATTGAAGATTTGAGGTAAGAAATCTAATCTCCATGTTAGAAACCCATCATTTTGGGTAGATCAAGTTCAAATTCGGGTTTCATAGTTGGGGGAGATGAATTCTATGATCCCAAAGGTGTAGTTTATGAATTCTATTGATTATCTCTTAATAATTTGATGGTCTCATGCTTAGAGAACCATTTGGATGCTTGTGGATATCTATGAACCCTAATTTTTGGGGAAAAACCCATCAATGGGTGAAATCTTAATGATTGGATCAATTTGCATCTTAAATGTGTTCTATGAAGAGCTTAAGTGTTCCTAGCGACTTCAATCCATTGGAAGAAGGAACCTCTTGAATCATTAATCAATTGTTTGATTGGAATTTGATATTCCTTGATCCAAGCTTATGAAGTAAATTGGGATTAGAAGATGGGTTTGATTCAATGAAGATGTTATTGGATGATTTGTTTGGGCCAAATGATGTGTAATTGAAGTAGAAATAATGTCCTTTGATATCTAGAAGTTTGGGGTTGTATTAGACCTTGATTTGGACCAAAATGAAGGAGAAAAGGACCAAAAATCGGAAGTTACAGTGCTCGGAACACGGCCCGGGTTGAGGGAAACACGGCCCGTGTCAGGATTTCTGAAAAACCCCCTATTAACATAACACGGCCCGTGTTGTGTAGAACACGGCCCGTGTCAGCATGGTCAGTCCTGAAACATTGGATTTTGAGCTTTAAGTGTTGGGCTGTTGGTTCTAATGTTCAATTATACTCTTAGGACATGTTTAACTAATATTTTACATCTATTTAGTGAAATTAAATAGCCTTAGAGTTATTAGTAATTTTGGATGTTATATCTTGTAGGAGGAGAGTGATCGAGGGTGAAGCAAAGAGTATAGCATCTTCTTGGAAACTTAAGGAAGGTGAGTTACCGGGAGTACACATCCCTCTTCTAACTCTTAAGTGTGTCTTATTCCTTTTTCATGCATACCTTATGTGCTAAATGTTGCATAAATTCTATATGTGCATGGCATTAAAAGAGTTATTTCTAAAGATGTTTTATAATTAAAATATTGATGTGGTTTTGAAAGATGTTTTGATCATTCCTCCATGCATTGTATATAGGAGGGGTGGACCGTGTGAACCTTGTGACAAAGATGAGACGATTGTCCCGGATTTAGGGAAATCACCGGTTAATACCCAAACGAGTTGTTGTCCCGGATTTAGGGAAACCATTCCGGACAATAGGGAATCGCATGAGGGACTTGCTAACCCTCATGGGACTAGTGTAGTGGCCACTAGTTCTAGTTTAGCCTATACGGGGATTGGATGACATGCTTCGTGCGTGTTACTCGTGAACTTAGCTAGGTGCCACTGAGGTGAGTTGGACTTCTAAGAGATTGACATGGGGTGGGATAGTTGCATCATGCATCATGCTGCATATCATAACAATCTATTTGAGTAAACTTTCATAATGTTCAAATGAGTTTTAATGTATATAAAACTAATAACTTTTGGAGGTTGTCTCAGGTGTTAAGGTTATCCTTTCACTCTCAAAGAGATGGCCTCGGGTAACTCACTAGGCATTTCAATTGCCTAACTGTTTGATGTGTACTCAGGTTGAATAAGAGATTATGACGAGGCGAGGACTTTTAGAAGACCACGGTTTGTGTGGCCATTTGAACCATATTTTTGTACTGAAATTATGATACCACCTCGCTACATGTTTAAACCACTTTTTAGTTGTTTAGGGACCAATTTTCAGCAATGATGAGACTATTTCTGAATTAAAGATATTTTATGATAAATGATGTTTTAAATTATAATTTCCTAGCGAGGGATGTCACATATTAGTACAAGTAATTCATGCATAAGGATATTTGAAAAGAATGTAAAATTTTAAAGTTTACATAAAATGATGAAAATGCCATTTTTAGCTATATAACTCTAAGTACAAGGAAAATGGAATGAAGAATTTTGAAATGGATATAGGACATATTGGTGAAGCTAAAGTAAAAAAGAATCATCTAAATCCAAGTTTAAATGATCAAGTCATGAACCTCCAAAGTTAAACTAAAATATGAAGTAAAGCTAACGGAAATTCAAGATTTTAATGCCCCTGACTTTGGGACCTTGTAAGTCAGCTAATTCCCTATCAAATATGGTCATATTGGATCTATTATGTAGAGGACATTAAGAGGTTTTGATACGAAAAAGAATCAAGTTATTTGGACTTGAAATGAAAAGGCTTTGGTAGTTTGAAAATGACATGCAAATCAAATAAAATGGTAAAAGTGTGCAACACCTTATGTTCATGGCTTTATAACTTGAGATCTAAAGCTTGTGTTATAACAAGTGGAAAAAAATAAGTTTAGTAAGTGTGAAAGAAGAAGAAAGAGGATCAGAAAAAATTAAAGGTTGTATAAAAAGAGTAAACGGTAAAAATGGAAAAATCATCAATTTTATAACCAACACGGATAGCAAGATTAAGAAGTGGCCAATATAAAGAATTTGTGTTTGAGCACGTCACCATATGTGTAAGAATGAGAATTTTGGTGTTATTAGCGTTCTTATGTAAGAAATGATAAAAATGACAAAATAAGTCCCTAATATGCTTAAAGTGGGACAAAATATCAGAAAAATGTCAAGTAATGTCTTATAAGTTATATTTGTTGGATTAGGTGTCTAAGCCATGACTAATAATTGGTATTTACCTAATTAATAGTAGCATAGTCCATTTGGGTTGCCCTCATAGCAGGATGTTTGGTAGAAAGTTCAGTAGAGAGAAAGATTGATTTATTATATGATTAATAAATCAATAGAAATTAAATAAATAGTTTATTAATATATTAAAGTGATAATATATTAATTAGAAACTATATTAATTGATTAAGAATTAATTTGGAATTAATTGGGATTAATTTGGTGATTAATTTAATTAATTAAAGGTGCAGGGACTAAAACTGTAATTATTCAATAGTTGAGTAAGTGACAGTTTGAGTGAGTGAAGTGGCCAGCGATATATATATATATATATATATATATATATATATATATATATATATATATATATATATATATATATATATATATATATATATATATATGGAAATATATAAATTTCGATTTATATATATATATATATGTATATATATAAGAGATAATTATAGTTTGAATTATTAAGATAAAGGTTTATCTTAATTTGAATTCAAAACGGCTTATCTCGTAAGGTTTATCTGGTCATCTGATGGAGGTTATAAATAGGGAGCCCCATAACCTCATAACCTGCGATTTTAATACATATTCTCTCTGGAAATTTCGAGCCCCTCCTGCTCCCTGGGTGTGACTTCATTTGAGGTAGGACAATTGTGCTGCTTTGCTTCCAAGAAATCCTAAAAGGTTAGTTTTTCTGATTTTATTCTTTTAGTTATTTTCTTGTGGACTTTAGGAATTTATTATATGTTCAATTAGAAGAAAACATAGATCCTTATAGGTTGCATGTGAACTTAGGTTTTTAGTTCATAGATTTACATAAAATCCTTCAATATTATGGTATGAATAAATTAAGGACATATTATAATATCTTTTAGGAGTAAAAAGATTTAAAAAGTAAAATGTTTTCATGTAAGTATGAAGAATTAGCAAGGTATATTACTATAACTGATAACAAAAATCAAAGTAGATTGCTATAATGTATAATCATGGGTTAAACAAATAAAGAGTTAAGTTGTATTTAGAAATGGATAACAATATATGAAATACATCAGAAAACATTGTGTAAGTATGATCCTATACATTGTAAGGTGTTAGGAACACAAAGTCAAGACGATAATAATTGTATTCTGATTTATTAGTGTAGTGCTTATGCATTACTACTAAAAGTCAGAGTAAAATATAGGAAATCATTAGATTCCAAGAAGAGCTTCCCCTCCTTCAGGCCTTAAAAACCTTGCTTCCTAAGCATACTGATAATGATTTAACAGAGTCCTCTCCCTCCTCTTAAGATAAACATAAATATTTGGCA
This sequence comes from Cichorium intybus, assembly GCA_023525715.1. Classification (NCBI taxonomy): domain Eukaryota; kingdom Viridiplantae; phylum Streptophyta; class Magnoliopsida; order Asterales; family Asteraceae; genus Cichorium; species Cichorium intybus. The sequence continues at coordinate 62,607,555 of CM042011.1, forward strand.
AAATTAATCAACATATTTGGAGTTCATATGAGAAAGTTGTAAGTGTTTGAAATTTGATAAGTGGAGCAAGTTATATTACAATTTCATAATCCTAACTTTTCATCTGAATAACTCGAGATCTATAAGGATTACAATTAAGCATGCCAGCCACACAAAAGTCTCTATAACATACTTTTCTTAGCTAAAAACATGTCATATTATTCGCGGGTAACAACAATACCACGGAAGAAATTTAGTTCCCTACAGTTGGTCATGGAAAAATTAGTCTTGAGTGTAGTGATAATCTTCTTTAGAAATGTAATGGACCAAGTATCATGGAGAATCTCATCAAAATATAAGGGTATGCAAGCATACAGTGTGAGGGCCTAGAGAAAAGATGAACAGATATGAGTCAGATCTGCTGAGCGTAAATCAATACATATGATAAACTAGGGAAATCTATGGAACCATGCACCCGAAGGCTATTTGAGGCAATATATGAAGCACTAAAAAAGAAAAACATGTTTAGGAAAGCTAAAAATTCATAAAGCCAAGGGATAGTACATGTAAACAGTCTGCTAAAGGTGGCCAAGAAGAAATACATTCTTCAATCAATTTGATGCATGTGTTATAGACGTGAGATGGTAGCATTACAAACTATGTATATGGTGGTAGGTTTGACCATTGACCTAAAAGTTTCATTATAGTCAATGTTAGGACTTTGACTTCGTCTGTTATCATAGATTCGACCCTTTTAATGGGAAAGAGAGAAATGCTTATTATGTTTCTTCTTGCACAACAAAATGTAATTTGAAATGTTGATATGAGTAGGTTGACGTAAATTACCCATGCCCTACTAGATATAAAAAATTATATTTTTATTTCATATCAATAAACCAATATGGATCATTAAAATCTTGTAAATAATTACGAGTAGTAGAGGAAATGGAATAAATATGTAGGTTTATTTTTAAATGGTTTTGATGTTCCCATAGAAAGCACGAGTAGTCATAGGGTGGGTGGATGTAGGAGTATAGTAGAGGTGACCAATGGTGAATGAAGGTCATGGTAGGCATGGGAAAGAATGATACAGCCTTTAGAGATGTTAAGGATATCTTCATTGAGGAAGGTAGAACAGTAGGGATATTCTTGGTGGAAAGATCAAGACTCTTTTATCCATGATTATTAAAATGATAGATAAGAAAAACAAAAGGTGTGGTTCAAAGAGCAATTTTGTCTATGGTAGTGTGTTGAGGATAATAAAGGCATCTGAAGACACAAAGATGAGAGTAAGTGGATTTTTGTAAAAAGGAAGTTTATTGTATGAGCTATCATTTTGAAGGGTTCGTGGATGGGTGTATGTTGAGGAGGTGGATAGCCATATGTAAGGGTTTAACGCAATAGGTGGTAAATATGTAGGATTGGAAAAAAAGGTTAAGAATTATGTTATAGTTGATGCATAACATACATTTATATTTACCATTTTATTGACACGTGTAGGGATAAGAGGAATGTATGTGAATATTGTTTGCAGCACAACGGTTTTGAAATTAGTGTTATCGAATCCCCATCATTCTCACATTGAAAAGCTTGAATGTCACTTTTGAATGGATTTTTGGTAAAACAGTAGAACCAAAGAATCTTGGAAAAACATTAGATTTTAAACGAAAAGCATATACCAAAAGGAAGTGCAAAAAATGACAAAAGGAATTGACATAATGTTTAATGCCATTAAGAGTTTGTAATGGAGATACCTAAAAATCATAATGAAAATTTTGAAACAGAATAGGCACAACATAATCAAACAAGTAAAATGAGAGTCTAATATGTTTGACTAACTGGCAAGCTTGACATGTAATACCGTGTTACTTAACTATAGTGAGATTGTGTTAATCTTAGTGTAATTAAGGTTAAATAGGTTGTTATATGAGTTAGGTGGTTAGAAACCCATTTGGGAGGAGTTTGAGCTTGAAAAGTGCTAAAAATGGGTTACACGGGTCGTGTAGAGTCACACGGGGTCGTGTAAGATGCCTTAAAAACAACATGAGAGCCTTCCAGACTTACACGAGGTCCTGTAGAAATGGTCCAAAAATGTTCGAGAGCTGGAACGAGTTGCACGGGGTCGTTTTCGCGAGCACGGGTTGTGCTGCGAACATTAGCGGTGTTAATGTAGACATTAACGGCGCTAATGTCGCAGCAGACCCACTTAAGAGTTGTTTTTGCTTCATTTTGGGGAAAGAACTCATTTCGTATTTTTCTCTCTAAAACCCTAAAATCATATCCCAAACCCTCTAGAGTCGAAATCGGAGCCTATAGTTTGATAATTGAAGCTAGGGTTCGATACCATGCGGTTGAAAGGTAATCTACTGCGTTCTAGCTTCGAATTTACGGTTAATATGTGTAGGTTGAGTTAGTTCCAGGTGGTGTGAGTGAACCACCTGCAATTATCATGAGTTGGGTAAGTTTTTCTTAAAATTGTATGTGAAATTGAGTTCTAATCATAAGTTCTTGTTACAGGTGTGATAGTTGTTATGAATTATGGTCGATTGAGTAAGGCGTTGCGGGATTTGGAGCTGTAACTTAGATATAATTGTTATCTACTGTTATAGTTCTTTTTACTCAGACTATGTGCTCTATTGAGATATATTGATAATTGAGATTGTTTGGGTATTGAGTTTTGACCCGAGCTGTTGTGATACAGCTAAGGCTAGACAAGAGCACAGTACACGTGGTTCAGGAGTTCCACAGAGTGACCCGACATCAGGTGAGTAGTTACTTATAAATTCTTAGATGAATTGTGTTTTGTTGAGATGTTTATTGCAGAAAAGAAGTATGACCTGTTTTGATTTGGTTGCGTATAACCAATCTTGAGTATGTGAAGTAAAGAGTTATACTGTGTGTATCACAATAAGGACTGAGATAGTCCGTTGAGATTGACTTAAACGAGATATTGGATGTTACAATCCGATTAATCCTAAATTACTCACTAAGCTCATGTGGCTCATAATATTGTTGTTAAATGTTGTTTGTGTTTTGGTTCTGGTAGTGGAGATCGCGGAAAGCGTAGCGTGGAGGGATAGCTGGATATCGGACTTGGACTTACTTGTTCGTTTGAACTGTGTTGTTGACCCGGTTTTTGTATAAATGTTGTAAACACTTGATGTACATAGGTTAGGACTTAAACTATGTTTTTGGTAACAACCTTGTATGACGTGTTTCTTAACTTTAGTTACACCTTTTAACTATGTGTTGTTTTGAGAAAAAACAAGGTGTAATTCATATGTGAGGAAACGGGCGTTACAAGCTTGACACAAAATGCTAAACTTTTTATCCATACAAGGAATCAAATTACTAGAAACCAAATGTTAAAACACATGATGATCGTGATGACTGAGGTGTTGATTCCAAAAAGATAATCTAATAGATGCAATAGTTTGAAGTGATAATAGAGGACGAGATAGAGATTGCATCCGCTATCATATTGGAAAAGAGTTTGATGAGTTCGATAGTCCTTTATAGAAAAACCAAATAAGCCAAAATCTAATAGTGCATTTATTTTCAGGGGGGAACGATAAACAAACTTTTTAATAATTTAAGGGGTGATAATAATATGGTTGATGGTGATGGGGCAACAAGGGTTGTTAAGAGGAAGTTGGGCATGACCCGTTTTAGTTACACAAATTTTTGATCTATCACTAACTAATACAAAAAAAGAAATACAATTATTATTAAGAATACTTAGGATACCTGAGTCGATATGAAGGTGAGTGGTAGCCCCTAGTCTCTGTACCATACCATATTACCTTAGTTTTGTAATGAAAAAAGAATTAAACATATGAAGAAGAGCAATGGCTTGATTAGGTGAGACTTGAGCTAAAAGAGCATTAAACCAAGTATGTGAGGGGAGGTGTCCCATATTGAGCCAAAAATTAAGTGTGGTCATGAGCCAAGTTGTTCCTGCTACTGAAATACGAGGCTATTGGGTGGGCAATCCAACTGACAATAGGATGTGTAGGTTGTTAATGGTAGCTGGATGCTACTTGTTGGGTTAGTAGAGTGAGCAGAAGGACCGCCTAGCTTTGGGATGGTTTGGCCAGGTAAAAGGCAATTTAAATAGGAGAGGAAAGGCCCACATCATCCAACAGTAACCACACATGTACCTAGTGTCAGGGCATCGATCGAGAAAAGGCAGATGAGGTGCTATTTTGACTAAGGTTAGCATGACCACCGTGAATGTTACGACCACCATTTCCATCATTATTTCTACCATTGTAATTAGATGACGGTATTTGGTTGGCTAGATCACAAGAACAATGGCATATGATGAGTGATCATTGTGAGAAGCTTGAGACAAGTGATTTGGAACTTTGTTCATTTGTTTTTATTCCAAAAGTTAGCATATAGTGGGTCTCTAAGAAAGTGGGTAGAGGAAAACGATGGGGAATAAGGCTTGCTACATAGACGAAATTTGGAGAGAGGTCGTCGATAGTGTAGAAAACAAGATTTTTCTTAGGAATAGTCATGTTAATGTTGTCAAATAGATCAGCAATGGACTCGATATGTGTGCAATGATTTGTAAGTTAAATTTCGAATGGATATTTTACGGAGTTGTCTATTTGAATCCAATTGGCATCTTTGTTGTCTCAAAAAATATATTTTTAGGCTCATCCAAACTTGTCTTGTGGTGGCATTTGTCTTCGAAATCACTTGCACTAGGGATTGTGGAATTTTTCCATATATCCACAATTTAACAATATAATAAGTATAATTACATTAGCGTTATCGGAAGAGATTGAGAATTTTTCATTAGACTTATATAGGTGATCAGCAACACTCAAGAGGGTGTTTGACTGTGCTTTTCAATTGACTTATTGGTTTATTGACTATTTAAGAAGCCAATAAGTTAAAAAAATGTTTGGCTAAGTTAAAAAGCAATTTTCAAAATAGCTTTCTAAATACCTTCAAATTTTCATTTTTAACAAGTAAGTGTATCTTGACTTTTTTAGTGAGGTTTTAGTTTTTTGATATCAAAAAGACAATTATACCCTCATAAGAAACCTAATTTGTCAATTTGTCATTATATATATATATATATATATATATATATATATATATATATATATATATATATATATATATATATATATATAGATAGGTTCTTTATAGAACTAAAAAATAATGCCTAACTACAGAACTGACTTTTCCATCGTTGATTTATAAATCAACGGTTCACAAAAAACCTGATAAATAAAATCTTAGAAAAATAGTGTAAGGGTAATTTCGGCATTACAGCTCGAATACGTGATTGAGTACGTGATTCACTCCTAAAATAAAGGAGCGATTTCCAGTTGTTTTTTCAATACAATCAAAAAGCGATTTTGAAAGAGGGTTTAGAGTAGAGTCGTGTTTGATGTGGGTTTCGTTTCTTAAAAAAACGAAGGTGGTTTAGATCAACGCCCAAACTGAATCGATCAGACATCTACATTGCCAAGCAATTAACGATTATAGCAATCGATTCCGCACCTACCGTCCTCGATTCCGCACCTACCGTCCTCGATTCCGGTCAATTATTCTCTCAATTGCGCACCTAGGGTTTATCGCAGGTTTGTTATTGATTTCTGTTTTTATTCAATTTATTCGATTGATCGTGTATTGATACCGATTATTCTACGGTATGAATGTGTACCAATTGAATGTATCGTGGTTATTTGCAATGTATGTTCTACGGTATGAATGTGTACCAATTGATACCCATTATTCTACGGTATGAATGAGTACCAATTGATACCGATTATTCAATTTATTCGATTGATCGCCAATCATTCGATTGATACCAATTGAATGTGTAACCACTCATTCGATTGTATGTGTAATGATACCTGTTTTTATTCTGTTTATCGCCCAATCATTCTTCCCCATTGTGTATCTATCACTAGTTCCTGGTTTTATGTGGTAACGTGATCATATGTTCATTAGTGAACATATGTTCATTAGTGAACATATGTTCATTAATGAACATATCAGTTTGAGTCAAAACGCAGCAGATTTCGTCTGATTATTAGTTCCTAGCAGATTTCGTCTGATTTTTTGCCTTGTTCCTAGCAGATTTCGTGGTTGATTTTATGACTTATATGTATCGTGGTTATTTGCAATGTATGTTCATAAATGAACATATGTTCATTAGTGAACATTTGTTCATTATTGAACATATGTTCATTAGTGAACATTTATTATTCAGATTTCCTTTTGAGCTTTATTGTTGTTATTATTGGTAATGTGTGTTTGGTAATGTGGTTCATCTGTTCACTAATTAACATTTAGTACACATACATCACGGTTTTGTTTTATTGATTGAGTTTTTAGTTATGAATAGGAAATTCTTTGTTAATATGGTTAGAATTGTTGTTATTACAGTTTTTCAAATAATGAAGACAAATCTTAAAAAGAAAGCAAATGATGAGTCTTCGGGTGATGATTTTGAGACCCCCTTCACAGGTTCGTATGATTTTGATAATCAAGTTTAAATTATCATTTTGTATATTGTATAAATATTTTCTGTCTTTTATTTTGTTATATACAGGACATAAATCACAGAGTTCATCAAAAAGGAAGAGAGTGATAGAAGAAAAAAAACTTGTGAACTTAAAGGATGTAAAGAAGAAAAAAATCGATAACAGAAAGCAAAATAGAAAACCCAAAACAACAGTCATTGTGCCAAAAAATACCTTATCAGCAAGGACGAACCCAAAACCACTTTTTTTGTTATTGAGAGTTTGAATAATGACCAAATAGCAGCTGTAAGGGACATGGGTCTAGGTTCATTGCTCGGAATGAAGGTAGATGGTCTCGCGGGACATTTAGGATTCTACATTGTTGATCATTTTGATCCAAAAACCATGCGTATTGTACTTGAAAATGGTTACATTGAAGTCACTGCATATAAAGTACATCAGATGACTGGATTAAAAAATGGCGGTACTGACATTTTTTCTGTTAAGCCTTGTGCTCCTGACCACCCAATGTATAGAAGTTGGAAGAAAGCTTACAATAACAAAAGCATGAAAATGAGCGACATTCAAAACCACATTTTATCTTATGGAGAGGCTGATATACTTTTCAAGATTGATTTTGTGTTAATGTTTCTGAATTCACTTTGCGAGACTTATCCAGGTGGAACTTGCAAAACCACCCTTGTTCCTTACATATTAGGAGAAGTTGATATTTCTCAAATTGATTGGTGTGGTTACATACTTAGTTGTCTACAGAGTTGCAAAAACAGTTGGAAAAGGGATGATCCGAATTGTAAATTTACGGGGCCAATCACCATTTTATTGGTAATATTTTTCCAATACTTTTTAGTATTTATTTGGTACATCATTATTAAATTAAATAAATTTACTAATCTTTGTTAATTGTTATATATTGTAGCTTCTTTATCTTGATTATACCAACTTTCCTGACTATCCATTCCCACGTAAGCGTCCTGCGATATCATCATGGAATGTACATACTATTCGTTTGCGGTCGGACAAGGAATATGCTCTGGGGGGATTCGGTAAATGTGGGGTTGTGTTAGAATCTGAACAATCTGAGGTATTAGTTTTTACTTAGATTGTTTGTTTTTTATAATGTGTTTAATTCATAGTCGAGCATAACTAAGTTCACTTATGAACATCATCTTGTATTCATAACTTAATTACTTAGTCTTAATTTATTAAGTTGTTTTTTTTACAGAATATTCTTCAAGACCTCACAGAAAGCCTTTAAAGGCTAAAGGAGTATAAGTTAGACACAAAGAGTCGAATAGTGAAAGCTTTGGAACTTTTCCCCACGAATGACAAGTTATTATCACTTTTAAAGGATTTTCAAGATGAATTTGAAGTTAATTTGCAAAAAGACTCAAAATATGATTTTGAAAAAGAAGACTCCAAACAAAAGTCAATTGAAGTTGTCTCACCTGTCGGAGTAGAGACTGATCAAGTTTTGCAAACACCAGGAGTTCTTATTGAATCACAAGGATTCTTGGATGATGTTGATAAGAGTTTTGATAATTGGAACAAAGGAAAATCATTTGAAAAATCACTTATGCCATCGTTTGACCTTTGTATTACTCAAGAGTTTCAACGTGAAGAAACTGAAAAAGAAGATTTGCATTCCGTAAAGATAGTTGAAGAAGTGTTGGGATCTGATTTGGATAAGGTAGTTAATGTGACAGAGGACGTTTTGAAAAAAAAGGTTGTTATCAAGCGAAATACCAAACCTCCTGCGGTTCATCGATCACCATTTGTGTCAAGAATTACATCCTTATTATCAAAGATTACATCTGAGGAGGAAAAGGTCTCAAATAGACTATATGCACTGATGGGGGACCCTAAGTAAGTAAAAGTTTTAATTTTTTGAAATATTTGTTGTTAAAATGATTTTATTAACTGATTTTAATTCCTTTTTGTAATAGCGAACCTATCTTCAAAACATCCAGTGGTGTACGATGTTATAGGCAAGTGCTAGAAAGTTTTTTTCCTCCTAGTTGGTTGTATAGTAGTGTAATCGATCTTTGGAGCTACTATTTAAATGTTGATAACAAGAAGAAAGCAGACTCGTCTCCTTATCGTTACTTTTTTTCAATAGGAACAATGGTCAGTTAATTTACATTTTTTGTTTAAAGGTTTTCATTTATCATATATTGATATTTTCTCCTTTTTTGTAGCATTATTCTATTCATGAAAATGAAAATGACTTTAGCAAAAGCTTTACAGCATTTTTGAAGGGTGTTGAAGAAGACACGAAACGTCAACCTGAAATAAGAGATTTTCGAGCTGTGGATTTGGTATGAGTTTGTACATAATTTTATTATTAATTCGTGGAAGTATATGTTCATTTATGAATACCAATGTTCATTGATGAACATCTGTTACACGCTGTATTACCATTTCGTATTACACATGTTCATTGATGAACATTTATTCAGACATGAATATAGATGTTCATTTATGAACATCAAACATCCTCATTTTATGATTACACTATTATGTTATTTGTTTTATGTTTTTATGAACAATATCTTATTTTAATCTATTATGTCAATCTTATAGGTTATATTCCCTATTCACCAAAAGGGGCATTACTACATCCTATGTTTTGATTTAAAAGACCCGTGCTATTATATAATTGACGATGCAAAGAGGAGGTCTTCAAATTATTATGGCAAGACACCAATCGCTATGGTAATTGCATTGTTACTTATTTATGTTAATTTATTATATATTTTACTCTATTGTTAATATTAATGAAATATATGTTAACACAATTTTGCAGAAATTCATGTTTGCTCGTTATTTAGAGATAGTGGGGCATAGTAAATCTGAGATTATAAAAAAACTCAAATATACAATCCTTGATTTTGAATGGAAAACAGTTGAGAATCAAGTTGATTGTGGGGTTTTTGTGATGCGTCACATGGAAACTTTTGATGGGACAGGCGGAGGTAAATGGTCTTGTGGTTTGGTCAAAGAATCAGCTGAGCAAAAACGACAATTGGAGAAGTTAAGAAGCAGATATGCAACCAAAATTTTGATGTTTGATGAGAACCTTTTGAAGTCGAAAGTGATGGAGGAATCTGAATAATTTTCGAAGTTGGATAAAGAAAGAGTTAAACAAATCAACAAGAATGCGAAGAAAATTAGAGTTGAAAGAGTTGATAAAGGTCATCGTTAAAAATTTGGAAAATAGAAGTTTTTGAAATGCTTGTATCTATTATGTTTAGACATTGCACTTTCCCTGTCCTATTATGTTAAGACAATCTACTTTTGTACTTTTTAGTTTTCCATGGAGTTTGATACATGATCATATATTCAATCATGCTTCTATTTCTTGTATATCCTATATTTCCATGTGCTGTTTTGACATTGTATTTACTGAATGCACATTTTTACAATCACTGTTCATGAACATATGTTCTGAACAAATGTTCATTCATGAACAAATGTTCATTAATGAACATATGTTCATTCATGAACATATTATCATAAACCAACTTACATACTGGTTATTATTTGTCCTTTTGGTATTATTTGACAATTTACTTTACCTTTTACCAATTTATAGACATTGTACTTTGTTTTTACTTTACATTCTTTTTAGACATTGTACTTTATTTTTCATGTTGTTTTTTACATTCTTTTTAGACATTGTACTTTATTTTTCATGTTGTTTTTAGACATTTTACTTACAGAATGCACATTTTTGTACTTTTTAGTTTTCCATGGTGTTTGATACATGATCATATATTCAATCATGCTTCTATTTCTTGTATATCCTATATTTCTATGTTCTGTTTTTTCTGTTTTGACATTGTATTCACAGAATGCACATTTTTACAATCACTGTTCATGAATGAACATATGTTCATGAATGAACATATGTATATGTTCATGAATGAACATATGTTCTGAACAAATGTTCATTCGAACATATGTTCATTCATGAACATATTATTATAAACCAACTTACAGAAAGCACAGTTTTAGTATCTGTTTATATTTCACAATTTACTTTTTTCCATTTGTATTCTTTTTAGACATTGTACTTTTTTAGACATTGTACTTACTGCACTTACTGTTAATTGATGACCAAATGTTCATAAATGAACAATTGTTCATAAATGAACAAATGAATATATTTTCATAAACAACCATAACTGCTTTTATGGTTGGTATCTATTTATTGCACACATGAACATAACTATTCATAAAAGAACACAATTAAAGCTTGATTAACATACTTTTTGCCTTAAATGTCAAAAGTTGAAAAAAAAATGAAAATTGAAACAATATCTCATAAAGTAATATTGACTTATTTGAATCATTTTTTTTCTCATTTTCTGATCTTTAATTCTTATTTTGCAAGCTTGCTTTCTCTTTTTCTAGTCTTTCATCCTCTTTTCTTGTTGGACAAGTTCTATAATCATGATCTCCATACTTGTAACAATAGTGGCACTCTCTTTCTTCTTTGTTAGATTTTTCGATCGCCTTCTCTTTAGCTCCTTTAATCCTTTTTCGAGGTCCACAACCCTTTGTCCTTATATCTTTTGGATTATGTATTGTAACTACATCTGGTTTTGTCACCCCAATCCTTGTCTCCATTCGTTCACCTTTACTTTTTACTTCTTTTCTTGGTATATTTAATTCCATATTATCATTGATATCTCTAATTTGGTTTACGAAATTCTGTAATACTTTTGAATCGTCGGATGCCATTTCAATACATGATTGGAACATAGTATATGCATCTTCTACCATTTGATTACATGCACCATTCTTCTTACCATAATGATACCTTTGTTTCAATTGCTCTGAAGCAATAATACCCTTTTGCCACCGTCTTAATATGTATTTTTGCGGTATCTTGTCCACCTTTTTATGCTTTAGTATGCAAAATATATGTCGGCAAAATACACCTTGATGTAAATAAAAGTTGCAGGAACACTTTATTGTGTCCTCTTTATTGTTTATTTCAACCTGTACAAAAGTAACATATTAAATTTGTTAAAATACAAAAATTACATTATATTCATAAGTGAACGTTAGTATATTACCTTGAATTCGGATTCACACACACTTGTTTGTAAATTATCATTATCATCCGCGTCAATATTCTCGCAACCTTCAAAACTTTTTTTAAAAGAAAACCTTCTTTCATCTTTTACTATACGCACTTCGCAATCGCCTTCTTTATTAACGGATTGTTGCGAACATAACCACACAGAATCATCAATTTCTTTTTGCACAATACTGAATATGTTATATGTATACACATTAGCAGCGTGTTTCTCTATTAGGAGACGTGTTTTCAACACTGGATTGTTAGCTTCACATTCATAATCGTTTTTGTACTGAGTATTCCTTTGCTTCTCCATTGCAGCCTCAAATGAAGATGTGAAACTCAATAGATTCAAATTATTATTCAGGTATGAACCGAAAAAAGAATTTTCACTCTCGGACCTCGAAGTTGTCCTCATTAGACCTGAAAGCGGAACATCTTGGAAATATGCCGGTATCCATCGATCTCTAATAGAAAACATCTCCTTTAACCATTTATTGTCATTTAGTTGAAACTCGTCCATCAAATCATGCCACATAGTGTCAAACTGCATCCGGTCTATTTTATCACTCCATATTAGTGATTGTATTCGCTTCTTGAAATCAGTAGCCATAATTTTTGGAGAAACCTGGAAATTAACAAATGTCAATAATTTGTATTCACCTATTGAAATAATAAGACATAATAAAAAAAATATTCCAATACCTTATCAGTTAGTTTATTTCCTATATGCCACATACAAAGTCTGTGTCGTGCAGTCCTGAAAACCGTTGCTACTGCCTTTCTCATGGCTGGATCTTGGTCGGTAACAATAAGCATCGGTTCTTTATCAAATGCCCTCATAAAGCAACGCAACAACCATGTATAAGCATCAGCAGTCTCATTAGAAATTAAACCAGCACCAAACGTAACAGAGTGCTTGTGATTGTCAATTCCCGTGAATGGTACAAAAACCATGTTGTATCTGATAATATACAAATGTTTTACAATTAACATAATGTCTTTAAAGAATGTTATATTCATATTTGAACATTTATATTTCTCAAATATGAACAAATGCAACATACTGTATGTTCATTGTTCATATTGTTCATACTGTATGTTCATTGTTCATATTGTTCATACTGTATGTTCACTAATGAATATATGTTCATTAGTGAATATATGTTCATTAATGAACATATGTTCATTTATGAACACATATTCATAAATGAATATGTGTTCATTGTTCATACTGTATGTTCATTGTTCATATTGTTCATACTGTATGTTCATTGTTCATATTGTTCATACTGTATGTTCACTAATGAATATATGTTCATTAGTGAACATATGTTCATTTATGAACACATATTCATAAATGAATACGTTTAAACAAAATCTACTTACATAGGAAAAAAAAACTTGTTCATACTGTATGTTGCATCAAATGAAACCATTTCTCCAAATTCTTTGAAATTTGCTTTTGAAGTCTCGTCGGCCCAAAACAATCCCGCCAACTCACTATTATGACACATGTACTCAAATGAGAAGTTTTGCACATTTTCCTTCCTGTTCATCATTCTATTAACAACCATATTTGAATCACTTTCCCCAATGAACAAATTCAAGTCGCTGGCATAATTCTTATACTCAAATTTTGTTCCCCTTACTTGATCGTAACCTCCTTTCAACGTGGTCATCAATGAATATGCTTTTGTAGCCCCAACGTTACACGTCATTAAATCATAAATAAATTCTTCATCTTTGTAGTCTAATTTACGTTTGCTTTTTGAGAGGTAAATGTTACTTGGGGTAAACAATTTATGGTTATGTCTTTTCTCAAACTTATAGAGCTCATATTTTGAGGTCTCTACATTAAGTCTAAACTTAGCAAACGCAGGACATTGAATTTTTTTGTTGTTGTTTTTCTTTTTTTTTCTTCCATCATTAGCAATCAAGGTATCATACTCATAACCTCGAGGTTTACCTGCTTTGTCACAAACCATATACCTATAGCAAACATTTCCTTTCACTTTCTTAAGAGATTCTTTTCGGATATTGAAACCACCCGCTTCAGCATATTTAGTGTATTTATATTGAGCTTCATCCAATGTATGATATTGTTCATCTGGTTTTGGTTCTATGCCATCACTAACAATAGGAAACCAATATGTTGTACCCCCAGGAGAATCTTCTTCTTTACTCATATATTTATCAGTGTGTTGGATGTATTTTGAACCTACATGAACATATAAATATGTTCATCAGTGAACATAATGATATAAAGATGTCACATAACATTATAGCACCATACGAATAAAAATTTTTGTAGGTAAATCCATAAACAAAATTATAATTCAAACTTGCATAATACGATCGTTATATCATACATTAAGTAGGTTGATGTTAATCAATGAACATATGTTCATTGATCAATATATGTTCATTAGTGAACATATGTTCATTGATGAACATATGTTTATTGATGAACATATGTTCATTGATGAACATATGTTCATTGATGACCATAATGTTTTACAGATGAAATACGATCACGTAACACAATAGCAGACTAATATTACAATTTTTCATAAACCAATTTATAATTCAAACTTGAATAATACGAATCGTTATATCGTACATTAAGTAGGTTGATGTTCGTTGATGAACATATGTTCATTGATGAACATATGTTCATTCATGAACATAATGTTTTACAAATGAAATACGATCACGTAACAATAATAGCAGACATACCAATAAACAATTTCGCATGTAAATCCATCAACAAATTGGTATTTCGATGTATATTGTTACTACTGTATGATTGAAACAACTAATATTAAACGAACATGACTAGATTTGATGAATATTACGATTGAATAAGAAAATTAAACCCTAAGAAGATTTACATTACCTGTACTTTCATTGCTACTGCTTTCAATTGCTATTATCGAATCGTCTGTATAATGCATTCCTTCATATGATTCTCAATCGATTCAAATGAAATTGAGGATTCGATCTTATTGTTAACGAAATATGCAATAGATTCGATTGAAATTGAGTGTTCGATGGGTTTATGATCCTTTATGAAATCTTCACTCAGGATAAAGGATACGTACCTTTAATTCAGTAACAGAAATTGGGATATGGATGTTAATTTGACCATCGTAACCTTTATCATCAAAATTAGATCAACTGCTAAAATTTTAGTTCTGCAGTTAGGTCGTTTATTTTAGTTCTGCATTGAACCCATCCCTATATATATATATATATATATATATATATATATATATATATATATATATATATATATATATATATATATATATATATCACTACAAGAAAACAGCGATTTAGCAACGGACGAATTCCGTTGCTAAACCTTGAAATTCCGTTGCTAAATGGGTTTTGCAACGGAAATTGTTACGGAACTGTTCCGTTACAATAAATCCCGTAGCGAATGAGTTTGCTACGAACTTTTATTTCCGTAGCAACTTTGCTACGGACTGATTCCGTAGCGCATGTATTCCGTAGCAAATTCCGTAGGTGGACTCCGTAGCGATTTCCATAGCCGTTTGTCCGTAGCGAATTCCATGGTTCTTTTTCCGTTGCTACTTCTGTAGCGGATTTCGTTGCAAATTCCATTGCAATAATTTTGTTGCAAATTCCGTGGTCAAGCTTCCGTAGTAAAATTCGTAACAATAATTCTGTAGCAAATTCCGTGGTCAGGGTTCCGTAGTAAAATCCGTAACAAAAATTATGTAGCAAAATCCGTGGTCAAGCTTCCGTTGTAAAATACGTGGCTATGTTTCCGTAAAAAAATCCGTAACAATGATTCTGTAGAAATTTCCGTGGTCAAGCTTCCGTAGTAAAATCTATAGGAATTTCCGTGGTTAAGCTTCCGTAGTAAAATCCATAACAATTTTTGTGGTCGAGCTTCCGTAGTAAACTTTGTAGCAAATTCCGTGGTCATGCTTCCGTAGTAAAATATGTAGCAAATTCCGTGGTCATGCTTCCGTAATAAAATCCGTTTTCAAACTTCCGTAGTAAGATCTGTAGGTGTAATTCCGTAGCAAAACTTGTAGCAAATTTTATTACGAATAAATTCACGAAACAATTTACAAAAATAAATATAATTTCCAATTATTTTGTATTAATTATCAAAAAACACAAATACATAAAACAAAACAAATTTGCATATTATTAAATAAATCCAACAATTCTTATTACATGAAAAGTAAAGAAGTCTAAATCAAAATAAATACTTGCTAAAAACAAAACAATATTATTCGATCTACTTCGTGCTCTTGTCTTTTAAGCTGTCAAAAAATATTTGGAATTTTTTTTCAAGGTCTTCAATTTTGGTGGTGCTTTGTTCATTTTGTATCTTTAGTTGCTCAGCTTGCGTCTTTAGTAATGTCGTTACAGTTACAGGTGCTTTGAAGTTGTATGAGATAGATTAAAAACATTCCTAGGATTAAGTTCCAAATGCTACCTAAGGCATTTCATCAAACAATTGGCGTTCATCTAGAAACCAATCAAAACCACTGAAAATATGAAGCATGTACATTCTCATTAAGATATTTCCTCGACCTCTATCCACATGATCAATAGTTTAGTGAGATTCATTTTATTCTTACCTAAGGAGAGACGACCTAGATCTGCACCAGGAAAATGATAAAAACAAAAGAAGCATAAGAAACCAAAACCTAAAAAACATAAGAAATCATACAACTTCAATTTAAGGGAATTTAGAGGAGTGTAATCCATAAAATTCAATCAGAAAGGAGAGAATCGTTGATCTAAGTTGGGAAGCCATTGCCAGTCAAGACCTAAATGAATCTCTGGTCATACAATAACCCACAATACTTTAAGACAAACCTGCAAGTCTAGCAGTTCGGTTGTTAATTGCTACTCCAGTATGTTTTAGTGATTTAAAAAAATGAATGTTTAAGTAACCATCGTCATTGTTAACAGCTTTTAAAACGTTTTTGGGTGCATATTTGAGATTCTAACCATGAATGTTTAAACTACTATTTTGCATCTAAATCTTTATGGTCATTTTGCCCCTAAATCTTTATCGTCATTATTAACAGCTTTCATAACGTTTTCGAGATGCTAATTTGGTTCACTTTTATGGTCATTTTACAATAGGGAAATACAAAACAGAGTAAAGAAGCTAAAATATAAACCATTTTGCCTCTAAATCTTTATGGAGCATGAGAAGCACATTTTTGTTCTCTAGAACATTCCATCGAGCACCTAGGGAGCCTTGATTTACCTACAACAACAAAAAAACAGTAACACCGAGTAAGCAAATTGAAGTTACCCATATAAGATTGCAAAAAACACAATGTTAAACATTAACAAAAAAACAATAGTACTTTCGGTAATCAACCACGCATCGTTCGCTATAAATGTATCTCTTGCTAAATCAGAATGCCCGTTTATATGGGTGAGAGACAAGATAATAAAATTACTGTGGTGATGCAGTGACTTTTGGGCGTTGCTTTACATATAGAGTGACACAGCAGTGGTGCGATGATGTAACGATAAAGTGTCGTGATATGGTGCAAAGATCATGTTCTGGTATGGTGATGGAAGATGCGGTAGTATGAAAGGGGGTGCTCATGAATGTTGCCTAATATGGATTAGATCTACAGATATGTGGTGGTGGCGCCATTTAGAGATCTGAATCGCGAGAGAGATACAGATAGGCACAGTAACGGTGGTGAGGGAGGTCCGACTGTATGCTACAATTTTAGAGAAGGTGAAGGTTGGGAGAGGGGTTTTCTCTTGTCACCATTGAAATAGTATTTATTACCTCTTTGTCTTCATATTATTCCTCAAGCTCTCAACGCCACATCCACCTGACAAACAACCATAGAGAACACAAACCTGCATATACAAATACATTTTTAGACACACATAAACGCAAATAAAGATAGATTCGCACATATACACTAACCTAGACAGAATACACATAGATGCGCCGGTTGGACGTTTCCGGTGGTTCCTAAAAGCAGACGGAGAGGCATACGATCGCGAGGTGGGGGTTTTTTGTGGGCAGATTCACCCGGTTGTTCGGGTTTTTCTGAAAACCTGTTGATGCGCCCATATCCAAAGGTTTCTGCGGCTGCTTTATTTCCATTGGAAATTTTTCAGAGAACTTACACGAGTTTGATGGTGGGGTTTATGGCTTTTCAAAGAGGGAGAGGGTACATAGAAACATAGGGTTACGAGGAGAATAAAAAGGGGATTTCAAATATCTAAACCTATGTCCGCAAATCAAGCTAAAATATTTGTTTTCAAAATTTTTAATTTTCATTGGCGGGGTTTCCAAAATTCGAATTCATCGTCCGTGTCCGTGTAAGGCTGAATCTTTAAATTTAGAGTAAATTACAATTTTGGTCAGTGTGGTTGTCTCAAAATTGTACTTTTGGTTATCTTTTGGTTTTTTCACGCTCATGGTTCCTGTAGTGGTCAAAATCATGCACCTTTGGTCCCTTGGCCAGGTGAAATTTACCCTTTTCTTATTTTTTTTTTTCATTTTTTACCAATTATTGATTATATTAATTAAAAAAACGAAAATCAAATCGCCGAAATGAAAGAGAAATCGAGATCGAGATTCCATTGGCGGTGCTCGGAATTCCATTGGCGGTTCTCTAGGTTACAAATCAGAAGTGTCTGACCATGTGAAAAACTCAACTTCCTTTTCCTAATTCAGTGGCGGTGCTCGAGATTCCAGTCGCGGTGCTCGGAATTCCATTGGCGGTCGTCGGAATCCTGACATCGGTGTTGAAAGAGACAGATGCGGAATAGTTATTGCTGTGTGTATATACTGTTTGTTATCCTGGATGTACTTTCGCCATCATGTGTTTGGTTAATCGGAGTAACGTCATCGGAACTAGGATCCATGGGGAAGCGCGGTGTTCTGATTGCGGGTGATTGGATATTGGTTTGAACGCAATACGGCCACCAGCAGATCAGAGATTGGTTTGATCGGATATTGGTTTGAACGCAAATTGTGAACCATGTATTCCGATACGTACCTTGCTTCCATTAACAAATCGAGCAAGATCGGGTAATTAACGGATTGCTTCTTTTTAACTTTGTGCGTATTCTTCCTTCCTTGTCCGACATTTGTAAAAATCAAACCGTACCAATTTGTTCATGGATTTGCAGGAGAATCGGAGGTCGGGAAGTGTGTACTCGAGAAACAATATCGAAAAACAATATTAAATTATTCTCATTTAAGAAGCTGAAAAACCAGGAACATTCTTTTTGTTTTTCAGAGAGGAATGTGTCGCTAGGTTTTGATTCGATCAATTAGGGTGGAGGGGTTGGGTTGGGGTGGTCGTGGTCGTGGTATTCATCCAGAAAATCATCATTGATCATCAATGTTATTCTTTAAACCTTGTTTCACAATGTCCTCCCTATCGAGTTTTTCTTTATCTGCACAACCACTATGAAACTCGTCTTCATCTTCTTCAAGCTTCACTTCCATTAGAACAATTATATCCAATTCAGTGACCTAGATCTCGACATATTTGTTTCTCCAAATTTCAACGAGAAACAAAAATTCTTCAAAATCCAAAACCTGTCTTCCAAATCGTGGATTCTAGATTCTGAGCCAAATTTACAAACGAAGTCCGAAGTAATAAGTTGGTCTAATGATAAACAGATATGAAATTCCAACAAAACCAGATCAGGAAAGTTAAGAACGTTAGAGGATGATGACCAAAAGACGGCTCTCTCGTTGAACTTATTACCGTTGCTGAGATCTAACGATTTTTCCGGCACTGTGAGTTGATCAATCGGACACGGTAAAGATGCTGCCGGTGGTGGGGTGGGGGTGGGGGTGGGGGTTTTGGGGTATTTTTTATTTTTTTTAATTACCAAAATAATAATATCTCAAAAGAAAAAAGAAAAAGAAATTAAAAAGGGTATATTGGTTTTTTCACCTGGCCAAGAGACCAAAAGTGCAGTTCAGGGACCATGAGCGTGAAAAACCAAAAGGATGACCAAATGTGTAATTTCAGGACAACCATAGGGACCAAAATTGTAATTTACTCTTAAATTTATTAACAACTATGAATGTGAAAGCATTTTGGCTGCACTGTTTTTACCGTGTTTAGCTGCAAGTGTGTTGTACATCATGTGAATGAATCAAATTTTCAAGTGGAAATATCAAATCCCTTACTGAAAATAAGTCGTTATGTTTTGATCTTCATTTATTTGTTAGAATGTTACATAATATTTTGATATAAGGTTTTCTTTTATAGATTTGAATTTGTTGTCAGATTAGTGCATTGTCTAATACTCACTCACAACAGCAGGGAATATTTTTGTAAAAAATTTTTGCTACGAGACAATTTCTATGAAAAGTTTT
This sequence comes from Cichorium intybus, assembly GCA_023525715.1. NCBI lineage: Eukaryota > Viridiplantae > Streptophyta > Magnoliopsida > Asterales > Asteraceae > Cichorium > Cichorium intybus. Next base: position 62,627,509 of record CM042011.1, read on the forward strand.
CGGCAAAGGGACCATTGCCGAAACAATTTTTCTTCATAGAGATCATTTATGTAAAAGATTTTTCTGCATAGGGAAAATTTCCAAAAATGTTTTCAATAAAGGGACTATTTATGTAACAATCTCTCTGCATAAGGACCATTCTGGAAAACATTTTCTGCATACGGACAATTTTGTAAAAAGATCGATAAAGGACCGTTTCTGTAACAATTTTGTCCATAGGGACAATTTTTTTAAAAAGATTTCGGTAAAGGAACCGTTTCTGTAAAGCTTGGTTAGGATTCTCGATCCCAGCAACTTCACGTTTCATGTTGAAACAAGACGATCTCTATTGTTTTTCTGAAATTAAGCTTTAATTTGTTGATAAATTGAATTAGGGCAACGATAAAGTGAGCCACCGCTCCGCCAGCTGTCTATCTCCACCGCCACCGCTCCGCTAGCTACTCCCGTCGGTGTATACCTTCGAGGAATTTCAATCATCAACAAACAACAACGACCCATAGCGGAAAATTAGAGACGGGGGTTCGGGTTTGTCTACGTGGGTCACATTCGAGAAAACCGAAAAAATACAGAGATACGGGAAGCAGGTGGCCGACGGTAGTTTAGGCATCATCGATTTGGTTACTGACTTTAATCTTAAAGGTATTGTATCTAACCTAAATATCTGAGTATTCTTGATTGATTATGAATTTTGGTCGATATTTAAGAAATACTATAAGTAACGATATTGATTAATTACCTCAATGAAATTGAGTGGAACTTCTTGATTGCTTTTGATATTAACCGTATATTATTGATTCATTGTCTTGCTTTTCTGCCTGTGGTGGCCTACATTTAGTGACACAATTTTTTAGTGGCATGTTGCTTTTGTACCACTATAACATACTTCTAGTGGCACTTTTTTATGCTAGTATAACTTTTAAAAGATATAATGGCACTTTATATTTTATGACACTATTTCCAATTCTATTTGTGTCATTTTATATTTTATGACACAAATTTATAATTAAAGTACCAATAAACCTTTATATATTATACAATAAAAAAAGACTTCATCAAAGATTTTGAAAACTAATATGTAAAACTTGAAAACCCGTAAAAAACTTGAAAACATTCGAGTACCCTCCTACTTCCTGCATAGCGGGAAAATGAAAATTGAAAAGAATGTATCAACAATTACCCGCTTCAAGTTCGTAGCTTATTTCCCAGACAAGAGTCTCACTTCTACACTCGTTTCCCAAATCAAACCCTAATTGGCTAATCCACCTCACTCCTTTATTCTCACTGTGTCATCGATGTTGTCGATCTTTCCGATCACCATAATCGACAGCCACCGAGGGTTGCTGCTACACAATCTCCTTGAGCGAACGATTCACGGCCTTGAGCAAAGAATTAATGGCCAACACCGAGGCTTGCTGCTACACAATCTGCCATCGACATCACCACCATCAAACATCGCCTTGAGCAAAGGATTTATGGCTTCTACCATCGGACATCACCATCATTGACATCGCCTTGAGTGAAGGGTTGCCGGAATTTAAGGTTCGGATTCTGTAGGTTTCTCGATTATCTAATTGATTTAGAACTTCGATTATCTATTTCATTTTATCCCCGATTCATAGACAAGGTAATGTCTGAATTCAGTGCATCATGTCTGCCCTAGATCGTCCTCCTATCTATGATGATTTCGGCATCCTTGTCTATCATTCTCTCTCTCTCTCTGTGATTGGTTCCGTGTTTCTTTGGACCGATTGATCTGATTTATGCCTTTGAATAAGAAATGGAGGAGCAAGAGATGATCATTGCAAAGGCACCATTGATTTTGCGCCGTAAGATCAAGTGCTTAATTATGTTTTTCAGTCTTCGGATCATATTTCCATTACTTGTACAGATCTTAGCTGACACCATTGATTTACCATGTATAGCGAAGGGTTGCAAAAATCGTAGAAGATATGATGCTTCATATTTTCTTATTCGTTCTAGAATTGACAAGTAAGCATTGAGGGTTTCTAATTTCTTCATTTTTGTAACAAAGTTGAGTCCAATTTTGATTACAGGGAGTTTTTTTTATTAAGTAAAACCTTGGTTGCCTTTATGAACCTGACTCATTAATAAGTGGTCATTTCCTTTTGAATGTAATCAACTTCATTTCTTTTTTCGGCTTTAAATTGTTAACTATAATCATTGCAAATACATAAAGGCAACCAGGGTTTCCAATTAATCAAAAAGAACCAGAAATTAAAAAAAATAGTTTGAGGGATGCGATTTTGTTGTGAAAAAAACAGGAAAAATATATGTGTAATATATTAAATTTGTGGAGCATTGCAATGGAAACATGATTAATTAATCTGTGTCTTCTTGGTGGGATAATAATAATTAGCTATGGTGGTTAATATGATGAAGCTATGGTTGAACCTTGGAATCTGTAAATTTTTAATAAACCAGTAACATATATAGCAACCATGTGTTATATGGAATAATTAGCTAATGTATGAATGAAAATAACTGTTAATTCTACTGTTAATGGCAACCATGTGTTCTAAAGTAATGTTATAAATTGGTTATTATTCCAAAAAAAGCCATATTGTAACATCTAAAAAATTGAAAATTTGTAAACAGGCAGGTTATTACTATTCGATAAGGTAACACTCAAATACATGTTGTGTTTGCCTCTAGCGTTGTGGGATCTTAGCTCAAGTCTCATGGTTAGAAGTTAAAGGGTACATTTGTCTTTTGTGTTGTGTGTCAATGCTCCATATGTCTAATTAACTTCTTAAAATGATGCAGGTGATATGTTTAGATGAATGTACAGCAAATGTAGACACTCAAACTGCTTCGAAATTGAAGGATGCTATAACGAGTGAATATAGCGGGTTGATAGAGCTGTGACACTGGGGTTCTAGCAAGGGCAAAGTATGAACATAAAAATTGTATTTCAAAAAGGTTGAATATAATGTAATTTATTGTATTTAATTTATTTTGAACACAACAATGTACTTTTGGCATTTAAATATAATATTTATTTGGAATAATGTATGAGTTGTGGGATATTCATAGTAGTGAAATAATATTTATTTTTGCAATTAGATAATAAAATAATATTTATTTTAACGATTAAATAGTGGCATGAAAAAATGTCACTCAAACCTACAAGTGGTATAGTGACATAATATAAAAGTGCCACTAAAACCCTATAACATTGCAGCGGCACTAAAACCCCAAACCTACAGGTGGCAGCGTATTTAGTGACATTTATTTTTTGTGCCGCTGATTGCCTAGGACGCTTTTAGTGGTACTTTTTCGGTTTTTAGTGGCACTTTTTTTGTGCCACTAAATGTAATTTGATTTGTAGTGACGAATGAACACGAGTATAAATAAACTAAATAATATATGGTAGTTATCTAAAATAACTGTATAAATATCTATTGAATTTTAACTCATGATCTCTTAAGTTTTGAAAGAAATATTGAATTTGGGTGGTTATCGGCTTTTTCTGTGATGATAAATTGCTTCATAAACATTTGCCGTATTAAATTTGACACACATATATAGAACCCGGTTATATTCTAGAGACCGAGTCACATAGCTCTACGGCTAAAAGGCTCGGTTGCTACATAGAAACCGATCGAGTTGTTTAAGCATAACATAAAACCCGGTTTTTTGGTTTAAGGCGGGTTATATAATATTCCCTGTTATAGAACCCGGTTTTTACATGATATAACCCGGTTTTTCAGAAACCGGGTCTTATATAGCGAGTCTAATAAGCCTTCTTGTAGTAGTGTATACGTAAATTTTGAAGTCTCCAGGTTATTACATATCAAATTCAATTTTTCACGGATACAAACCAATAAAGCTTCCTAGATCACATGGTAAGTTGCCGTGTGTGATTGCAGCAAGCCCGGGTTCGAGTCCCTTAAGCCTCATAATTTATGTTTAATAACTTTTTCCAAAGTCAAAGTAATACCACATGTGTTATATATTACAAAACATCCCGACATTAACTTCCGTAGCAAATTTCTACAGCATACTAGCTACGAAACAAAATTTCGTAGCATACTAGTTTCGTAGCAAATTTCTATAGCTTACTAGCTACGAAACAAAATTCCGTAGCATAATAGTTTCGTAACAAAATTCCGTTGCTAAATCCCTATAAAAATAAATTCCATAGATATACTAGTTTCGTAACAAAATTCCATTGCTAAATTTCTATAAAAACTAGTTCCATAGCTAAATATCTATGGAAATAAAGGACGTAACAAAATCCGTAACAAAGGGTACCAACGTATATTGATTCCATTGCAAAACAACTACGTACCACAATTCCGTAGAACATTTCCATAGCTACTTATCTACGGAAATTCAATTCATAGCAAATCAGCTATGGAAATTAATTTCGTAGCAACTTTCCATAGCAAAATAACAAGGGATTATAATTTCGTAGCAAAATAACCACAGATTGTATTTTCGTAGCTATTTTCGTAGCAAAATAACCACAAATTGTATTTTCGTAGATATTTTCGTAGCTAAATAGCAACGAAAATCCAGTCCATAGCAAAATCGGTAGCAATATAGCAACGAAATTTGATTTCGTGAAAAAAACCGTAGTTATTCTTGTGTTCGCTACAGATTTTTCATTTGGTGGCAAATGTCGTAGTAAATTTGCTACGGAAAATCATTCTGTAGCATAAATCGTAGCAATTTGGCTACGGAAAGGTCTTCCGTAGCACCTTTCCGTTGCTATTTGGCTGTTTTCTTGTAGTGTATATATATATATATATATATATAAGCAAAAAAACACTTTCTAAAATACGGATTATCAACTTACTGAATTTTCCCACCACAAAAGTTAATTCAAACAATTTCTAAAAATTGTTTTTGCTAACACTATAAGTCAAGGGCTCTGATACCAATCTGTCACACCCCGATCCTTGGCGGAATCGATCAAGGCATGATATATTGTTCAAAGTCTCATGACAACTATGTTATAATATGATTAGATTCAATTAAGTACTAAGTATGCAAACAAGATCCACAACATACAAATACAAATCCAAATATAACAACATTTATTACATCAAATTTTAAATAGTCTTGTGGTTTTCTAAGGTACACCCTACTTTTCATCAACTTCATTCTTCAAATCTGCATCATGGGTAAAAACAGGTCAACTACGAGAGTTGGTGAGTAATCTAGTTTTATTAAAGAAAATTGTGAGTTTGAATAATTTGAAATTTGTTTTCTTTTGAAGTTGGCAAGCAACTGTTATTGAGATAACAGTTTATAAATCAAAAATTGATTAACAAATGATAACAACAACAATAAGTCCTCACCCTATATATACATATATATGTATATATATAGGATGGAGCATCTAATCATCATACACACACAACCATGTGCGATCAATCACCTTAGCGTCCCAAGGCGGGGTGGTCAACCCAATAGCGCTATTATTGTCCATAACGTACCTCAAGAATACGGGCATAGTCATGGAGATTAGACTAAAATGATAATGCACTACAAGTATATGTAGCGTAAACAAACAATAATTATACAAATGATGATTCAAGTATAAATGTCCCCAACAATGTCTCAATTGTGATAAAATAATAAAATGAAGTTGAAAACATATTAGAACCACATGATACACCCCAAAAGTATTGAAAATTATTAAATATGGGGTAGATTACTCACATTAGTCCAATAAGGAATGCACGTGTTGTATGATAGACGGCTCGAGTCAAAATGTCGTAGAACCTAATATAATTAATAGTTTTGGCTTAGGAATCGATAAATGGGAATATAGTATTAATAAAAATAATTAGACACATATTCTTATATTAGATGAATTAACAATTATCCAAATTTTGTTTTGAATATTAATGTATTTATATGTTAAATGAATTTTAAATTGAATTAATTACTTTGCTTAATTAATTTATATTTTCACTTTAGGAAAGATTTTAATAATTTCTTATTAAAATAATAACTAGTCAAATTATAAGTATTTACAGATTTTATATATTATAAACAATTATTTATATGAAATAATCATTAAAAATGCATTTTTACATGCTTAGATATTTAGGAAAATGGTTTTAAATACTAAACAGTAATGAAACATTCTGAAATTATCAGAAAATCATTATTTCATAAACTAGTAATTAATGTAAAATTTTCATATTTTTATTAACTGCTTTAGTATTTATTTAGTATTTTAATAATTAAACCACAACAAAATTCGGGAAAAATAATAAATGATTCCCAAAAATTCTGGAAAATTAACCATAGTTTTCTAACATTATATTGAGTCTACTGTAAATATTATGAATATTTTGGACTACGGGAAGTATTTCTTATGTTTTTCATTATTAACTAATCAATAAAATCATAAATAATAGGAAAATATTAAGAGAAATTCATTAGACTTTTTATTTATGATTAAAATGTTATATATGATATTCTGATAAGGTTTTATAATTTTTGGACATGTGTAGCTATTTATTATCAATTTAAACCATTAAATAATCATTAAATCAGGAAAAATAAGCACACATTCTTAAAAAAATCTGTAAATTTTGTCATTGAGTCTTTAAAATGTTAATAAGGTGCGAAAAATATAAAATCTAGTTTTTAACATACATAACTATATTTTGCAATTTATTTATCTATAACAAAATAAAATACAAAATAAGCATCAAACAGTAATATAAATGCCTGAAACTTTATAAATCCACTTTACTCAATATATGGTTTGTTCCAAAATGTTCCCAGAATTTATTGACTGCAAAAAGTATTTTATGTGAATTATTTCCCTATTTTATTGCAATAATTATAGTAATTCAATAAAAATAAGTTATTTTGTGAAAATTTCCAGAACTTCTTATTTTATTGATGGGATTCTGAGAAAAATCAGGTTTATATATAAAATGAGTTTTAGATATTTTGGTGGATTTAATTTGTTTCGTTAATGAATTTGAAACTTTTAACAACATACCTTGATGAATGCTTCAAGAGGGATGGAGATTTGAGTATGAGGGATTGTTCTTGACTGGAAAATTGATATTTCTTGGAAGAATTTCGAGATTGAGAGTGAGAGAAAGAATAGAGAGGGTTTGAGTGGTGATGAGAATAATGTGTTGGGAGAAAAATGAAATGTAAGATGATGGAAGGTGTGAGTGGGAGACCATGGGAATAACTTTTGGCTTTTGGTGGTCTTCATAATTTCCCACTACCACAAGCATCTCTATGTAATACACTAATTAATATAAGAATTTTATAAAATTTAGTGTAGAGTTTATAAAAATAGAGTTTTATAAAAAATAGGTTATTATTTGATTATAACAATCTACTTTGATTTGAAGTTTAATTATAGCATTCAAGTTTGATTCTTTTAATTTAATTAGAGCATCATACTTTGATTTGATTTTAATATGGTATCATAATTTAATTTGATTATAGTTATAACGTTATACTATGCTATATTGCTATTAACGTCAATTTATATCGTAGTGTATAGGTTTTGATCCTATTAGCGTCAAGTAATCTTGAGTAGGGTTTATTAAATTTCCAATTGGGTTGGGTTGACCCGAATCCATTTTAGGCGGATGTCACAGTCTCCCCTACTTTAGGAAATTTCGTCCCGAAATTTAAGAAGATAGTACCTTAAGAGAAAAGTTGCGGGTATTTGGTACGCATTTGATCCTCACGCTCCCATGTATACTCGGGTCCACGTGCTGACTGCCACCTGACCTTAACTAGGGGAATGCGACTTCTTTTGAGTTTCTTTTCCTTTCGGTTGGCAATTTCCAAGGGTTTCTCGATAAATTGCATTGTCTCGTCGATTTGGATATCCTCGAGAGGAACATGAAGGTTCTCGTCTGCTAAACACTTCTTGAGGTTGGCTATATGAAATACTGGATGAACTTTATTAAGCTCTATTGGTAGATCCAACTCGTAGGCTACTGGTCCGATCCTTTTCAGGATCTTAAACGGCCCTACGTAGCGGGGTGCCAATTTACCCTTGCGTCCAAATCGAACCACACCTTTCCATGGGGACACATTTAACATGACCATGTCACCCATGGTAAATTCAAGCAGTTTGCGTCGCTTGTCGGCGTTTTGTCGGCTACGAGCTGTGAGAATGTTATTGCGAATCTGAGTGATTTTGTCGGTTGTTTCTTGGATAAGCTCAGGACCAACGATTGGAGAATCCACTGTTGCGCGAATTACGTGAGACTCGCCAATTTCATGCCAGCAAATAGGAGATCGGCATTTACGGCCATACAATGCCTCAAATGGTGGCATCCCGATGCTAGAATGATAACTGTTATTATAGGAGAATTCCACCAACGGTAAATGAGAGTCCCAGTTTCCTCCGAAATCTAAGACACACGCCCTCAACATATCTTCAAGTGTTTGAATTGTCCTCTCAGATTGACCATCGGTCTAAGGATGATAGGCGGTACTGAGATCGAGGCGGGTTCCCATGGCTTCTTGAAGTGATTGCCAGAACCAAGAGAGAAATCTCCCATCACGATCTGAAATGATGCTGAGAGGGATGCCATGCCGACTAACTATCTCGTCGATGTAAATTCGAGCAAGTTGTTCGACCTTGAAATGTTCACGGATGGGAAGGAAATGAGCGGATTTGGTCAAACGGTCAATGATTACCCAAATGCTGTCGTGTCCCTTGGTGGTACGGGGAAGTTTGGTTACGAAATCCATGGCGATCGCTTCCCATTTCCACTCGGGGATTACCGGTTGGACCAATAGTCCAGAGGGTCGTTGATGTTCTGCTTTGACCTTGGAACATGTAAGACATTTGGCCACGAATAAAGCAATATCCTTTTTCATTCTCGACCACCAATAATTGGTTCTCAGGCCATGATACATCTTGTCAGCACCAGGATGAATGGAATATCGAGTTTTATGGATTTCTTCCATCAGGAAGGTACGAAGGTTGTAGCGATCTGGGATCCAGATGCGATCTTGATAATAGAAAATACCATCAGATTTACTTTCCAACTCCCCATCAATTCCCGTGGGCATGTCATTTTCGGTAATTGCCGAGTGTTGGGCTCCTCGAATTCGGTCACTGAGATTGGACAAGATAGGAGAACATATTAGATGAAATGCTTTGGCATGTTCTTTTCGACTTAACGCGTCGGCTACCACGTTTGCCTTGCCCGGATGATAGCGTATTTCACACTCGTAATCATTTAGGAGTTCGACCCATCGTGTTTGTCTCATATTGAGTTCCTTTTGATTAAGAATATGTTGCAAGCTCTTGTGGTCGGTGAAAATTACGCATTTAGTGCCGTAAAGGTAATGCATCCAAATTTTAAGAGCGAAAACCACGGCACCGAACTCCAAATCATGAGTCGTATAATTCCTTTCATGGATTTTGAGTTGCCGCGATGCGTAAGCTATAACCTTTCCCCTTTGCATCAAAACACAACCTAGACCGAGATTGGAGGCATCACAGTATACCACGAAATCTTCGGATCCTTCAGGGAGTGTAAGAATCGGAGCGTCACACAATCTTTGTTTAAGGGTTTGGAAAGCGTCTTCTTGCTTGGGTCCCCAATCAAATGGCGTACCCTTGCAAGTGAGAAAAGTAAGCGGTAAAGCGATCTTTGAGAAATTTGAAATGAAACGCCGGTAATAGCCAGCTAAACCGAGGAATGACCGAATTTCCTTGGGGGTACGTGGGGCTTTCCAATTCTTGACTGCTTCAACTTTTGCGGGATCGACTAAAATACCCTTGTCACTTACAATATGACCGAGGAATTGTACCTCACTTAACCAAAACTCGCATTTCGAAAATTTGGCATAAAGCTGATTTCCTTGCAATGTTTGGAGAGTTAGACGAAGGTGTCTTTCATGGTCTGCCTTTGTCTTGGAGTAAATGAGGATGTCATCAATAAAGACGATACCAAAACGGTCGAGATAAGGTTTAAATACCCGATTCATCAAGTCCATGAATGCGGCAAGGGCATTTGTTAGGCCGAAAGGCATTACAGTGAACTCGTAATGACCATAGCGGGTTCGGAAAGCGGTTTTGGGGATGTCTTCTTCCCGTACTCGAAGTTGGTGATAACCCGAGCGGAGGTCGATTTTTGAGAAGCATGAAGCTCCTTGAAGCTGATCAAAAAGGTCGTCGATCCGAGGTAACGGATATCGGTTCTTGATGGTCAATTTATTTAACTCCTGATAATCGATACACATACGAAACGAACAATCTTTCTTTTTGATGAAGAGAACCGGGGCTCCCCAGGGTGAAGTACTAGGGCGGATAAATCCCTTATCGGTTAATTCTTGGAGCTGACTTGCCAATTCTTGCATCTCGGTTGGAGCCAACCGATATGGAGACTTGGCTATGGGAGCAGCTTCAGGAACGAGATCGATGCGGAACTCTAGCTCACGTACTGGAGGGAGTCCAGATACGTCATCGGGAAAGATGTCGGGAAAGTCTCGTACAATCAGAATATCTTCTATCTTCTTTTCTATGACCTTTGTTTCCACCACATGGGCTAAGAAAGACATGTATTCTTTACGTAGATATGATCGAGCTTGAGTACATGACATAAGACTAAGCTTTTTCGAATGAGTCTCGCCATAAATACGAAGACTTTGACCGTCGGCAAGAGGAATACGAATGAACTTCTCGAAACATACTATTTCAGCATGGTTTTGGGATAGCCAATCCATTCCCACGATGATGTCGAAGCTACCAAGTTCCATAGGAACTAAATTGACGGAAAATTTATGACCGCAAAAATCGAAAGTGCAATCTTGGATGACTGCATTGAGTGGAATGTATTTTCCATTGGCGACTTCTACGGTAAAGTGTTCATCAAGTATCGTGCGAGGTGTATGAAGTATGGGTTCAAATTCCAAAGACACGAAACTTTTATCGGCACCTGAATCAAAAAGTACTATTGCGTAGCAGTCATTTATGAGAAACGTACCATTTACGACCTTGTTATCGGTCTGTGCTTGCGTTACGGTAATGACAAATGCTCGGCCTTTGGGAGCTGGAACCTGCATTGTTGGATTTACCTGGGCTTGAGTGTTAATGATATTGACAAGCCTAGGACACGCGTTTCTGAAATGGGTGGGGTCACCACAGTTGAAGCATGTTCCAGTTGGATACCGGGTTTGTGTTTGCTGATTTGAGGGTAGAGCGAATGGTCGCTGAGTTTTTGGTGCACGGCATGTGTCCGCCAAGTGGCCATAGCGACCACAAGTCGTACAAAGGCGACACGGGCTGGTGGTCATATGGTGATAGTTACAGTGGTTACAGAGGGGGTCGTAATGCCATCTATGAGAAACACGCATATGGACTTGTGAGTTATTTGTAAATTAATTATGGAAATTAAGTTTGTAGACATTGTTGGGTAAAATGATTGTAAAACACTTGTTGGGCCATGGTTAGGAGTGTTGGGCACCTTTTGGGCTTTCCATGGGTACTAAATGTGAAGCATGTAGCAATTGCGTGGGCCCCCACAATACTAAGTTTTCACATGTTTTTCCCACTTCTAGGCCCATTAGGGAACTTAATAGTCCAATGAGTTGGCCATTTTGGAGTGTATCCTTTCGGATACGTTTGATAAGGTCGGGTATTTTGATGGCTCAAAAGTAATGTGAATAACGCGCTTTGGCCTATAGGTTTGGGAACTCTCGCCTTTGGTCCCCAGGTAAGCAAACTGGTCCCTCGGTTGATTGGGATGTATACGAATGCTTACCTAGTCAGGACTTTCAGGCTACCGGCACCTCCCCCTTCCAGTTACTATGTGTCCATTACTTTGATCCTACCCAACTAGAGTGGATGACTTTTAATTTCCTATGAGCTCTAAGGAATATATATATATATATATGTATATAAATTTTTATTTTAAAGCCATTTGAGTATGTGTGTGATTTTAAGAGAAAGAGGAGAAAATTCACAAGTGTATGCACACATATAAGTGTCGGGAATAATACGTAAGCACATAAGGGAGCAATTAGCACACAAAGGTATTCCTAGGATTTTCTAAGTGCGAGTTGCATGTAGTTGTGTGTGCATTTTATAAACTAGCATACGAGAGGACCCTAGAGGCTATAGACTAGGTCAAGACAATTAACCTAATTCCCTATAGTCAAGGGCTCTGATACCAATCTGTCACACCCCGATCCTTGGCGGAATCGATCAAGGCATGATATATTGTTCAAAGTCTCATGACAACTATGTTATAATATGATTAGATTCAATTAAGTACTAAGTATGCAAACAAGATCCACAACATACAAATACAAATCCAAATATAACAACATTTATTACATCAAATTTTAAATAGTTTTGTGGTTTTCTAAGGTACACCCTACTTTTCATCAACTTCATTCTTCAAATCTGCATCATGGGTAAAAACAGGTCAACTACGAGAGTTGGTGAGTAATCTAGTTTTATTAAAGAAAATTGTGAGTTTGAATAATTTGAAATTTGTTTTCTTTTGAAGTTGGCAAGCAACTGTTATTGAGATAACAGTTTATAAATCAAAAATTGATTAACAAATGATAACAACAACAATAAGTCCTCACCCTATATATACATATATATGTATATATATAGGATGGAGCATCTAATCATCATACACACACAACCACGTGCGATCAATCACCTTAGCGTCCCAAGGCGGGGTGGTCAACCCAATAGCGCTATTATTGTCCATAATGTACCTCAAGAATACGGGCATAGTCATGGAGATTAGACTAAAATGATAATGCACTACAAGTACATGTAGCGTAAACAAACAATAATTATATAAATAATGATTCAAGTATAAATGTCCCAAACAATGTCTCAATTGTGATAAAATAATAAAATGAAGTTGAAAACATATTAGAACCACATGATACACCCCAAAAGTATTGAAAATTATTAAATATGGGGTAGATTACTCACATTAGTCTAATAAGGAATGCACGTGTTGTACGATAGACGGCTCGAGTCAAAATGTCGTAGAACCTAATATAATTAATAGTTTTGGCTTAGGAATCGATAAATGGGAATATAGTATTAATAAAAATAATTAGACACATATTCTTATATTAGATGAATTAACAATTATCCAAATTTTGTTTTGAATATTAATGTATTTATATGTTAAATGAATTTTAAATTGAATTAATTACTTTGCTTAATTAATTTATATTTTCACTTTAGGAAAGATTTTAATAATTTCTTATTAAAATAATAACTAGTCAAATTATAAGTATTTACAGATTTTATATATTATAAACAATTATTTATATGAAATAATCATTAAAAATGCATTTTTACATGCTTAGATATTTAGGAAAATGGTTTTAAATACTAAACAGTAATGAAACACTCTGAAATTATCAGAAAATCATTATTTCATAAACTAGTAATTAATGTAAAATTGTCAAATTTTTCTTAACTGCTTTAGTATTTATTTAGTATTTTAATAATTAAACCACAACAAAATTCGGGAAAAATAATAAATGATTCCCAAAAATTCTGGAAAATTAACCATAGTTTTCTAACATTATATTGAGTCTACTGTAAATATTATGAATATTTGGGACTATGGGAAGTATTTCTTATGTTTTTCATTATTAACTAATCAATAAAATCATAAATAATAGGAAAATATTAAGAGAAATTCATTAGACTTTTTATTTATGATTAAAATGTTATATATGATATTCTGATAAGGTTTTATAATTTTTGGACATGTGTAGCTATTTATTATCAATTTAAACCATTAAATAATCATTAAATCAGGCAAAATAAGCAAACATTCTTACAAAAATCTGTAAATTTTTTCATGGAGTCTTTAAAATGTTAATAAGGTGCGAAAAATATAAAATCTAGTTTTTAACATACATAACTATATTTTGCAATTTATTTATCTATAACAAAATAAAATACAAAATAAGCATCAAACAGTAATATAAATGCCTGAAACTTTATAAATCCACTTTACTCAATATATGGGTTGTTCCAAAATGTTCCCAGAATTTATTGACTGCAAAAAGTATTTTATGTGAATTATTTCCCTATTTTATTGCAATAATTATAGTAATTCAATAAAAATAAGTTATTTTGTGAAAATTTCCAGAACTTCTTATTTTATTGATGGGATTCTGAGAAAAATATCAGGTTTATATATAAAATGAGTTTTAGATATTTTGGTGGATTTAATTTGTTTCGTTAATGAATTTGAAACTTTTAACAACATACCTTGACAAAATGCTTCAAGAGGGATGGAGATTTGAGTATGAGGGATTGTTCTTGGCTGGAAAATTGATATTTCTTGGAAGAATTTCGAGATTGAGAGTGAGAGAAAGAATAGAGAGGGTTTGAGTGGTGATGAGAATAATGTGTTGGGAGAAAAATGAAATGAAAGATGATGGAAGGTGTGAGTGGGAGACCATGGGAATAACTTTTGGCTTTTGGTGGTCTTCATAATTTCCCACTACCACAAGCATCTCTATGTAATACACTAATTAATATAAGAATTTTATAAATTTTAGTGTAGAGTTTATAAAAATAGAGTTTTATAAAAAATAGGTTATTATTTGATTATAACAATCTACTTTGATTTGAAGTTTAATTATAGCATTCAAGTTTGATTCTTTTAATTTAATTAGAGCATCATACTTTGATTTGATTTTAATATGGTATCATAATTTAATTTGATTATAGTTATAACGTTATACTATGCTATATTGCTATTAACGTCAATTTATATCGTAGTGTATATGTTTTGATCCTATTAGCGTCAAGTAATATTGAGTAGGGTTTATTAAATTTCCAATTGGGTTAGGTTGACCCGAATCCATTTTAGGCGGATGTCACAGAGGTGACATCTAGGGTTAGGACTTAGGAGAGGAGAAATACTAGATTTGTTAGAGAGGGGAAGTAAGGATAGGATTTTGCTCAGTTGTATTGCTAAATATTATTATCCCATGACTGATCCTCTTTGGCTCTCTTACTAATTACATTAAATAAAAGATTACATGACTAAAATAGGAAATATATACAAGGACGAGACTTGAGCCAAGATATATAATACACAATATTTATACACTAACACAGTTTTTTTTCCATGTTAGGCATATATTAATATTGTTGAGAAGTGATAAAATAGTGGGTTCAAAAATTGTGTAGCGGATCAAAAACTGTTGTTTTTTTTTTATTTACTCTAGGTCAAAATGAGTTAAGCAGACCTTCATGTTGGAGTTAAATATGCTTTGTCAAAATGTGACAAAATGGTAATAAAAATAGGGCAAAGCTCATAAAAATGCAACACATTTTCATTCAATATTCTTAAAAAACCGACTATACTATTTTTAGGGTATTATAACCCTTATATTTTCTGAAATGTCTAATTTAAGGTTTCAGATCAGTAAATCCTAGACAACCACATATGTTAGGTAACCAACTCTTAAGGGTTTGATGGTTGCAATCTATTAGATTAGAGAATTTCAGGAAATATAAGAGTTTTAACGTATCAAAAATATAATATAGTGGTTTTTTTAAAATTTTTGAAGAAAATATGTTAGATGTTTCTGAGATTGCCAAAAAATAAAAACACAAAAGTGGTCTTCTTCATCCTGCAAGTCATACGAAATATTCATGTTTAATGAGCAATAGAGAAAAAAATACCTATATAAACAATCGGCTTGTTTTGTTAAAGAGCTAATATTAGATAGATATGCCCAAATGATCGTCTTTCTCTTTATGCAATCACACATGAACATAACTTCTTAAACACAAATGTTAGAATTTGAGAAAACGCAATTCCTATATGAATTAGACTTCTTATAGGCATTGAACTCTTATTCCAGCCAATTTGCAAGACATTTTGTACGTAATTTATATATCGTTTATTTCAAGACCGTGTAATGTGAATCAGCAGATTGATTACCACTTACCAGTACAAGGCAACCCCCTGGTTTACAAACAATAATATACGTAAAACTCCAATAACTTGATAAAAATTCAAATCAAGTATTCTAAACTCAATTTAACTGATTATATATTTTAAGCTTATTTTGTATATCAACTTGATTACAAAAATCATTAATGGCAATAAAATAAAGACAATTCTATTACATCAGAAAGTTGTTCGACAAGGATACGAAACCACCGCCATCTTCAATGGGCCAGCTGGTTTAATTGGGCCGGACATGAGTCCGTACGACAAGAGAGTGATGGGCTCAATATATGTTTTGTTCTCTTCTTCCCTATTTTTGTTGTATTATCCACAAACAGACACAAAGTTATAAATGAAAATTACAAAATTGGTGAAGTACCAAATACACTGTTCTCCAGGCAATACTTACATTTTGCTAAACTATATCAAATAATTTTCAGAAAATAATATATAAATCATAGAATAGAATATTTTTTATATACGTATTGGTAAAGAAAAAGATTATTCAAAAGTAAAAAATTCAGTGCGATTTTGAGAGATCCCTTAATAACTGATATACTATATTTAATTAAAGAATAGAACTGATAAATCTCCAATAAAGTCCTATTATTTTGAGTCAACTTATGAAAAAGTCTTAAAATTAATTTTATTTACAAAAAGGACAACATACCGGCTAATGTATTCAATTTAGCCATTTTTTTCCAGTTTACTGGGTTTTCTAAATAGAAAATCTCCAATAAAGTCCAATTATTTTGGGTTTATTTATGAAAAAGTCCTATTATTTTGTATAAAAAATTCAACATTGAGACTTTTTCATAAACTGACCAAAAATAGTGAAACTTTACTGAAATTTTCCAATCTAGGAAACTTGGTAACCTGATGAAATGGCTAAACTTAATACATTAGTCGGTATGTTGTCATTTTCTGTAAATAACATTAATTTTGAGACTTTTTTATAAACTAGTCCAAAATAATTGGACTTCATTGGAGATTTTCCAATAGAATTAGAAGAATGATTTAATCTTTTTGAATAAACCAATTATAGATGTTGTAAATACTTGGAAGACTTCAAACCTTTTACAGTTTTAATCACTAGACTCTACTAAAAAGATATAACTCAAATTTAACATATATGAGTTTAATGTGATATAAGTAAACTGCATGTTAAAATATAAATTTGTTTAATTTTAATATAAAAAATATTTAAAAATCAATATCTGATGGTTTATTATATAAATTTGTAATTTAAAATAAAAAAAAAAACTAATAATACCGACTGTTGAGACTTGAGAGGATAGAAATTGGAGGTTTTCCTAATTATTTAATACAAAAACATTAGACCAAAATAGAAATACAACTAAAGGTTGGAATAATTGGGATCCTATGATTAATAGAACGGAAAAAAAAAAATGAGGGAATAAAAACAAAACAGAGAACGTGAAGGTTGCCATCGTATTCAGAGTAATGAGTATTATGATGATACATTGTTTTGTATATTCTTTAACCGCACAATTCAAGACATACGTCTTATTGTACTATGATGAACTTTTAACTTATATCAAGTCGATTTTTGTCTTTATCTTTTAATTCGATAACGATTTCTATTTTATGTCTTTGTTAGGCCAAAGAGAGACTCCGACCGTATGATATGGTGGGAGGATATGCAATGACGGATCCAGAATCGAAGATCTATAATTTATATATAAATGAATTTTATATATTTTTTTTGTTGAAATTTTTTGGTTATTTTCGGTTAAATGGATGTTAAAACCAGTTAAGTTAAAACCAGTTAAGTTAACTGGAGACTAATTTGAATTTAAAAAAAAAATAATTAATTTTTCATTATAATATGATATAATACGTATTTTTAAGTGGGGTCATACACCCCACTTGGTATATACTAGATCCGTCACTAAGGATATGACAATTGAAAGGGTGGGGAACACCACCTTGAACGGTGGATCCCCGCACTAGAAATCTCATGTATATGTGTTTGTGCGTATAACTCTTATAATAGTGATCATCAAGATCAACGTGGTTTGAGATAAATTATTTATTTTGAACCATTTTCATTTAAAATTTCCATATTTTCAACTTATGATAATTGCTTGGCTAATTTAAATGTTTTATTTAAATAAGAACATTATTTTTTTGCTTGGTTAATCACATTTTATTTTCTTCTCTTTTTGTTATTATTATCTAGAGTGTATGAACATTATTTTCATGTTTAATTACTTACATTATATATACCACTTTTTTCCTTCTATTTTCTTTAGATTTCATGAAAATATTTGTGGTTGTATATTTAGAACCAAAATAAAATGACGATTCCGGTCCAATTTATTTGGTACAATTTGTTGAAGATGTATGTTTTTTAGTTTGTAATACAATATATGATTGATTTGATTATGTCGTTGTGTATGTAACTAATATAATCAAAAGAGTATAATTATAATATTGATGAATATTTTAGTCGAATATATGATTGAAAAAATATGACAACATGATGAGGTTTTCAATTTCAATGTAATAAAAATGGAATGCAAAGAAAGGAAAATAGTTTTTAATTATAAAATCATTCTTATTAGTTTGTATATTTTTTTTGGTTATGTTCTAAGCATTTATTGATAATTGATGCGTCTCACACGTCCGAAGTGGATTTTCTTGATGGGTCTGCGTTTATGCTTATCTTGGGGATTATTTTTGGTTGCTTGAGGTTTGGAGGTCCTCTATAGCACGATTCTTATTCACGCCATTATCCCAGGACCCGTGATTGGAGTCTACCGATGTATTGAGATTCGAGGATTCACTTATACACATTGCGTCACTATTGGCTTCGGATTCGCCAGTTGCTCGATACGGTACTGAGAGCCGCGTCATCCGTTCCAAGCTTTGAGGGGGAGATTGTTAGGGTACAAAGCTTTCAATGGGCTGATGACTTGCGGGCTATGTGGGTATTAAGGTTTTGACCTAGTTGTGTAGCTTGCCTATATATACTCATTGTTAGGGGTGGCAATTCTCGACACGACCCGTGACACGACACGAACCCGACACGAAAATAAACGGGTTTGGGTTGAGATTTTTGACCCGCCAACCCGCTAACCCGTTTATTATATGGGTCGTGTTCGGGTCATTAGTTGGGTTCACGGGTTGACCCGCCAACCCGTATATATATACACATATATTTTAATATTTATTATTTTCAATAAAAAAATGAAGCTGAAAATGACCCGCCAACCCGCGACCTGCCAACCCGTTTATGACCCGCCAACCCATATATAACCCACCAACCCGAAACTGACCCGCCAACCCGTATAATTAAACGGGTTACACGGGTCATGTCCGGGTTACCTGCCAACCCGCCAATCCGTGACCCGCCAACCCGAATATTTATATGGGTCGTGTTTGGGTTGGCCTTTCTAACCCGCCAACCCGCGACCCGCCAACCTGAACCCGACCCAATTGCCACCACTACTCATTGTATTATTCATTATTAGGTGAGAGCTCACAATGTGAGAGATTAAACGTATTTGTAGTGCTCGGGTTTTTATACCCTAAGAACCTAATCTTTGTAATCTTTCATATTTATGAATCATTCGGCACGTTGTATATTGTTCTTGAGTGTTTGTAATGTTCTTATTCCGCGTTCATGCCAAATCAGGACTTTACAATTGGTATCAGAGCCGAACCTTAAAGATTCAAGCGATTATTTCAAGGCACGATCTCAGATTTAGTAAACTTTATTCATATTCACTCAAGATCAAACTATTTTTTTGGTGAGTCTCTCCAGAGTTGTTCTTTTAGTCACCGTTCAAAATGTACGTCTTTAAAATTCTTGTTATCGTTCATCAAGAATGATTGTTTATTCATATGTATCTTCTTTCGTTATTTTATTCATTCTCAATTATCCCAATACGAGTTCATCTCCATTCTTTTTCTGTGTTCGACAAACTTGATCTGGAATCAGTCCCTCTTGCAAAATTGACTGAGCCTACAATATTGTTTTCATCATTCGATTTCAGAATCTGTTCATTATCAACATTATTAAGGTTCTTCGTTTCCGTATCACTATTCCATGATTTGTCCAAATACGTGAGTATAAAATCATATAGGATTGGAATATTGAGTTGTCATTGTTAGTTGTTCTTTGAAGATGGATCTGAAATTGACGGAATGATGAAATGATAAGATTGTGTCAATGTTTAAACCTGATCTACGATACCTGGTTTTTTATGATGAACGATGATACTGATTTTGCGGATAATATAAAATGCATTCTGGTTATTGACGATTGGCGTTTAAATTTTGACGAAAACTCTTCCCAGATCTTCAAGTAGGTATTCAATCGATTGAATGGATGTTTGTCTATCGATTATTAGATTGGGTCAATAAAGGTAATTTGGGATTTGGATTGCTGAACACGTCTGTTGATAAGAGAATATATCGATACCCTTGGGTACATTGCTCAAATTAATGGAATTCAGATGTGCAATTCGTTTTGATCTTCATCAGAGACGAAGATGAGACCGTGAAGAGATGGATCCGAAGGGCTTCGGATACGGTGTTCTGTTGATTTGCCAATGAAGGAAATAAAAACGAATATGATGTTGAGGATGGTGTAGGCGAAGGCCTTAGAATATCTTCGCTTGCAGGAATGGCGACTTGGATATCTGTGGAGAAGATAATGATGATCTGCTAGCGTACGCGTATATACCAAGTAGGGGTGCAAATGAGCCGAGCCGGCTCGTGAGCTACCCGGGACCGGCTCGATAAAAGCTCGGCTCGAGACCGATTTTAAACGAGCCCGAGCCGAGCCCGAACTTAAATATAAGGCTCGTTTATTAAACGAGCCCGAGCCGAGCCTCTGTCACCAAGCTCGATTAGGCTCGTGAGCCCTAAACGAGCCTATATATATATATATATATATATATATATATATATATATATATATATATATATATATATATATATATATATATATATATATATATATATATATATATATATATATATATAACATATGTAGAGTAAACGAGCTTGTTAACGAGCTCGAGTCGAGCTTAAGCTCGTTTAGGCTTGTTAAGAATTAAACGAGCCGAGCCCGAGCCCGAGCCGAGCCTGTGTATTTCTTAACGAGCCCGAGCCGAGCTTAGGTCCATAAAGCTCGTAACGAGCCGAGCCCTATATATTTCTTAACGAGCCCGAGCCGAGCTTGGTCAGGCTCGGACTCGGCTCGGCTCGTTTGCACCCCTAATACCAAGTCGGTCTGTTGCTGGTTTACATCCGAAGTTGGGCCCTTATCGGATCACATTTGGGCCAGAACTCAATCAAATTGGGCTGTGAATATGATGTTTAATTTTAGTTCAAATTACCGGATTGGGCCACAGATCCAAAAGCTAGGAGACAACAGTTTACCGTGGGCTTAATTGATATTTCTTCGGGCCTTCTTTTACCGAAGTTTTATATTTTCACGTTGGTTACCGAGGCCGTAATTTAACTTTTTGAAGTTCGGATCTTGAAGAATAATTTCAGAACTTCTCATTTATCGCTTCGGTACACATGTCACATGTCTTCGGATCGGTGATTTTGTACATTTGTTCGTCGGATGTTTGAGAACGTCATACTCTTTGGTTTTTATGGTGCGTGATCGAGATGGATACGGATTTTATTACAGATGCTCGTTGCGTTTATCTTTTGCAATTTTTCCACTTTGATCTATTTGATTTAGTCATTATCATTTTATCCACATGTCGAGGGGGAGTTCATAATTTTTATACCTTTCGAGCACATTCTCATGCCCACACGATGTTTTATGATCTTGTTTTGAACATAAAAGGGGGAGAATTAAGCATGGTCATTCGAGAGTCGGATTCTAATTTTCCGAAAAGATGATTTTTAGCGGAGCGCGATGGAGATTTATTGATGTTGGGTATTATTTCTTAGTCTCGGTACACTTTGACATTTACTTGATGCGATGACTTGGGCGTTATTGACTCTCGACTTTGGTTTTTCTCGATCGAGTTTTGGTTGAGAATTGGATTTTTGGATTATTACATGACGTCTTTTGGTGATTATTCTTTTGGCAGATTACTTCACGATTACATTTTTGGAGTCCGGTGTGACGAAGAGGGGGTGTCACTTTTATGGGGTGATTCAGATTTTGATTCCTAAGTGGATTTTCTTGATGGGTCTGTGTTTATGCTTATCTTAGGGATTACTTTTGGTTGCTTGAGGTTTGGAGGTCCTCTATAGCACGATTCTTATTCACGCCATTATCCCAGGACCCGTGATTGGAGTCTACGGATGTATTGAGATTCGAGGATTCACTTCTACATATTGCGTAACTATTGGCTTCGAATTCGCCAGTTGCTCGATATGGTACTTAGAGTCATGTCATTCGTTCCAAGCTTTGAGGGGGAGATTGTTAGGGTACAAAGCTTTCCATGGGCTGATGACTTGTGGGCTTGGAAGGCCCACTATGACATGTGGGTATTAGGGTTTTGACGTAGTTGTGTAGCTTACCTATATATACTCATTGTATTATTCATTATTAGGTGAGAGTTCACAATATGAGAGATTGAGTGTATTTGTGGTGCTCGGGTTTTTATACCCTAGGAGCCTAATCTTTGTAATCTTTCATATTTATGAATCATTCGATACGTTGTATATTGTTCTTGAGTGTTTATGATGTTCTTATTCCGCGTTCATGCCAAATCAGGACTTTACATTAATCAAAATGATATAACATGTTGATTTATTATATACTAATGAATGAAATATAAAAATATTTTCTACACAAAAATACATTACTCACTCATTAGATAGAAATAGCATATTACTAATTTTATTAATGTAAGAAAGGTTTCAATCTTTATCTTTTCTTTATAAATCTTATAATAGGTGGCATTCAAATAAATATGATTCAAAATAAGTCATCATTCTTGCATTATATTCATTTGAAACATCTACAACCTTTCAACTTTCAACAATTTAATACATACCACTCGAGAGTTTTTAACTTATATATTATAATTATCAAGTATTCAAATTAATATGATATAAGATATAAGTATCAAATTATGGATAGTTTAATATGTTTTAACTAAATGATGTTACATGTTCCTAAAATTAATTATATTTACTAATGACTTTTTATTTTCCTCTTATTTATACATGTTGTAGCTATGTTAGCAGTATATAAATAAGATTATCTCATAAAAAACATTTGTGTGTTTGAAGGTTCTGTTATTCAAATTTGAACAGATAAAGGAACGGATTTTGTCACATCAATGGTTACTATAATGTGAATTTTTCTTGGGGAAATAATGTTTCATATGGAAGGCGAAACTGAAGGACAAACAACCTCATTTGTTAGTAAAAATGTTAAAAAGGTGATAATTTGATTGTTTTTCTCAATGGAGCAAATATTCAAACATGTGTTGATTTCTATATATATACTAGGAACATTAAAGGGTCGTGCTAAACACGACCCATGAAGATTAATTTAGGTAAGAAATTAGAAGTATGTTGCTACTATCAGTGATAAAATGAAATTACATTGTTGTTATTAGTAAAAGAAAAGTATATTGTCTATATTGGAAACAGAAAAGAGTCCATTGCTATTTTCAAGAATTCATATCTTGTAATAACATCTACAAGCATCACATTCTTCACATTATTGATGTAATCCGGAGCCAAGCTGCCACAACACAAAACTAAGATAGATCTTCACATTACATGGTAAATGCTTCACATACATTCAAAGAGAAAATCACATAACTTACAAGAATTAGTGGCTTTGCATAATTGTGGAAGCATAAATGCAAAAACTTTCCACAATTGAACCTTCTTTCAAAGCGAAACAATAAAAGTAACGGATATATGAATGGGTGATTTTGTAACCAATATTTGTAGTTTCAGAGTCTAAAAATTAATAGTTTTCCAAACGATCAAATTTTACCCAAAATGTCAATTTATTGTCCTTGAAACCTTCAAGCAGCCAAAGTCAACATAACTTTTTCATATTAAACATCATATATGTATGCACTCAAATTTGGTGCCTGGTTGTTTTGTGATCACACAGTGGAAAAGCAGCAGAGTTCAGCTCTTCTGTTCAATCTACAAATGATATAACAGTCAGTATACAAAAGTTATTATACCAAATACTTGAGGAAAAGATTAATGAAATTATACTAACACTAAGTCCTACTAAACTTCTAGAAAAAATTTACTCTTATAAATAAATGGAATTATAGTGGTGTGAAGACTCTATTTATTAATTAAAACTATAGAACTATGATATACATGAGTCGAGGTATGGGGTCTAGATGCCATGTACCATCCCAAGAACATGGTATCATATATATGCATAAAAGAAAAAGGAAAAACTGGCAAACCCATTATGCATGAAGTAAATTACAAAATTGGTCCTTGTAGTATACCGATCTTTTTTAGGTTGGTCCAACGGCAAAATGGTCAAGTTGGAACTACTGATAGCCAAAAAAATAACCCCGTTAAATAGAGGGGCTAAACTTGGAACAATACCTCTGAAATGGCTCCATTAGGGACTAAACCTAGTAAAATATATATAAATATAAGGATCACTTTTGATGTTTACTTTATCTTTCTAGCACCATGGCATTAAAAAGCTACATGAAAACAACATGATGTACATCGTTTGAATTTAGGGAAGAAGATTTAGCAACTTCCAAAGCAACCTTGAGTTCCTTTCTCTTTTATCTATCCGCATAAAATAATCATATTCCACTTGCTATTTAACGTTAGACCCACACAGACACAAAATGTAATTTTGGAAAGTCGTTTCTAACAAAATGAAATACCTGGATGCTAGGGATAAACCGTTGGTTTCAAATCTGATACTGAACTGTGCTTTTTCAGCCACTGAAAATACGTCCAAATATGAGTTTTAATTGTCAAAAGCACATAGCGCAATAGACTCTGAACCATGTGTACAGTTGAAGTCATTTCATGCATATATTGAGTAAAGATCTGTGTTTTCAAGAGACAATGGAATCCATTTTCTATTTCCTCACTCATCCAAAGGATTATTCCCTACTATAGTCACTTGTGGTTCCAAACCAAGATTAAAATAAGTACAAGATAATAACAAAATAGAATTTTACAATAATATACTAAAACTTCAATTATCTTACAGAATATTAAAATAACATACCATATTTTTAGACTTGATAAGATATATCTGCTCAATGTCACGATCCTGGCTAACAATACCTGCCATTACACTCAATTGATTCATCGCCACGAGACATAGTTGAAATCTTCGGTCATTATCAATTGAAAACACTCACCCTTGTCTATCCACTACCATTAATGGTCCACTTCATTGTATTTTAGTTGTAAAAGTTTCACGTATAAATTCTTTATTCGTTTTTTTTACACTGTTCTACAAAGTCTCTCTTTGGCATTTTATCAAACACCTTTAGGGCATTTCCTAAATCACGGCACTTTCTACATTAAGAACACCAGCTCAGCAACTCTTGGTATGGAGAATCAAAAGAAAACACCAAACAAAACTTTAGATGATATGGAAGCAAATAAAATATATAGAAATAAGATGACTCGTCCTGCGTAAAAATAAAATAGGAACAGAACCTGGATCGAGAACATCATGAACAATAAAATCAAAGCACGCGAATTCAGAGGGAGCATAAGACCAAGTAATGGAAGTAAAAATCTCCAATGACGTTTACCTAGACGAGGAAACAACATCTGTGTAATTAAGTCTTGATTCTTTCTCCATTCTTTGGCTCCATCTCCGCCACTGTGAAACCCACTTCCACAAAATATCGTGAAAATACGTTAAAGATAGCGAAATTTTCAGAGGCTTTATCAATATGAGAGTGAAAGAGAACAATATTTCTCTTTCGATAATGGGAGAAGAAGATGGAGATAGTTGAGAGCATGTCAGCTTGGTGGCGTATCGAAGAAGCTATTAAGGAAAAGTGAAGGCCAGGTGTCCCAAACGGTGGAAGAAGTAGAGAGTGTGTGTGTGTATATATATATATATATATATATATATATATATATATATATATATATATATATATATATATATATATATATATATATATAGATTCTATATATATATATATATATATATATATATATATATATATATATATATATATATATATATATATATATATATATATATATATATATATATATATATATATATATATATATATATATATATATATAGGGCTAGGTTATAATAAGAATGACAATTATTGTGTTACCCTATAACCAAATCCTGGCCATCAGATTTCATTATCGTAACAATGAAAAAAACACATTCTTGACAGAATAAGTTCTTGACAGAATGAGTTCTTACCATTATTAAAAGAATGAACTAAATTTTTTACATTCTTAAAAGAATGTGTTTTAAATGAGTGGTCCAGATTGAGTTTCAAGGTTACACAATACTTGTATGGATATATTTGATCATAACCATATATATATATATATATATATATATATATATATATATATATATATATATATATATATATATATATATATATATATATATATATATATATATATATATATATATATATATATATATATGAAATTATAGGAAAACACAAACCAATAACGATGTCTAAATTTAAAATCGGATATGTGATATAAAAATGGAGGATCTATTATCTTTTCTCACCAATAACGATGTCTAAATTTAAAATCTATTTTTGCTTCCTTGTGTTTTCTTTTTATTACATTAATATTGCACAACTCGTCATGCTCTCATATTTTTTGGATCATACATATATTCGAGTAAATATTCATCAATAATAAAATTATACTCTTCTTATTTTATTAGTTACATACCTGATGAAGAAATTTGGTTACACATTCATTTAAAATATTGCAAAGTAAGAGCATACATATTCAAAATGATCGTTAATTGAATTGAAGTTTTATTTTAATATTGCAACTTTTCAAATTCCAACTAAGAGTTATCTAATATTAAACTGCTACAATTCAATATCTTACACTTGTTAGGATTGATAAAGACCTCTTCTTCAGGTAAGTGATACATGTATATGCCTTGTACCTCCATGTCTAGTTTATTTATCTGATCAAATGGTTCATTTAACCCATAAAAGACGTCGTTGAATTCTTCATTAGAAGAAGACATATCTAAAACCTGTAATATTAGCAAAACATATTACATGCCTTCCGTAATTGGAGAAATCAAAGCTTCATAACACCAAATTTAAGGGGAAATATGCTTACTCTGTAACTCATATTATGGGCTTTTTCTATCTTCACATAATCACTGATTTCAAAATCAAGATGTGTATGGACTAATGAATGCCTTCGATTTCTTGTTAAACCCTTCTTAAACCCTCTTTATGTGTAACCAATATAATAAAGGTGACGTTTGATGGCATATTTAGCTTCTCAAGATGAAACGAGGAAGTAGACGTCAAGATAACGGAGGAGATGGAGGGTTAAGAGTCAAATAGGTAGACACACTAGCATGGTGTTACCGGCTAGGGAAGGAGAAACCTGTTATTTGCATATTAAAAAAAAAAAAAAAGTTTCCAATGCATAGAGTTTTAATGGTAAACAAAATTTAACGTTGTGGCAAAATTATTAAAAAATATATGTAAATGGACTTATGGTTAACACCACTTGTATATTGTCCATGGACTTATGGTTAACACCACTTGTATTTACATCTTGACACTCCTATTGTCAACGGTGCATATTTATTCGTCTTCACTGATTATAATTATAAAGCTAATACATTTATCAACGTTTCATTTATCATCGTCCATGTTGAGTTCATTTTCTATTTCTTTAGATTCATATAGATTTTATGGATCCATATTAAACTAAAACGCACATTGGATCCGGATGACATGATATGGATCCACCTTTTGGTATTTGGACTCATAAATAACTCTAATATCCCTTACAGCCCCATGTATTCTTCATCATTTTATTTTATCCCCTGACATTTACCCGTTTTCAATTACTTATCTCCACTTAATATTATTTCTTTAAAACCATTAAATATTCAACTTTGTGGAACTTTATTGTTTACGAAAAAAAATTAATATTTTAAAAAAAACTGACGTTTTTGAAAAGTTTTACTTTTATCACTTCTTTTATATCTTTTATAAGTTAGGTTTTGACGAATACGTTTTTATTAAAATTATTTTTTATCGAAATATATTTTATATCTTTGTTTCTATACATGTTTTTTTAAATATTTTTTGCCATTTTACATCTATGTATTCAAGCATGATTATCGTATGATTTTTTCGATTTTACTGAATCTTTTTTTGTTAGAAAATCGTTTTTCAAATTATTCATTTTTCATGCATTTAAGGTTGTAATAACATCTAAATTTTTTCTGCATATTTGTCTTCCTAAATTAAGGGCATTATTATGTATAAGTTTAAGTCTTCTATAAATTATGTTTTGACTATAATATATACATAAATTTCTACAACAACGCACAAATAGAGCATCTAGTTAAATACTTAAATTTAAACTTCACTTTAGTTACTCCTCGTTGAGACTTTTTTATATTACCAAAGGTATAAGAATTTAAGGACTAGCTAGCCGGTCTAGAAATGGGACCCATCCTAGTCGGTCAAATCACTTCTAGAACCAGTTTCAGGTCAATTCAAAACCAGTTTCAACTTTAGACCATTTTTGCCCGACTCCACATACAACAACATCATCTAATCTTTGTCAAATCTCATAGCAAGCCCTACACAAAAAACATGCGGTTGCATGCCAACGATAAATACATGTGTAAGAAATCCAAGATAGATCCTCCATTGCCCACAAGCATTCAAACTCATGTAAAGAAAGAAATAGTCAAGATTAAAACCAAAGAATGCACACCACAATACCTGAAATAATGCCATCTTTCAAGGACACAAGACTAGAACAAGTTCACACAATCTACCATATCTACTGTAGTCTAGTAAAAAACTATAAAAAAAACTGCGATGACACTTCAAGATTCTTGGTTTCCTACTACAAGAATCTTAAGAAAATTTCACAGAAAACACAACAAAAAATAACAACAGATATATAATCAAGATTCAAGATCTCTACACTGCATATTCTCGGAGCATTTTAGCAACAACCCATGAATTTTTTCATACCCAAATTTGTCCCCAACCGACCCAACTTCCTCTTCATCATTATCACTGTCTATTTCTTTAGGCATCACACGATTTTGATAACTTCTTCTCCTCAAAACAAACACATTGAAGTAATAACTCACAAGATTTTTCTTTGTTTTATCACGAATTATATACGCGCCTCTTTTCCAAAACTTGTTCATTATTTCCTGTCTACTCTTGTTGCTATGTGCTAAATCATGTCGCGCTTTAATCACTAAACTTTTGAATATTTTTTCCTCTTCTGGTTCCCATGAAAGTGACACCTCTTCACCCATTTGATTAAATTTCCATTTGTAAAAAAGATCACCGAGTTCGAGTTTCAATTTATATCTGTTTTCAGCAATGTGAAACCTCACACATTCAGCCGACCCTGAAAACATACACTCACATAAATTTTGCCGTCCTAGCCCAATTACCAAACTACCCTTTTCGTGTTCTTCATTGTGGGTGTCTAATGGGGGCCACATTTGGGTACCTAGCCACTTGGGGTCACTGTGAGAGACTACACCTGTCCATGCTGGCACTTGGGCTTGATATTGTGGGCCCACGTTGTACTTTTGTTTTTGTGGTTCGTTGGTTTCATAGATCCGGAACTTTCCGGATTCGATTCTTTGACGTTTTGTTCGAGAAGATGTATGCAAATTGCAGATTGAACACCTGCATGGTTCTGCTGACGTGGCGCCTTTGCAACATCTTTTTACTTCGGATGAAACTCGGTTATCATCTTCATACATTGAAGGATGCATCCTCTGGTTCTTCTTCTATATTTTAAAAAAAGGAAAAGTTGATTTTTATAAATTGTTTGATTTTTGTTACTATGGTTTGTAAAGTACTAATTAGGGTTAAGGATCTTTACTAACATATATATGTTATTGCATGATACTAATTATACAAATCATATTAAATTCGATACGTGTTTATATATGTATTATAAATATCTATATAAAAAATAGGACGTAAATTAGTACAACGAAAAAAAAAAGAAAATGTATTGTTTACTTTTATATTTTTTTTCTATTTCAAGACTCCAAGATTCTTAAAAATTCTTTACTTTCAAAATTTTTCTTATTTCAAGATTCCAAACCTAGATTCTTGAAAATTCTTTACTTTTATGTTTTTTTCTATTTCGGTTATATTTTATATCCATGATTCACATGTTAAAAAATTTCTCATAGTCATATAATGAGACCTAGAAAATGAATCATAGAATAATGTTTGATTATTTTATAGCAATTTAAAATCTAAAGAAAAACACAACGTTCGTAAAAAGATTGCATTTTCAAATATTTAATAAGGGAAATAAGTTATACCTGTGAACCTTTCGATTCATTGGCCGAATCAAAATTAATTTCTGCAAAAAGTGCTTTTCTTGACAACAAAGCTTGCTTCCATAATTTATCACTTGTATGCTTCTTCCATTTTAAACTTCTATGTGATGTTTTATACATCGTATCATGAGGATCCCTTGCAGCATTTGCTACCCAATCTATCATTTCTGATAACAAAAAAGATTCTTCCTTTCTTTTCCTCTTCAAACTAAAACCCTTTTCAACATTGCTGACATCATCACTGTTAGCTATTAATGTAACACTGTTGTCAGAATGAAATCTAGTTATCTCATTAACAACAATGTTAATCGACGACTCGATTTGTTTTTCATCTTCACTAGTAAACTCTTCATCATCATCATCAACATTATCATCGATCATGGAAAGTGGTCCCACTTTCTTTACAACATTCTCTGAAGATAACTCGCATCTTTTGTCATCCCTAACCCTAAATTCTTCATCATCATCATCACCATTGATTCTTGGAAATGGTATATCAGGATTCATTACTCCCACTTTGATTGAACCCCAAATTACCCTCGTATTTAAATCCAACAATTTCATCCAATTGGTGTGACAAAAGATCCAGTTTCTCGGTGACTTTAACAATCTGCAACATAATCAATCATTAAATACCATTAAGAGACACGCATTTAACTATAGATAAAAATCTGCTAAAAACTTGGTTCCTGTTAGCACATCGACTAACAAAAATCTGCTAAAAACTTGAACAGGAGTAAGAGATATTTACACCAAGTGTCACGTTAACTACTAAATGTGGGATTGGTTCGAAAAGACTATTGTTCTGATAAAAGTTGTAGAAAAAAGCCAAAACTAATATATAATTACAGGAGAATAAATTTGAAAAGTTATTAATTTGCTGTAACTTAAACATGCTTACATGGATTGGAAATTCGTTAAGTGCCCTAAAGAAGAAGGAATTTCATCGGTCCGGAAAGATCAAAGGTTTGAAGCTTCTTTTATTCACCAACTTCTTCCTGTAATGTTATTATTCTTTAACAATCTGCAACATAAAATCAATCATAATACACCATTAAGAGACACCCATTTAACTATAGATAAAGTATGTGATGTAGACCATTTTGTAGAAACTGTGATGCATTAGGCTTATGTTTTGGTTCCTGTTAGCACCTGGACTAATAAAAATCTTTTGAAAACTTGAAAATGGTTCTCAATTTCTGATCATTGTTTAGCAGTTTATGTGTTTTAATAGATTTTCTCATCTCGCGAATAGCAATCAAAAAGCACGTTGACATGGCTTACATTTGAAACCTATTATTTTTTTTATAAAGAAGCCAAAACCTTCACTTAGGCATTATATCAAACAGTTCGTGTGTGTAAGCTAGAACTCCTGTTATTGGAGTCTTCTTCAAACTTTGTTTTCCACTCGGGATCACTAAAATCGATGACTGTGTTCTACTGTAGAGAAGGTAATTCATCTTTGTCTTCTCACATTTCAAAAACATGAGTTTCACCTCATCATATCACATAACCGAGCATGGTGATTGTAGGTTAAGGAGGCTAAAGGAGATGTGACATCTTATCTTTAGTCAATATTGGTGCACTGGTATGTAGGTTACATTGATTATTTTATCAGTCTATCACATAGCCCTTTTCATCATCTCAGATTACGACTTACACAACAAACAACAGACCCCATTTCAGAAAGTAAACAAGCTATATATGAAATTCACGAGATACCTGTTGCTGTTCGTTTGTGCAGCCGCAGCCGGTTTCTACAGGGGAAGGACACGGACCAGAAGGAGGTTGATAAAATCCGACTTGCAGTCAAAACAGGAACTAGCTACTGCGGCAGGCTCTACAACTACAAGAAAGACGGCACCCCTTTTTGGAATCTACACACCGTCACTCCGATCAAAGATGAAAACGGAAAAACCATCAAATTCATCGGGTAATTTATCCTGTAATTCATTTAATCGTAATAATAATAGGCGAATTTGACTTTCCTTCTAACTGTACTACTTTAGGTTAAACTTTGGTATTTGTGGTCGTATTGTTACTGATTAGCACCTGCTCGCATTTCACGGAATGGAATTACGACCAAAATGGATTGCCAACGTCCCTAATTCGCTACGATGGTAAGTAGATCTGTTGCTCTTGCTATGTGTATGTAGTAAAGTGTTTTTGAAGCTTCAAATTCCACCATGGACAGCTCGTCAGAAGGAAACAGCTCTAGGTTCCATTGTTGAGGTTGTTCAGACCGTTGAGCGTCCAGGAGCTAACAACAAGTCAAGCAAAACAGAAATTGTGGAGAAGATCGTTGAACTGAATCCCCGCTTTCTCCGTCATTAGAAAAATTAAACCTAAATACACCTGGAAGAGAAACACCTCTCTTTGATCCTTAAAAGCGAGTTATCTCGTACAAACATCCAATATAAAAGTCAAACATGGTCAAACATGTAAAAAAGTTACCTTCTACCTCTTGTGTGTGCTTATTCCCTTTTTACCCCTACCCTCATTCAGTTACTACCTGCAGGTTCTATGCAATTTAGGGTATCTTCATTGTTTAGGTATCTCTTCATCCAATCTCATTCAGTTGTGATATTCCCATTTTACCCCTGCCCTCACCTTCATTCGGTTTCCGTTTTTTAGGTATTATTTATAGGGACTTGAAACAGGAGAATATATTACTTCAGACAGATGGACATGTGGTATTGAGCGACTTCGATTTATCATTAAGACACGATGTAAACCATAAGTATGTCTTTTTCTATCTAAAAATTTTATATTTATTCTTACAATATATTCCACAAATCGTATGAATTTAAGAATTTGTGTTCTTACTAGATTTTGGATTTTTGTCTTACGTCGGTTTTAATTGTGCGGGTTATAAAACCTCCTCAGGTTAAAAGAAGAAATCTAGAAGCCAACCGCCACCTACATTTGTTGCCTAACCTTCTACACAGTCAATGAGTCAAATTCATTTGTAGGGACAGAAGAATACATTGCTCCGGTATGAAAGTCCGAGTGAAGGGCATTTATGTAATTTCAATTCTTCAATAACAAAACACCACCCAAAAAATTGTTATTATTAAGAGTAAATTACAGTTTTGGTCCCTGTGGTTTGGGCTCATTTTCGGATTTGTCCTTAAACAAAAAATCTCACATTCTTGCCTCTATGGTTTCCATTTGCTAATAAATTGGTCCCTACCTCCGTTAAAATTAACCTTTGCTGTTAAATGTGGGTTAAAATGACCTTTTTTGCCCCTTCATTTATTATTTAAGTTATTTATTAAAAAAAAAAGAAAATTATATTTTCCTACACTGCTTGTTCCCACCGTCGGACCCTCCGTCTTCGATCAACCATCAAACAATGCATGCCAATTAGACCAGATTCAGAAGAGGAAGTCAGCGGAGTTGCAGGTAAAATTTTGAGGGTGCGTGAATTACGAAAATAGATCTGAAACACGAATCATTCGTCAGAATTGCAGAATTGCAGTGAAGAAGCTGGAGCCTTATGAAATTGGGTCCCCAGAAGCTCAGAGTAAGAGTGTGAAGAGACGAATACAGAGGGAGCTTGAGAAAGTATGAACTCGAATTGGCGAACCATACTACAGCGTACCACCTTACCGAGTCGTAATCATGAGTCGGGGATTTTTTTTCACGCAGTCTAATTCCCGCCCAAAACTGCAATTAGCGATCCTAACCTGAAATTGGCGAACCCAATCGCGTTTCTGTGACACCCAATTCGCCGAAATCGTGTTTCCATGTTCGTACCTGTGATTAGTCGGGATCACCATGATTGCGTATCAGATAGCGATTCGGGAGGCGATTGGATCGTAGCTGTACCGCGTTTGGGATCGCGGCGATTGGATCGCTGTTCGTAGGTTTATTAGCGATTCCCGTGACTATGCTTGAGATACTGGCAAGCTTGCGGTACAGGCTTTTAATGAGCTTAAGGGCGTATGTTTGTGAATCTGATAGGTTTTGTTTCATTTATGATTATGTTCCGACGGGTAGCCTTGAAGATGCGATGAAGAGAGCAAGGGAAAACCAGTTGCGAGGCTACGAATTGCAGTGGGCATTATCAAAGGGCTTTAGTATCTTCAGTTTACTTGTACACCTACAATCTTGTAATATCAAACGGCAAATTGGCGACAGTCGCCGCCGGATAAGCAATTGTCCATGGCTGCCGGCGAGGTGAAAGGGTAGTTGTAGTAGACGGAGCAAGATCTTGAACTGAAATTGCGAGAAGTTGACACAGTTAACGGAGAGAAATGGAAACTTACAGTTAAGCAAATGAATGAACCCATTAGTATCTCCCCGAAGACCCTGTTAGGATCGAGACACTTAGCATACGAACACTAAACTCACACACTCGGCTCACAAATTAAGAACACAAGAATTTAACGTGGTTCGGTCCAAAATGACCTACGTCCACGGCGGATAACTAGGAATGTATATTGCTTCTGTGTTTATTTGTGTTGTGGTACATTTTGATTGTGAGAGATGAAGGCTATTTATAGATTGTTTTCACCAACCTAATGAATAAATAATTCATTTCTTTACCCACCATATTTGAATTGGACTTATTCAAGTCTTCATTTGCCTAACAATCTCCCACTTGAAGGCTTGAACAACGTAGTCTTTCTCTAACATCCAATTCTCGCAACAATTCTTCAATCTCTCACTTGAAGCCACGGAACAATCTTCACCTGCGCTTCAACTGTGCATTCCAAAAAAAACACTTTTGATCTTAGCTCCTTCCTAGTTACCCTGGCCTTCTCTTCAATTATCCTGAAGGCCAGTTGAAGCTATACAAAGCTTCAACTTCTCTAAGGTGACAACCTTAGTTAACATATCAGCTGGATTTTCAGTTCCTTTGATCTTCTTCAACTTCAGAGTGCTATCATTAATTTTTTCTCTGATGAAGTGATATCTCAGCTGTATGTGCTTTGTCTTCGAATGGAAGACCGGATTCTTTGCAAGGTGTATTGCACTTTGATTATCACAAAATAGTGCACAATCAACTTGTTCCTTGCCAAGTTCTTCAAGAAAGTTCTTCAACCATATAAGCTCTTTGCTTGCTTCAGCAACTGCCATATATTCTGCTTCTGTGGTTGAAAGGGCAACACTTTTCTGGAGTTTAGACATCCAACTCACTGCAGTGCCTCCCACTGTAAAGACATACCCGGTAGTGCTTTTGTATGAATCTTTGCAACCACCAAGGTCTGCATCTGCAAAACCCTTCAGAATGACATCTTTCCCTTTAAAATGCAATGCCACTTTTGAAGTCCCCTTCAAATATCTTAGCAGCCATTTAACTGCTTCCCAATGTTCTCTCCCCGGATTGGACATAAATCGACTAACAACTCCCACTGCATGTGCAATATCTGGTCTCGTACATACCATTGCATACATGAGACTACCAACTGCAGATGCATAAGGTACTTTAGCCATTTCTTTCTTGTCTTCATCTGATTTGGGTGACTGAACTTTAGAAAGCTTAAAGTGACTTCCTAAAGGTGTGCTTCTGATCTTGGCATCTTTAAGGCTGAATTTCTCTAATACTTTCTCAATGTATTTCTCTTGAGAGAGTGTCAAAGAGCCATCTTCTTTGTTTCTGAAAATACTCATCCCGAGTATTTGGTTTGCAGCTCCCAAGTCTTTCATCTCGAATTCTTCAGACATTTGCTTCTTTAACTTCTTGATCTCTGTCATGTCTGAGCCTGCAATCAACATATCATCTATATAGAGTAATAGAATGATATAAGAACCCTTAAACTTCTTGATGTAACAACAATGGTCATTGTCACATCTCTTGTAACCAACTCTTCTCATGAAGTTATCAAACTTCAAATACCATTGTCTGGGCGCTTGCTTCAGACCATACAAGCTCTTCTTCAATTTACACACCAAGTTTTCTTTGCCTTTAATCTGAAAACCCTCTGGTTGTGTCATGTAAATTTCTTCATCTAGGTCACCATGTAGAAAAGCTGTCTTGACATCTAGCTGCTCTAGATGCAAACCTTCTGCTGCTACAATGCTGAGAACAAGTCTGATAGTGGTCATCTTCACTACTGGAGAGAATATTTCATTGAAATCGATTCCCTCTTTCTGTTGAAAGCCCTTGACTACTAATCTTGCTTTGTACCGTTTGGTACCATCATGTTCATCCTTGACCCTGAAGACCCATTTGTTTTGAAGAGCCTTCTTCCCGGATGGAAGCTTCGTTAGAAGCCAGGTCTTGTTCTTCTCAAGCGACTTCATTTCATCTTTCATTGCTAGCTCCCACTGCAATGAATCTTTCAACCTCTTAGCTTCAGAGTAACACTGGGGTTCACCATTTTCTGTCAAAAGAATGTAGTTGACAGATGGTGAGTATCTTTGTGGTGGTCTGATGACTCTAGAAGATCTTCTTGGTTGAACTTGAGGTGTGGCTGGGGACTCTGGAGCTGGAGGGCTGGTTTCTTCATCTTCAGAGTCATTTCTGTATTCATCATCTGAGCTCCCACTGTCAGTTGAATCATCCCCAGATTCAGGGATTTCAAATGAAACTTCTTTCTTCTTTTCACCACCTTCATATTCAACGTACTCCTTCTGTACTTCTGGACTTTTGTTGTTCCTGTCTTTGTATAACTCGGCTTCGTTAAAGGTGACATTCTTGCTTCGGATTATCTTTCTGCTTTCACTATCCCAAAGCCTGTAACCCATTTCATATGACCCATAACCAATGAATGTGCACTTCTTGGTCTTTGAATCAAGTTTATCCCTGTCACCATCTTTTAACAAACTGTAAGCAGTACAACCAAAGACTTTTAGGTGTTTGAGACTTACTTCCTTCCCTTGCCACATTTCCTCCGGCAATTTAAGATCCAAGGGAACACACGGTGAACGGTTGATCAAGTAGGCTGCAGTGTTAACTGCATCAGCCCAGAATGTCTTTGGTAAACCAGCATTCAACCTCATGCTTCTAGCCCTTTCATTCAGAGTTCTATTCATTCTCTCAGCTACACCATTTTGCTGAGGGGTTCCTGGGACTGTCTTGATCATCTTTATCCCTTGTTTGGCACAATAGTCAACAAACTCCTTGCTTATGTATTCACCACCATTATCCGACTTCAGGCATTTTACCTTCAAATCAGTTTCATTTTCAACAGCAGATTTCCATATCTTAAAAGTATCAAATACATCAGATTTATTTTTAAGAAAATAGACCCATACCTTGCGTGTTGAATCATCAATAAAGGTTACATAGTAGTTTTTGCCTCCTAGGGATGAAACTGGTGTTGGTCCAAATACATCCGAGTGAACAAGCTCCAACTTCTGAGCTTTCGGTGTCTTCCCCGTCTTTACAAAAGTAACCCGCTTTTGTTTCCCGAGAACACAAGATTCACAAAATTCAGTTTCAACTTTCTTCAAGTCTGGAAACTTCCCTTTCTGAGCCAACATCTTCAATCCCTTATTGCTCATGTGTCCGAGTCGTTGGTGCCATAAATTAGATGGACTCGGATTTGTGGTTACGGCATGAACACCATCACTAGGTATCTCTACCATGTATAGAGTGCCTTTCTTCTTTCCTTTGGCAATCACCAAGTTGCCTTTGATCACTTTCCATTGTCCACCCCCAAAGTGAACATCAAACCCTTCATCATCCAACTTACCAACTGAGATCAACTTTCTCCTTAAGTTTGGAATAACCCTGACATCTTTTAATGTCCACGTGGTTCCTAAGGAGGTCTTCAAATCTACGTCTCCCATACCCGTAATATCAAGCACTTGATCATCAGCCAAACGAACTTTTCCAAGAGCACCTGTTTGTAGGTTCTTGACCATATCTGGGCATGAGACGGCATGGAAAGAAGCACCTGAATCCATAATCCAGGATTCTGCCGAATTCTCAACGCAACATATGAGATAATCTTCCGAATCTTCAGAGGATACATTGTTTACTTCTTTCTTTTCAGCTTGTAGTTTTGGGCATTGGCTACTAAAGTGACATTTTTCTTTGCAATTCCAGCATTCAATGTCTTTTCTAGTTTTTGACTGTCCCCGTTTTCTGGACTTTGATCTGCCTCGACCACGTCCTCTTTCATTTTTTCTTCCTCTACTTTCTGTATGCAATATAGAACTAGAACTAGAAGTCTCACCATTGCTTCTCCGTCTGATATCTTCATTTACAATCAAGTCACGAATACTCTCGAAAGTGAGTTTGGTAGTGCCAGATGCACTACTAACAGCTGTGACTGTGCCTGACCAACTGTCGGGTAAAGATGATAAAAGGAGGAGCGCTTGTACTTCATCTTCAAACTTTATTGCAACTGAGGCTAAACGAGAGATAATTGAGTTAAACTCGTTTATGTGAGCGGTAACTGACATGCCTTCCTTCATCTTGGTGTTAACCAATTGTTTGATGAGGAACACTTTGTTGGAAGTGGACGGCTTCTCGTACATGTTGGACAAAGCCTTAAATACTCCATAAGTAGTTGTTTCATTGACAATGTTATACGCAACACTCTTCGCCAATGAAAGCCTAACTACGCCCAAGGCTTGTCGATCCAATAACTTCCAATCTTCATCATACATGTCATCTGGTTGTACGCCCAACATAGGCAAATGCAAACTTTTCTGATACAGCATATCTTCAATTTGCATTTTCCAAAAGCCATAATCGGTACCATCAAACTTCTCAATTTTAATTTTACCGTCTTCTGTCATTTTAACGGACAAAATGCACTTTTCTTTCAGAAATTAAGGGTGAAAAATGCAATTTTTCTGAAATTCAGGGGCTAAACTGTAATTTTCTGAAAGTTTGGGGGCTAAACTGCAATTTTCAGAAAGTTTAGGGGCTAAAATGCAATTTTCTGAAAGTTCGGGGGCTAAACTGCAATTTTCAGAAAGTTCAGGGACCTGACTGCAATTTTCTGAAAGTTCAGGGACCGGTTTTGCAAATTCTGGAACTTCAGGACCTGTTTTGCAAATTCTGGAACTTCAGGGACCTATTTTGCAAATTCTGGAACTTCAGGGACCTATTTTGCAAATTCTGGTACTTCAGGGACCTGTTTTGCAAATTCTGGAACTTCAAGGACCTGATTTGCAACTTCTGGAACCTCAGGGGACCTGTTTTGCAATTCCTGAAACTTCAGGACCTGTTTTGCAAAATGCTACAGTACCACTACAGTGTCGTCTTCTCCGGCGAAACTCCGGTGCTACAGTGTCGTCTTCTCCGGCGACTCCGGCGCTACAGTGTCGTCTTCTCCGGTTATCTGGTTTCTTCTGTCACTATTCCGGCGAATGTTTGACCGGCGATTTGGAGGTCTTCCGGTGCTCAAAAAATTCGAAAAAATATATTTTCGGAATCTGCGTAACGAGACCTTTCCAACGGCATAAACCAAAATCGTTTTTGAGACAAAAAATGTTCGACCCAAAAACAGAAAATCACTATCTGGAGCTATACCAAGGCTCTGATACCACTTGTTAGGATCGAGACACTTAGCATACGAACACTAAACTCACACACTCGGCTCACAAATTAAGAACACAAGAATTTAACGTGGTTCGGTCCAAAATGACCTACGTCCACGGCGGATAACTAGGAATGTATATTGCTTCTGTGTTTATTTGTGTTGTGGTACATTTTGATTGTGAGAGATGAAGGCTATTTATAGATTGTTTTCACCAACCTAATGAATAAATAAATTCATTTCTTTACCCACCATATTTGAATTGGACTTATTCAAGTCTTCATTTACCTAACAGACCCAGCTTGATTTGGAGTCGATTTGTGGTAGGTTTAAACCAAGTTAAACAACTAGTAGTAAATTAAGCGACAACAAGGTGGGATTTTAATCAAATCGTAATTAATCGAAGGATCAAATGGCAAGAAAGAAGTTTATCTCAGAGAACCCCATTACCGTTGCCGAATCCTCATTTGAGTAAAAGACAACATTATGCTTCACCTGGAAACTTCATCTAGGTTTTTTACTTTTAAACGGACTTCACACTTATTTAATTGGGCTTTCAAACTTGGTCCAACCACTAGTTGCACCTTAAAAAATTGTGAATTTAAGCGGTTGCCGGAAAAACTGTTCGGCCGGAAAAATGGAAGAAACGGTTGGGGGAGATTGATTTATTTTTAAAAAAATAAAATAAAATGCAGTAAGGGGTATATTGGTCATTTTATCAATATTTAACAGCAAAAGTTAACTCTAACAGGGAATGACCAAAATTGTTAGTAAAAGCAAACCACAGGGGCCAATATATGGGATTTTCTATTTTTTGACCAATGTGAAAACTGGCCCAAACCATAGGGACCAAAACTGTAATTTACTCTATTATTAATTATAGGGTTGTGTATGAGGCGGTTTGGTTCGGTTATCAATCAAAACCGAACCATAACCATTATGATCGATTAATATATTTTAGTAGCCGTTGGTTATGGTTAATATTGGTTATGGTTAATAGTTTTTATCGATTAACGGTTTTGGTTAATGGTTAATATTGGTTAACCAAAACAAACAAAAATGATATAAAAATTGAAAGTTCATTGATATAAAAAGTGAAAAAATAAGAAAGTACATTGATTTAATAAGTGAAATT
Organism: Cichorium intybus; assembly: GCA_023525715.1. Taxonomy (NCBI): domain Eukaryota; kingdom Viridiplantae; phylum Streptophyta; class Magnoliopsida; order Asterales; family Asteraceae; genus Cichorium; species Cichorium intybus. The sequence continues at coordinate 62,668,561 of CM042011.1, forward strand.
TAGACACACCTTCATTCGTCCTACCTTCCCAAATACTCATTTACGTTTTCTAATTTTTAGTCTTAGATTTCTTTTAAATAACTTAATTAGACTTGGCTTTTATTATTTATATTCTATAATTTAAATTTTAAAATATAATTACATATAAATATATCGGTTCGGTTATATATTGGTTCGGTTATCTTATAAAACCAAAACCGAACCACTTCTTATCGGTTAGCAAAAAAAAACAAACTAAACCATCGTTTTTTGAAACGACTCGGTTATTATGGTTTGGTTATATCGGTTAATTCGGTTTTGGTTCGGTTTTTCGGTTTTTATACTTACCCCTAATTAATTACCTGAGTAAGTTACAGTTTGGGTCCCTGTGGTTGATATGTTTTTACACTTTTAGCCTAAGTATTTATTTTTCACAGTTTGGTCCCTGTGGTTGGTATTTTTTGCAGTTTTGGTCCCTCCTGTCGTTACCACTTAACTTTTTTTGTTAAATGGTTGTAAATTGACTATTTTACCCCTAATTTTATTTTTAATTATATATTTAAAAGAAATCTCTCTCATATGCTTTTCAACTAAACTTTTAAGCTATGATTATCCGTTACTTTGACTAATATTTTGTTCGATCATCACCAAATACCCCCAAATTACTCAATTTTATGCTTGATTGACGTTCATTTTCTCTAAAACATTTTGTTATGGCAATCGTCTTTCACAAGTGATTGCGTTCGACTTCAGATTTGAAGGATAAAGAAAAAGGGTTTACAGAGCAGGGTTTCTCCGAAGAATATATCATAACACACATTACGTTGAAGAAATGAAAAAGAAGGCGAATAAAGCTTATAAAAAGGGAAGATTATGCTGAAGAATGGTGTTTCGTCTTCAAAGATGGTGGCGATTTAATTATTTGCGACCATAAGTGAGTTTCCACTCTATTTCAAGTAATCTTTCACACATTTGGTCCAAGAATGTGAAATGGGAGCCTTCACATTGAATGATTTGACGTGTTTCCATATATTTACAGAATGTTTGGATGCATATTTTATTGACTCAAGGGTATATCGGCCATTTAGATTTGACAAACGAACAAACACATGAAATCCCTTGATCAATTCTTCTAATGCATATTGATCTTTCATCAATTTCTCCATCATAATATAGTTTGTAAGAAATTTTTTTCGATGATTTTCCCTTTCTCATGTGCTTACATTGATGAAACAATTAGTGAATTTATAATCGAAATCTGAAACAAACGAAGTTACTCTCACTTGTTCCAGGGATTATTGAAGTCATATAATCCCGAATGCACACAACTGGATAAGTCGTCTGCAAATTCCAAACGTCGATTCATATGTGATAAGCCACTCGTATCAACTTTAATTACACGTAAAAATATAAAATAATCATATCATGCTTAACTGCACGGTCATATTCTACTTTCAGATCTGCGTAAATGCTATACTTGTGGTAGAACTTCCGATGTCATGTAACACCCCAAAAAAAAATTAAAGGTTTTATAAAAACATTATGTTGAAAAATCTCGTATTTCAAAAACAGTGTTTCTTTATAAAACGAAATGTCAAGTTTTAAAACTTTTCTTATGACCTCGTGTCATGTCTTAAAAATGTGGTCCCACAACAACAATTAAGTTGTACAAATGTTTGAACTACGGGGGTTACAACTGCATATCAACTAAACCATAGAAAGCAAGTTAGGATACAAACTTTTAACTAATCCCAATCTCCTCGGGTCATCTACTTGCTTCTATCCCTCGTGTCTAGAACCTGGGATACATGGCATAAAATAAAATACGTAAGACGAAAACGTCTCGTGAGCTACATGGGTTTTAGACTCAAAACATTATTAAAAATGTTTTATAATCAATATCATATATTTGATATATTTCTTTTCAAAATCCTTTGCAAAATAAGTCATATAACTGACATTTTCTTTTCAAAAGCTTCTTTACAATCTGAGTCATATAAATGATATTTACTTCTTAAATTCTTTGCGAAAACAACTTATAGAAGTTTTGAAACTTAAACAATATAATCAGTTCAACACGATTAATACAAAATAGTTGCATATGCAATGCATGTTTCGCACACCAATGCAAAGCTCGCGGGTTCCGCACCCGCGTCTGAGGTCTAAAAGACCAGGTCACATTCGTGACAAAAGCTAACGGTTATATACCGCGTCTAGAGGTCTATAAAGACCAAGGCTTACCAAAATAGGAGAACAAGTCTACCTATAATGGTATCTAAAAGACTTCTACTTCGCGACGGGAGGTACCATCCCAGTAGAGTCTGTTGTCCCGTTACGGGGACGTGTCCGGACCTCACTGACTCATGCAATCACACTATATGCATGCATAAAAGCATTACTTATCTTTTGCACTAGAAATCATGAATGCCATGAGATGCATGTGCAATAACATAGACATTAACAAATTAAATCTTTCATAAACTTATATAAGGATCAAATCATTTAGTACATATATCATTGTTCTTTTGAAACAGATTCATAACATTAGCACATAGTAGACTGACTACCAAAATACTCTTTCACAGGCATAGTAGGCTTGAAGCCAAAACATTCTTTCAAATCATCATATAAAACTTTTATTATCGTAACATACGTAGAACGATTTGCATATCATTTGATATTCATAAGTCATATAAAAGATTTGATAATAATTTTCCATGTACCCCATAGTGGGAAAAAGCAACATGTACTCACCTTAGTAGCTAGGTACGTCTAGTTACAGTAATCCACTTTCTCTAGCTTTTCGTTGCTTCCAAACGTCCTTCAATCTCTATTGATTCGATAAGAGATTAGAACTTATTAGACAACTAAATAAACAACATGTTTCTAAACAATCTCAAACTACTTCCAAACACTATCTAAGTCAATTCAAATGGCTAGGTATGACTCTTAAGGCAAAATAACCCTTTTGGACAAATTTACCCTTTTGTCCCATTTTGACTAAAAATGATATCTTCCGAGTTCTAATAGATTATTTTGATGATATTCATACTTTTACCTCTTTATAAGTTCATTTCAATGGTTAAGGGTCAAAACATATTTTATTTTTTCTCGTTTATGCCCTTTTTGGCAAAAATTCAACGAATAAAGTTTCTAAAAATAGAAACCATTGAAAAGTATATTATTTTGACGTTAATTCGTCCCCAACACTTCATATATGTCACTTCAATTAAATATTAAGTTCACTTTGTGCTATTCCAGTACATACCAAAAATTGTATCAAATGGTTGGAATTCAATGTTCGATTCCAATTCCAATAGACACTAGAAAATTTCCACCAAAAATACACTAACCACGCACAAAATACTTGATCTTGGAATTATAATGTTTCAATATATATCATTTCAATGTAATTCTTCGGTTTTGACTAAAAAAATCAACAGCAATTCATATGGTATTGTTTTCATCAAAATTCCTCTTTGTACCAAATGTGCTTAAAACCTTCCAACTAATCTTTAACATGACATCCACAATTTCAAATTAAACCCAATATATAGAATTTATGGTGTTCTTGATTCTTGAAGCTATTAACTCTCATGTACACACCATCATCTAAGTCAAACAATCAAAATAATTGCATTTATATGTGTTTCTTAAAACCACAACTTGTTAGAAACCAAAACCAACTCCAACTTCAACATACATCGAGATATTTCGTACTCAATAGTTTAGGGTTCCCAAGATCAGCTTTTACCTTTCAGTTCTTTGGCTATAATCTGAAATAATGGACGTGTTCTTGACCATATCAGTGAAGATCATGCCTGTAAGAAAACCTCATCAGAAATCAATTGACAAACTAGATATGCATCATTGATTTCTACAACTTTTAGATTTTCTTAGACCAATCATCAAAAGCTTACCTTAAATCTGACGCACAACTCAAAGCTATGAAATTCAGGGCTGTTGGTTGCAAGAAATCGGGTCAAAGTACCAATCTCCACCCTTGTTGACCGCCGTCGACCACCACTGGCCGGCTAAAGCATTCCCGGCGGCTTGTTGGCGCCTTTGGATTCCATTCAGCACCACCCGTCTTCTTTTTGTCTCCAACGACTACTGTACCCGGGATCCACAAGGGTACTCTTCTGCCTCCCACAGTCGGCCACCACACACTCACCGCCGCCATTCCTGCCGCCTCTGGCGGCCTGCTTCCGGTGATCTCCTCCGGTAGAGCATGTTGCTGTCTGCTCCCTTTGGGTTTATGACTCGTGATGGCAGCAACCATCGTTTCCGTCAGTCGGTAACAGGTCCGGCGACCCATCAGCGACTGTCTCTCCATCTCTATTCATCTCTCCGTCGACCCTGCAATTTATCTGTCTCTCTTCTCTTTTCTCGCGGCTGTATGTGAACACGCACACGACAAACAACCGGCCACAGGAACAGATTGCAGCCCTAATCGAGCATTAGTCTTCGTGAATCAGATGCTAGGGTGCGATGAGAATGATTCCCTCATTTCAGCCCCTTACCGAGCCTTCCTTCACTCGTTGTCTCTTCTTTCTCGTCTGAATCTCTCTCTACAAATCCCTCGATCTCCCTCTTTGATTCATCTCTTTCTCTCATTCAATTTCGTCCGACTCTCTTGATTACCTGGTCAAATACGCACACACAAGAGTGTGTGTGTCTTTAATTTTAACGAATGTATGAAATCCTTGGTTTAATCTCGATTTTTTAAGGTAAATTGCATAAAAGTCACTAACTTTTTCAATTTTCTCGATTTTGACACTGTATTTTTAGTTTTTGCAATTAAGTCATTATGTTTTCAGAAAATTGCAATTAAGTCATTATGTTTTCCAAAAAGTTGCGAAAATGACCATATGACAGGATGGCAACAGGTTACCAGGTCATATGGTCAAATTTGCAATTTTTCAGAAAACATAATGACTTAATAGCAAAAATAAAATATAGTGTCAAAATCGAAAATTTTGAAAAAGTTAGCGAATTTTATGCAATTTACCCTATGCAATTTATATAACTTAATCACTTTACATGCCCCATACGTGTCCAAAAAAATAAATTTGTTGTTACCTTTTTTTTCCATTTAAAGTAATCAAATTTATTGTCCTAAAATGGAATTTCAAAAAGATTTTGGAAAACATAATGGAAAAAAGGGTAAATTTATTGTCATAAAAGTCCTAAATCTTTATTTTAAATGGAAAAAAGGACTTTTAGGACAATAAATTTGATTACTTTAAATGGAAAAAAAGGTAACAACAAATTTATTTTTTTGGACACGTATGAGGCATGTAAAGTGATTAAGTTATATAAATTGCATATGGTAAATTGCATAAAATTCGTTAACTTTTTCAAATTTTTCGATTTTGACACTATGTTTTATTTTTGCTATTAAGTCATTATGTTTTCTAAAAAATTGCAAATTTGACCATATGACCTGGTAACCTGTTGCCATCCTGTCATATGGTCATTTTCGCAACTTTTTGGAAAACATAATGACTTAATTGCAATTTTCTGAAAACATAATGACTTAATTGCAAAAACTAAAAATACAGTGTCAAAATCGAGAAAATTGGAAAAGTTAGTGACTTTTATGCAATTTACCCATTTTTTTATTATACGCACACAGAAAAAGACGCAATACCGGGTTCTGTAGCTGGGTTTTGATCTGGTCAAGTTTGGGAGAAATGACCAACCTACCCCTGGAACATGACTTGGTAAAAATTTCAAACATTTGCACTTAGATTTTTCTTGATTTTTACGCCGTTATAACTCTAACATGTGATATTCAAATTTCACAAACCGTATACCTTTAGAAAGGTGAGGATGAGCTTAACAACTTTCCCCTACTGAATTAAGTCGGAATCAAATCAGATTTTTCCCTATCAACCCTTGAATATGACTCTTTGGCCATTTTTGTCACTTTTGAGTCATTTTAAAACCTTCATAACTTCTTCGTTATAAGTCCAAATGGCCCGAATCGTTTTCCTATATTTTTATTATCTCAAATATTACCAAAGTCTCTTTGATGGCTTTTTCTCAATTCCTTTTATAATTTGAGATATTGATTTTTTTTAGAGATTATTTAATAAAGTTTTCACTTTTGGTCCTTTATTTCCATTTTTGCCCTTTTATTATACATTTAGGTGACTAATTATAACTTATACACGTAAGACTTTTTGGTTGTCACATGTCAATTGTTATGGCTGTCCAAAAGGTGTATGCATATGCTGTATAAAATCTGGAGATTCTATTCACGTGAAAGGGAAGAAAGTTTTAACATAAAAGAATGTTAATATAAGCATTGATATGTTTCGTAGTTAATTTACTACACAAGAGTGTGATGTGCAGTTTGACTTCTCCTTTCTTATGTTCACTTTATTTCGGATAATAGGCTTGATTATGACACAATGCACTGTGAGAGAGATATTTCTATTAAATATATAATTAAAAAATAAAATTAAGGGTAAAATAGTCAATTTACAACCATTTAACAGAAAATTTTAAATGGTAACGGCAGGAGGGACTAAATCTGCAAAAAAATCCCAACCACAAGACAAAACTGTGAAAAAAATACTTGGACTAAAAATGTAAAAATATGCCAACCACAAGGACCAAAACTGTAATTTACTCTGATCACCATTTTGGATTATATTTATATAGCTTTTTAATTTTCATACAACTTTTTTGATTTTTTTTTTCATTTGGTTTAACTACTTAAAAGATCTTTTTTTTCTAGTTTAATGATTGAGTTTTTTTATTCTGTAGGATTTTTCCGATAATGAATAGAAAAAAACCATCAAAAGAATATTTTTCGGTTAAAGTTTTTTTTTTAATTTCAAAGTTTAAATGGTTAAAACATAAAAAAAGATTCTTAGGGTAGTTAGACCAAACAAATTTCAAACCATAGTGGTATCAAGTACAATCTAGGCAACGTACTTTGTAACTTGTAAACATGATGAAATTACGTTTTGGTCCTTGAGTATAACTGAGTTTTCAAATTTTGGCCCCTAAATAGTTCTCTTATTATTTGAGGTTTTTGGTCTCTTTATCAAGTAAAAGACTATATTTTTGTCACTTAAATTGCATAAATTGGCTATACTTAAGGATTAAAAATGTTACAAGGACCTCAAATAAGGACCCAAATTGCGAAAAAACTTTTTGGGACTAAAATTGCAAAACTCACTATACTCAGGGACAAAAAAACATTACAAGAACTTCAAACAAAAAATTGCAATAACCAGGTAAATTTAGGGACCAAAAAGAGATATCTTACTTGGAAGGACCAAAAATGATACACGAACCTCAAATCAAGACCAATATTGAAAAAAAAAAGTAATACATAAATAAACCTATTTGGGACCAAAATTGCAACCAAAAACAGTTATCCTAGGGAACAGAAATAGTGATTTTTGGATTAGAGACCAAAAATGTTGCAAAAATAAGATATACTAGGGACCAAAAATTTTACAAATATAATCTACACTTGGGGACCAAAAATGTTGCAAAAATAAGTTATATTAGGCCCCAAAAATGTAATTTACTCTATAATCTATCATTCATAACTTTCATGCAGACTCGACGTATAACTTATCTTTATGATGTTATCAATAGTCCTGGATATTTGTTTACCGACAAAATAATGTACGTGGGTTATATGACATCCTTCTTAACTACAGGTAATATCTTATTATTTTTTCCTACTTAATATTATTTTTATATGTCATGGATCTGTATTTTTTTTGTTTTCAGGTTTCTTTTACCATCTTTTAATACTTTAGATGTCCCTCTACATTATTCACCCCTACCATTTGAAAATTCTGTTGTTTCTCACCCAATGTTTGTGTAAAATTTCACAGCAGTTGATGTAGTGACACATTATCTTTTTAAATGTTTTTGGCTCATGAATTCTTAGGTTTATGTTGTTTTTGTTTATAGATTGTTTATCAACTATTTATGTGGTATTTGCTAAATCTAGATTTTAGGCGTAGACTCTTTAAGTGGATGGTAATAAATTATCATCAAACCAAATGCACAAAATTACCATTTATTATTTTTAAATATAGATGAACAAAAAATCTAAAGTGAAATTAATCCTGTATTAAATTATGTAATATACATTCTAATGGTAACTTATATAACGTAATAGCTAAAGTTTGTTTGCCAACTGTTTATGTAACCTTTGTTTATCAACTATCAAGAATCTCCCATTTTCTTTTTAATAAATTATTATAAAAATTAAAACTAATCATTTTATAATAAGTTTTTGAAACAATAAAAGTCAAAATACATTTTTATTTGCATCAAACGATAAAATTAAATTATATGGGAATATGAGATAAAAGTTGATCTCATAATTTCACAAAAGACAGATTTAAATAAAAGTTAATATAAAATATTGATCTCATAAAATAATAATAATACCATTTCAAAAAAATTGTGAATATAGTTGTAAGTTTCTTTAAAAAGAGATGTAAAGTGACACAAGAGAAGGAAGGAAGGTGGTGTGTAGGGTGGGATTTGGATGAGGGTCTTATGACTTTTAGCGATGCACGGTCATCTATGGGTGTACGTCGCCACGTTGTTGGTACTACACCAACTGATGGTTTCTCAAAAACGACGTTTGTGCTTGAAAAGAACGCCGATTCTATCGAAACCGCTACCAATAACCTCGACCACGAGTCCATGACCCACATGGGTAGGCGGGCATGCGTACAGGCGGGTGTCTGTGTGGGCGGGTGTTCGTGCGCATGCGGGCAGGTGCGCGGGAGGGCGTGCGTGTACGCGGGCAGGCTGCCGGTCGATCATGCGTGTGTGCATGTGGTTGGCGGGCGTGCAAATCGCTGTATTTTTTAGATTATATAATGTGTTCAAATGCAAACATGCCATTTTATAAGTTTTTCCAAAAAGAAGATATGCCAATTTATTTTGCCAGATATTTTATCCGATATTTTTAAAACACATTGAATTGAACTTGAAAGTCTGTGTTAATTTACTAATAATTTCTAATGTGTTTTTGTTGGGACGGTCAATAATATTCTGTGAAAAGCTGTTTGTACCTAATTTGTGTTTGTTGGTTGTGTTTTGAAGATTGAATACAAATGTTTCCATGTTTGCAATTGTGATTTTAAAGTGTACAACACATAATACTTTAAACCACATGCAAACTCATTCTATTACGAAGTTTACTTTGACATTTCTAAACATACTCTCGTTATAGTAAACAAAATAAAAGTATAATGCTATCATTGAAAAAATATAAAATATTCGTGTCGATAACATATGTGAAAGTGATTAACTCACCTGTTGATGATGGTTAATATGTATTAAGAAAGTCTATTGAGAAATATATTGTGTATCCACTACCAGACAATTGTATGAAGTAAACGATGTTATATTGATTTTTACTCGATCGTTGTTACCCCGCCTAAGGACGGGTAAAACACTAGTTATGGAAGGTTGAGAATCAAATTTTGTCCATTTGGGAAGTAGGTGTAGGAGTCCTAAGCAAAATTTATTTAATTTTTAAAATGTAAAACTTTAAATTATTTAATTAATAAATTATTTAGTTAATTAAATTTAGTAATTCAGTTCGGTCGGTTTGGTTTGAACTCCACCAAACCATAACTTAAAGCATAAACCGAATTCATAGCTCGGTTTGGTGTGAAACCAAACAGTTTTTTGAATTTGAAAATTGGTTTGATCCGAACTCGATTTTGGTCACATTAGGTTTTTGGTTTCTTTGGTTCCAAACCAAATAAGACACAACTCTAGTCATTATATATGTTATTACGATATTTACTAGAACTTGTTGTAGTTTATACTTTATAAAAACACATGTTTAGCTTAATAGTTACATATTGTTTTTGTTCCAAAATGTAACAAAACCCAATTCAAGAGTGGATAGGATAATTTTCAAATAAGGGGAAATACAAAATCATAGACGTATCTTATATCTTATATGATTATTACTCCAATATAAATATGCTCGTAAGCTAAATAATTACCAAACACTTCTTTGGTTATCACAAATGACAATGAAGATTTACAACCAAATACAGAGTTTGACTAACATCAAAGTATACATTACACTGAAAGAAAAATTGAAATATATGAGAAAAAATAATTGAGAATATTATTCTAATAAGGAGACTATTATAATAAGAAAATATTTAATTGAATAAGACGATATTTAAGGAAGGTAACATTTTTAAAATATATTATAACATCCCCTTAAACTCGTAATGCTACAACAATAAGTATTAAAAGCCTATCAGACAAAAAACATAAGTGTGAGGTCGGGTGTACCTTAACCCTGCTCGGCATATTAGGCAATAAGTATTAAGATCCTATCAATCAAATCCACCTCATGATAACGAAGACTATCCACCCATTTTTTCGTTAACGCATCGACGAACTTCACTTCTTTCTCAACACTTGCTCGGCATATGAGGCTAACCCAGCTACATTCTATCTTTTCAAAAAAGAAGAGGAGAAGGAGATAAATAAGGGATACACAACAAACTTACCCTTTGCAACAACATAGAACTGCGACATCTTTCCCCAAAGCCGCCAAAAGGTACTCATCTGCTTGCTCAGGGAAGTCATCCTCTACCACCTTAAAACACCTCAAACCTTAACAACCCACTCATTATCAGAATAAAAAATGAATGTCTAATAGAGACCGACTCCATACAAAGGTATATCGCACCCACTTCATCAACATTAACCCAAAAAAGCCGACTCACCCAATTCTTCAGATAATTCTTCAGCTCTGTCACCAAAGTATGATTGTACTTCTAATCACAGAACGTATAGTTCTCATCGGGCGATGCTGAGGCAAAACAGAAAAAGTGACGGAGCACCCAAACGTTAAACGTTATCGCATTCGCCTTGCAGAGCATTTCGAAAACAACGAGTTTGTTCACACCATTGAGAAATAACTAATTAATATGCACTTTATGATGATCCAACACCTTATGGATGAAATCAGATGTCGACAAGCGGTAACCGGCACCGAAATGCTTCACGTAAACATCGATCTTCCTTTCCGATGAAAATGAAAAAACAACATCGTCACTAGGAAACTCAACGTCGTCCTCTAGATGGAAACCATATTGATCGTTCAAGGTGGTGAACTGCTCGGTGATAGGAATGACACTGATCGAAGAACTCATGGCTGATAAACAAAGAGGGTAGAAAATATTTTACAAGAGGAAGAAAATCATAGAAGTAGAAAAGTATAAAAAAGACGAAAACCCAAAAGAATATAAAGGGGCTAATAGTAACTAACACCACCCCATGAAAATTGTCATGTTGCAGAACTAAAATGACAGGTGTGATAATTGTAAATTTTGGTCAACGAAAGTCAACTATAGTCAAACGAAGCGTACGTTAATCTATATGTTGAAAAGTTATTTTCCATAACTTTTGCGATGAATTATTAAATATTATGATACTACGTATGCTAAGTCAAAACAATTATCGAATAAACGTCAAAAATGCGGACAGTGAATTACTGTAGCGTAAAAATTCGATAATCGTACAATTATTATTTTGAGAATAATAATATTCATAAAACGATCTACTCGTGAATACGAACCTGTGGATGTATAGAACGTCGAAAACGGAGTTCGCATGTGAAAGTTACAACGATTAAATCGCTGTGAACGGATAAATGTACACAGGGTTTGGATGCAAAATACAAAATCTGGTGCTTTAAACATCAAATATGGAATAACAAATCATATATTATGGAACGTAATACTATCTAGTATTTAATTTCAAAGCCAAATTCAATTTCCGGTAAAATGCCGAAAATCGCGAAATCGGAAGAATACTGCGCTTAAACGCGTATTTCAACATTCAACAAGTTATAATTCAATCAAAATAAATGTTTGACAATGTTTTTATACAAAATAATTATTTAGAACTTTGTTTCGTCAAAAACTCATAAAATTTCACTAAAATGACTTACGATTTTATAAAAATTACACATTTTATATAAGTAGGATGCTATTTTTATAAAAACCACCGCACCCCACCCCCTACCCCTCCCATCGGCTGAATCATGTCAATTCCAACAAAATCTTCATGGTTACTATTCCATAGCTAGGCTAGGAATAAACTAATACAAAGAAATCAAATTGTAAATCTATTAAAATAGCATTTCACTTCATTTGAACACCATCCACCAACTCACTCTTCTCCCTCATCTCTCTCTTCTTCCTCTCGGCTCTCTCCCTCTCTTCCTCTCTTCCAAACCGCCACCATCCAACACCATCACAAACCTTCATCTTTCAAGTGATTTGCAAGTCCAAGTGGTAAGACACCTTCACCTTTTGATTCTAATCCATATTACACAAGTTTTACACCATTTACACACACTAACATCTATGAAAAACTATTGGGTAATAGCATTGTCCAAGGGTCCTCCGAGATCCATGGCTTGGATCTTCATTCCTACCACCGATCTTCCAAGAAATACCTAGTTTTTAAGCCAAGCACGCTACAAGAGTGAGTTCATACCCCTCATTTTCATCTTTTCAAACCTTTTTGGGGGAGAATACAAGTTTAAATGCTATAAGTATTGTTTTATACAAGTTTACATATGTTTAAATGCTAAAAATGATGATTTACACAAGTTCATAAAACTAGTTATTGTGTAAAAGTGTTCTTGATATGATATATTGATAGTTCTATGTATGATGATCATAATGATATATAATGTTGGTGTAAAAGTTCCCAAACTATAATTAAAATATGTAAAAATGCTAGATCTTGGATGAAAATATTATAAATATGAAAACTAGAAGTTGTGTACAATTGATCTTGACATGAGAAATGGTTAGATCCATGTATTGTAAATATTATGACATATTATGTTGTGTAAAAGATGAAAGACTATATAAAAAGTGTGTAAAACACTAGATTTTCGACATAAACGTCATAAAAACGAAAACTAACAAAAACTACGTTTTTGTAACCGGGAATATCATTTTCTAGCAAAAATAGTTATAACCAAGTTATTACATCATTTTTGTGAAAAATATCTTAAAAGATGATAATTATAATCATTTGAATAAGTTATTTCGTTATTATTCGTAAAATATGATTATTACGACGGAACACTAAAAATAGACTATTATTGGAATAGTTTAGGAACATAAGGTTGTTATGACAAAAATAATTATATAAAATTATATAATTGTTAAACATTACTATATTATCATGAGAAAAATGATAACGGACGATTTCAAGAGTTTTTATATACAAACCTTACGTAAACAAGTTGATTTGGAATACATACATTTTGTGAGATGAATCTTCACAGTACTTTTATAAGTACCTACTATAAGCCCTGAATTTTATAACAAGAGTCTCGGTAAGAAAGCGCGATATTTGAGTATAGATCTATACGGACTTGACAACCCCACACCTGAGCTGCTAGCTACAGCTAGACCGGCAGGTCTGAGGTGTCCAAATGTCTAACATTCCGACGCCTGAAGAACGTCGCAGCAGGCCAACTAGTCACAGTATGGTTATATGGTATCTAACATGGGGAAAATAATCAACTTAATATCGTTTTATAAATTGTTTACGTGGAAACATACATTTCTAAGAAAGTTACACTACAGTTTACATATTACATTTTAGTCTTTGGGATTTAAAGACTTGGACATTTTTATGAGAAAATATTGGATTTTCTTGGTTTTTTCAACACTATCGCTTACAAACAAAGGACATTTCTTACGTAAAAATCTTATGAACTCACCAACTTAATTGTTGACACTTTTCAAATTACTTGTATTCTCAGGAAATTGATAAGGTAATCCTCCAGCGCTATTCGAAGGAACGTTGCGACGTCGTTTTTGCTTATTTTGATATCATTTGTAATTGTATTTGAAACATGCAACTTTTAAACGATGTAACATTTACAATTATTAAATGATGGTTGTTTGCTTGGAATCACTATTATTCAACTTTGTTATGATATTGTTCATGAAGTCATCCACCCTCAAACGTTTCCGCCATTACGGTTTGGGGGTGTGACAACAGGAGCAATCGCAACACGACACATGGCACTGGCTAGTCCAGTCCATCACGACTAAACAAGCCATCGTGACTAAGCAAGCCTACGTCATAATGGCTTAGACTAGGGGGACTTGCTAGCGTGACCCTAACCATGTCACGAGGCCTAACGTCATTGACACCCACCTATATATATCTTGATGGTGACCTTTCCATCTAGGCCATACGACAATAGCTGCCCATGGCTCCGCTGCCAAACCAGCCTGCCTCAAGCCAACCTTGCTGCTTGAGGGCCAGCTTGGAACGTATGTTGTCAAGTCGCTAAGTGACAAAATAATATATGCAGATACCAGATGTGGTGTATGCACCTCTACCAATATTACGTCTATGTCAATCACAGCTCATGCAAAGGATAAGGATATGATCCAACAATCATTGTCATTGTCTCGTATTAGGGTTGAAAGTTTTGTCTCCTTAATGCGAGACCTTCACCAAGCCTTACTATAAAAGGCCATGCTCTCCCAACGGTAACAGGATCCTTCTCATTATTCACTTACACATACCATTACCTTTACCGAAAAAGTAACTTGACCATCGGAGCGTAACCCGAGACCTCCTCCCGGGGTATGGCTGACGAGTTTTCCCTTTGATTGTTATTGCAGATCTTCCCACCGACCAGAGCCACGCATACAGAATGATACCAGCCTCAATCAGAGAACCAACATCACATCACATATATAGGGCCAAAAGTGCGATTAAGGGAAGTGAATATACATGATTCTCAAATATCATGGAATATTTTTATTATTTTTTTAACAGCATATTTAGTTATTTTCCCTAGTCCTACACTAATCACCTAAACAACAAATTCCTCATAGTAAACTCACATTTTTTGCTTCTTGTTTCTAACAACTTTTGGACTTATGCATGTTTCTTTTGCTTTTAACAAATTTTTCAGGCAACCCATCCTCAACGGTAAACAAAACCAGTAAATGTGTCTATATAAAGAGAACATTCAAAAGAGGAAGGATATTTGGTATATAACAAAGTTCATGAACTGAATAAAATAAATTCAAAGGTATAGTCTTTAAAACCATGATTATTTTGCTCAAAATATCTAGAAGAGAATTGTCTATTGGAATTGGGTCGCCGAAAGGTGGATGTAGATTCACGTTATGGCGGCATTGAAATGAATCCTTAGCTTTTAGTTTCATCTCAAGAGACAACCATCAAAAAACTCTTAACCCTTATAGTCGAATCCAATCAGTCGATGACATCGAAGACAGAGGGTCAAGAAGAAACGATCATAGTTGATGAGAAGTACCGAAGAAGCTTTGCTTTTGTTGAAAATGTCTCAAAAAATACTATAAAATTGTCATCAAATGCCGCATCGTATGCCAAATCATAAAAAATATATCATGTATATCATAAGATCACCTCCAACCCATAACACTATATATTACCCCAAATTCATTAAAATGATGCAAAAATAACGTAAACATTAAATCATATTTAATCCATTACACTATTTTAAAATTAAATAAGAATATTTTAGGTATGGTATCATTTTGTTCAACTTTATTAAATTTTAAATATATACAACGCTTATATTTATTAGTTTATTACGAACATAATTCATATCTTTTTATTAAAATAATTTTATAAATTATATTATGAGGAATGTTATATATATATATATATATATATATATATATATATATATATATATATATATATATATATATATATATATATATATAAAATTTGCAGTGTGTTTTATAATGTCAAAAATACTTATAAACTAAAATTTTATAATTTCAAAGTTGGATAACCATTTTGTACCAGTAGAAATTTAGTGTTAGTGAATAAGATAATGTTATGTTTGGTGTTATAGTATTCACAAATACTAAATTTGTGTAATATTTAGTTTTGGATTTGAGTAAATTTACACCATTAAGATATTAAAATAATATGATAACTCTTAAATCTACCCAAGCCAACCATTAAAATTTTTATGTGAATAATTAATGACCTCTACATCTAGCAAAACATTATTTATCACACTAAAGCCATTTTTTGATTAAAGTATAATTTTTAGTTGGTTTTAACTTTCTATAATTATATAATTATGTAATATAATTTATAATATTAAAATATTTTAGTGTAAATAGTTTGAAAAATGTTTTAGTATAAGTTATTGTGTTACAGTTGAAGTTGATCTAAGCATTTTTACATGTAAATCCTTTACTAATAGGTTATAGGTGGTTGAGGAGATATTTCACACCCAACAAATGTGGGTTTTCCTAAAGGTGCACATTGAGCGCCGGCCTTCGGGCCAGGCCAAGACGGCCTACATGTTAGGAATCGGACAGGGTACACGCAGCGGAAACACTATCACACACACACAAACTCACGAAAATAAAGCAAGAAGAACACAAGGATTTTTACGTGGTTCGGATTCGGTGCAAATCCTACGTCCACGGGCTACAACTAGATTTTATTTGAATGAGGAGATTACAAGAGATACACTCAATTCTTATAGGTATTGAGTTGTGGTGCATTTCTCTACAAACTAGAATCACCTATTTATATACATTTGAGAATGTATATAATATAATAAAACTACACCCCATATTTGAAAAAACAAAATCTTCACCAAACTTTGAATTCAAATATTTACCTAACAATCTCCCACTTGAAGATTTTGAACATCTCTCATTAATCTCCTAACATAACAAGTCTTCCAAGCTTCCAGTTCCCAAGAACAAGCTAAGACCCAGTCATTCCCTTAGTTGTAGCCGCCCCTCATCTTCAAGTACTAGAAGGGCCAGTTGAAGCTCCCACTAGCTCCAACTCAGCCGTGGCTAATCCCACCACCGACTCATCCTCTGTCTCAACCGGTTTGGACACTCCACCATCTCCAGAGATACACCGAGGACCACTAACACTCTCCAAACTTTGCAAACTTCCAACAAGAGAGAATTTTCCAGTCTTAGTCTTCAAAACCCAACGGCTCTTTGTAACTGTACCCGAAACACACCCCGTGCTCCCACTGTCACAAAATCCCCTGAATGGTTTAGACTTTCCGACTCGTTCAGCTAACATCCCTTTGGCTCCAGAATTCATGTTTGCAAAATGAACTCTTTTAGCACTAGATTTAGCGAACCAGATTTTGTCATGCTTAACGGGGACGGTCATACTTCCCTCAGCAGGTACCTCAACCATATACAATGACCCACGCTTCATACCTTGAGCAATCACCGAATTTCCATTGACCACTCTCCATTTACCACCACCAAACCTTACTTCCAGTCCTTGTTTATCCAGCTGACCAACAGAAATCAATTTCTTCTTCAGCTTCGGAATCACCCTGACATTCTTCAGGTTCCATGTAGTTCCCAATGAAGTAACCAGATCAATATCTCCTATGCCCGTTACTTGAAGCATCTCGTCATTTGCTAACCGTACCTTCCCAAAATCTCCTTCTTTTAGATTCACCATCGTTTCTCCGTTGTCCATGGCGTGAAACGAAGCCCCTGAATCCATGACCCAAGAGTCTACAGAACTTTCCATACTTAGTATCAGTGCATCATCCTCAGACACACCCTCAGCACCAGCAATGTTCAATTCTTTCTTTGGACATTGACTCTTAACATGTCCCACCTCTTGACATTTCCAGCACTTCACATTCTTCCAAGTTCTAGACGAACTTCTTCCCCGACTCCCACTGCTCCCACTATTCCTGCTATTCCCTCTACCTCTTCCGATATTTAATAACTCAGAAGAAGAAGATCCACCTTGATTCTTGCGTCTGACATCCTCGCCAAGAACCAAATCTCTAACCCCTTCAAAAGTCATACCACTGGTCCCCACTGAACTTGTAACAGCGATTACTGTTCCAGACCAGCTATCAGGTAGTGAAGCTAGTAGCAGTGAAGCTTGAGTCTCGTTATCAAATTTAATTCCCACAGATGACAATCTGGACAGAATTGAATTTAGATTGTTAATGTGAACCGTAACTGAACCTTCCTCATTCATCCTTGTAGTGAACAGCTCCCTCATTAAGAACACCTTGTTAGCCGCCGACGGTTTCTCATACATGTTCGTCAGAGCATCCATCATACCACGCGCCGTGGTTTCCTTCATGATGTTGAAAGCAACGCTCCTTTCCAACGACAACGTAATAACCGCCTTAGCTTTCTTGTCCTTTGAGTTCCACGCATCTTCAGCAGCTTTTTCCATTTTCTCCGGTTTGTCTCCAAGTACCACGTCCAAATCTTTTTGACATAGCAATGCTTCTATTTGCATTTTCCACCAACTAAAGTCAGAACCGTTGAACTTCTCGATTACAACCTTGTCTTCAGCCATTACGACAAACAAGAGACAAATATTTTATAGTACTTTTGTGTGACAGAACAGTACCCTTCAAAGTACCAAGATACCTTTTAATACGATTAATAGAAATTAGTTTCTGATGTGGAAGATCAGACAAAACTGCAACCACAGAGCATACTTTAATTTCTAAAACCGAGACCTCCTCCAAAACCCGAAGCTCTGATACCAGTTGTTAGGAATCGGACAGGGTACACGCAGCGGAAACACTATCACACACACACAAACTCACGAAAATAAAGCAAGAAGAACACAAGGATTTTTACGTGGTTCGGATTCGGTGCAAATCCTACGTCCACGGGCTACAACTAGATTTTATTTGAATGAGGAGATTACAAGAGATACACTCAATTCTTATAGGTATTGAGTTGTGGTGCATTTCTCTACAAACTAGAATCACCTATTTATATACATTTGAGAATGTATATAATATAATAAAACTACACCCCATATTTGAAAAAACAAAATCTTCACCAAACTTTGAATTCAAATATTTACCTAACACTACATATGTACTTGCATGATCATTAACCGGTTAATAGAGGGCCAGGATAGGCCCTCGTGCTTCAATGGGCTGATATTTCAGGAGTATGCCTAGGCCTTAACTAGGCTATGCACGGGCATTTTCGTTGCCTGATCGAGGTATTTTTCGATTGAGATTTGAGTCAGGTTCGAGCTTTTACATTCTAAGAACTAATCATTATGTGTATTTTGGAATTTTCCCACTACTGTTATCTTCTTTCTTAAAAACGGCTATACACCTTAAAAAGCATCTTATTGTTTTTATATAAATTTATATGTAACAAATTTATCCTTCTTACGACTAGTTTTGATATTGAAGGTATTCCTGAAACAACCATATGCAACCTTGACCACCCAAATGGCGACATGGATTCTACGAGTATAACAATTATAACTTTTTAACTTACCTTCTAGGTATTTATAGTTAATTAGATACCTATATCTATTTTTCATTTTGTAATTTTTTGTTTAATAATGATATGATCTATGCATATTGATGCATGTTTTCAATCATGGTCCATTTAATTACTATGACACCTAAACGAACAAAAAAAAAAAAAAAAACAGAAAATGTCGAGGCTAAAACCTGAGGGCGACCGAGGCAAAGCCTACGGCCTTAAGGCGGAGATGTATACTTTTAACGACACCATTGTGATGCTTATGTGGAAACTCATCACACCCAATAACATCATCCCGAGTGTGGTGTGATGAAATATGATATGATGAGATGTGATGGGGATCACATAGTATAACACCTGATGAAAATTTACTTCTATTATTTAATTATTAAAAAAAATTATCTCTCACATATTTAATCAACCAATAACAAACTAGTATTTTTATTATTATTGAATGATTTTTATTTAGAAAAGATGTAGTGTGATATGTATATCAAACTAAAAGTGATGTTGTATGGTGATGACATAGAGGTGGGGTGGCACCCATCACATGATCACATGTAATTATGGGCTGGTTTTCAGAAATTTGGATTTGTCCACCTCTAATTCCGCCATTAGGTTTGCATTACCAAGCATAAAGTTATGTATATTTATATATTTATATGTTTATTTTTTATTTTTTTTTGGAACGGCAAACTAATCCTACTCCTATTCTACACCTCTTATTCTACACCATTTGTCTCTAACGAGACTAGAACCCTCACCACTTGGGTTGAGGGACACACATTGGTACTACTGGGCTATAAGCCTTAGAATTGTGCTAACCAATGTTTAAAAATCACGCACACACACGATTGGTTAAAGAATCCGTCAAGCCCCAAAGAGTGCCCAATGTGAAAAAAAAAATCTAGACACCCATTGTTTGAGCAATCTATTTCTACAAAAACAAAAACATTAGACTAACATATAATTCCATGAAACCAATTTCAAAATGCTTTTTCTACATAGATTTAGATAAAAAAAACTAAAAACAAACATCATATCTATCAATATCAAATCCTATAAAATCCCCCAAAGTGATCCTGCAAGCAAGCAATTGGTCGATCACGATTCACGAGGAAACGACGTTTCCGGTGAACTGTCAAGAGATTTGTTATCATCTTCGTTTGAAGACACCACCGGGATCTTGACCGCACTCCTCTCCATCTCCTTTTCAATCTCTTCCTCTCGTCTCAAAGCAGTGAATTGCGTGTCTAATGACTTTGCTGCCCCTAACCATGCCAAAACAATTACTAGTAGCACCCCACCAAGGTACGGTGTCGAGTTTGCAAGTGAACCAAATGTCAAAATCATAAATTGTTGGATCAATGCACCCCCGGATTTCCCTAATGGGTTGCACACCACATCAATTGCCGCCTTGCCTTTAACCTGACACAACGATTCCAAGATTCGTTAGTATAGAACAAAACATGTTGTACTGTGTTTCACATGCATTAAACTAGAACTAGGACACGACACACATGTTGTACTATGTTTTGTATGCATTAAATTAGAACTAGAAATAATGTTAATGGGACATTGTCTCGTACAAGGGGGACAACCTCAATCTCTTGTCTATACAAAGACATAACTACCCTCTTCATTCTTATCATCAAAAAGAGCCCTAGACTGATGTCAAATTGTCAATGGACATTGTCCCATACAAAAAGGTGGGACAGAGAGACTCGTTCTCAGTCTCTCATTTATGTAAAAAGACGTAAATACCGTCATCATCATCATCAAATAATAGCCTTAAAAAGTTTGTCTAGTCCTGTACTATCATGTCGTGTGTAACAAATGCGGTCTTATTGATCGAACCTTGGTGTCTTCATCCAAAGGAATATAGGCCATTTCCTTGCATGGATCAAAGAGACTGTATTTGGCGCTTTTACTAAATATGTTTTGCATGGCACCCACGTAGACAGCTGCTAAAAGTGGAGTGATCCCGAACTTCATAAGACCCGGTCCAAGTGGATCACCGAACAAAATCAAAGAAAAGAATCCGATCCCAGTCAGCAGCAGAACTGTCGGCGTGATTTTGGCTGCCACACCCCACCCATATTTGTTGAATATCCATTGACTTAACAACATCATTGTAAACGTTGTTATTCCAGTTGCAGTCGAAAAATCGCCCATGAAAGAAGAGTATTCATTCGGACTAGGAAACTGAAAGTTCAACAAGAAATTAAACACATTTATAACAATTAATCATCGTTAATAAACCGTTTTAGTGATATTAATTATTAAATACCTGGGCTTTGAGCTTCGATTTCCATGTAACCTCGACAAGATTAATACTAATTCCATATGCGACCACTAATGTGGCAAGATCCCTAATGTAAGGCGAAGATGCCAAGAACTTCAAACTCTCCATTGTTGTCATGTTCGGTTTTTCCTGCAAATATAAAATCATGCAAACGGGTGTTTTAAGAATTCATTAAAAATCAATTTTTCATTGAAAATCTGAAATCGAATTGAGGGTGTTTGTTACCTTCTTCTTCTTGCTACGGGTAGGAAGTGGAACGTAGGTATTGACCCACCAATAAAGACCGCAAATTGCGAAGCCCATAATCACGACGATGCTCATCATATATTTCAAAGAAATTGCCCATCCATCGACTCCGGGACCCAAGTGTTTTCTCATGTTCGAGAAATACTTGACCGTACGACCGGAGAAGATGAGAGCGACGTTCGCTCCAAGCCCAAATAGAGGATAGAATTTCTTGGCTTCGTCTACGGTAGTTATCTGCGTTTTCGAGAAGTTTACAATAGTAAAAATGCCATAAAACTCGAACCCAATACCGAAACCAACTTTTACACTATATCTGGAGTTAAATCTCTCCAACCCCACAGGAAATTTGATTTTTAAACCGAATTGGTTGTTTAATCTCTTTAACTCAACACCGTTTTGTGGATGGCGATTGGTAGATAGTAAAACCTAGCTCATCGCAACATTTTTGTTGTAAAACTTTTTATTTTAAAAGTTTGATGATTCAAATTTGACTGTTATGTTTATTTAACTGTAATCTGTATTTAATTGTAATATTAATTTATTATATACATTAAATTTTATTTACGTATTTCGAGCTTTTAAAAAAATAAATATTTGGTGAATCAAAATAATAACATATTTGAATTAAATGATAAAAATGACATCTTTTTCGCATATAAGTATATACCAGAAAGTAACCACCACTTCCTCAGTTAGGATTTGCAAATTGCAAAATTGTATTTGGTAAATATGGTGTTATTGTTTAAAAACGCAATTTATTATTTTATTAAAGGTTCATTGCGGTGGAAGCATTGATAAAGCAATTTGGTAGCTTGCAAAATCCAAATTTTGAAAGACTTGTTTGTGTCTAATATATGCAAATAATGGTCCCTTTGTTAATACATGATCCTAATTTGACATTTTTGTGATGAGCAAATAATGGTCCTTTTGTTAATACATGATCCTAATTTGACATTTTTGTGATGAGCCCATAACTATTTTTGTTATAATTGTGTAATAACATAATTTATAAAATTATTACAATAAAAAATATCTGTGAAATTTATTAAATGAACAATGAAGTATACATACTTTTTAGTATTAAAAAGGGGAAATAACGAAAAAAAACACTGTATTTTAGAACTTTTTCTGGTTTAACATCAAATTTTCATTTGTTTTAATAAAACCACCAATTTTTGAAAAAAATATTTCAATTCGACCACTATGACTTGAAGAAGCCGGTAACAATTGCTTCGATGAAACTTTTTACCAAAAAAGTGGTTTTTCCGAATCTTAAAAATTGATGGTTAAACCGAACTTTTGACAAAATATAATGTTTTTTTCGTAATTAGTCTGATATAATGTTTACACTTTATTTTATATAATTACGAAAAAACACTATATTTCATCATTTTTTCTTGTTTAACCATTAATTTTTCATTTGTTCTAATAAACCACCAAATTTTTAGAAAAAATTTTAGTCCAACCATTATGATCGGAAGAACTGGTAATAATGACTTCGATGGAACTTTTTACCAAAAATTGATGTTTTTTCCAAATCTTTTAAAAATTGATGGTTAAACAAAATTTTTGACAAAATATAATGATTTTTTCGTAATTAATCTTATTAAAAATGATATATCATAGGCGATAATATAAAAATAACCATGTACTTGTGGGAGAAAATGGGAATTGAACCGATTTTTATCCACTTGTTCAAATGACCAGCCACCGTGTCCCAAAAGGGTATTTTGGATTCCGGAGACAGTAAAAGCCGAATTTTTCTCTAGTTTTGCCCCATGCACTACAAAAAATTCTGCCCAACCCCTTAAATCCGATTCAACTAAAATAGTAAAATAGCACATTTAGTATGCCCTAGTATCGAAATTAACTTCCTTTTTTTATATTTATTTAACTTTTTGTTAGATTTCGAAAATGATCTTGAAATTCCAGAATACGAAATGTATACTATCACCGATTTTTCAACTAAATGACATTTTTATGCCTTGTATCATAAATTGCATCGTTACTTTTGGTATATTTCGTTAAATTTTATTTTTTTTTCTGAGATTTTGGATTCCTTTTGGACCTCGGACAAGAACCTGAAATTTCGGAATACGCTTCTTTTCTTACTTTGTCCGTAATATTTAGTTCAAAAACCCAAATCTTAACTTGAAATGTATTTTTTTTGTTAGAAATTCGGATTTAACGTGACATAAAATAGTCTCAAACAAAATCGACTTTATTAAAATGCCCATTTCAAAAACGGTGGTCAAATCGTCATCAAAAGTTGGTTCATTTCGTAGTATTTCCCATCATCATAAACAAAAAATAACGATTCGATGAAGCAAACAGTATATAATTACCTGATTAGCGAAACCCCAGAAGAGAACTGAAACAACCACACTCCCCCATAGCTCCGCCATGACATAAAACAAACAGAAACTCCATATCCTCAAAATAGCAAGCGGTCCAAGAAACCGAGGACCCAAGAATTCTAGAAGTCTATCGGCAAGAGCTGTTGGGTGAAAGTAACCACTAAGAGGGTAAAAAACAAACCCAAAAGCCCCAAAGAAAGCAATAAAAGGAAGAATTACTGTGTAAAAAAGAGCCTGTTTTGACAATACATTCGATAATTTTGTGTATAAAAGCATAAACCCAATCGCCATAGGCAAATTAACCCAAGTTTTCAAAAAGGGAATAATTTCAGCACTTGAACCTTGGGCTGTTACAACCAAAACATCTTTGGTATCCCTAAGAATTGTGTAATTAAAAAGTATACAGAAAAACATTAACCCTAAAGGCACGATCTTTTTCAGGGTCACAACTTCAACACCCATAAACTTCGGCGAGTCCACTTCATCGCCGCCAGGGACGGCGGCGGTGGAAGCCTTGCAGACATGAAAAGTTCTGCCGTTTTGGGGAGTAATCAAACCTGGGGTTGTCACAAAGCCGCTGAATTTTCTAAAAGAATCAAGATTTAGAGAAATCCCATTTGGGGATTTGGGTTTTAACGAATTTGAAAGATTGAATCTTTGTCGGAGACCCTGTTGTGGTCGGTTAAAGAAGAATTTGGATTTGGGGTTTGAAGGGAGCGACAGAAGGCCTTTTGTTTGTATGACTGCTTCCATTTCCCTTTCACTCTTTCATAAACACAAAATCTATTCGTTTGAGTGTCGAATTCAAGAACCTCGAAGATATAATCTAAAATAGCATCAGAAAGAGGAAAGGATGGGAAGATAAGGTGATTGGAGTGTGGCTGCAGCTTTGCAAGAAGGTTTTAGCGTAAAGGAAGCAAAAACCCTGTGATGAAAATGGAATTATGGAGAAAGAAGGAGGTGGAAATTAATGAATTGTTGCAAAATCTTGCGATAAACTGTGATTTTGTCCTGAACAATGAGTTTATAAGAAAGCAAAAAAAATTGGGAAAGAGAATCCCAAAAGCGCAAAGAATCATGTGATTGGAAGATTGGGCCCAGAAGTTTGAGTCAAGTAGAATGACATAATTACCCCTTAAGATATTTGTGGGAGTTTGCGTAGTATATTGCGATCCCCAGAAATCGCATCGAAGTTGGTTTACCTGCCCCTCGTTTTATTTATTTTTAATTTATTGTATTTTCTATATTAAAATTATATCATAAATGACTTACAATATATTTTTTAAGGTAGTCTAAAATAATTTATAATTTGATATTACTTTCATTATTCTTATTAATTTATATAAAATTTATTTTGGATAATTTTAGAGAATATTATTTAGATATATTTAATTTAACTTGATATTTTGATTTCGATTTATCTTTAACATATTTTAACATTTTAATTATTTGGAGAAGAGTTTTTTATTAGGTCGTATGTAGATTTTATAATATTTAATATCATATTTAAATTAATAAATCAAATATAATATATTATAATTTTTATTTAGGTTTTACATTTAATATTATATTTAAATTCATAAAAATATATTATATTAATAATTCAAATGTTCAATATTAATATAGTAATATTTTATATTAACAAACTAAATAAGATTGAAAATTAAAAAGTTGATAATTTCAACCAATATAAATAAATAAAAATGCTTCAATTATATATATATATATATATATATATATATATATATATATATATATATATATATATATATATATATATATATATATATATATATATATATATATATATATATGTGTGTGTGTGTGTGTGTGTTTTTTTTTCATATAATTTAAAAGAGACTCAATGTGAAATCATAATTTTTTATTAATTAAAATATATTTTTTTGAACTGGTTTAACTTTCATTCATTAAATTAAAAGCCATATATTTTATAGAGATTTAAATTAAACATTATATTTTATTTAGAATATAAAATAAGTAGTCAATTTGAAAACTTTTAATTGGCTATATTTGAAAGTGAAAAGCCAAGAAAAGTATGGAAAACGTTATTTTCATTTGGTCAAATTGGTATAAATAGGTTGACTAATCAATAGTAGCACCAAGAAGCAGAAAAAATATACGTATACGTTTTACATTTGATTCAATTATATCTAGTTTTGCTCATTATAAACCTTATAATGTGAATACTTCCGGTCTTTGGATTGGAACTCGTGATTATTACATTTACATCTCTATTTCTAATATCAATTACCTAATTTTGTTTCAAATTTACTTATAGTAAATAAGTTTGTAAATTCATAGATGCTGAATTTTTGTGTGTCGTGTCCTCATTAAGATCGTAAATATATACATGAATACATAGAGTCACGTCATACATAACACATGGGCCAGACTATATAAATAATATTGTAAACATAATACATAAGAAATACAACTACTAACACCCTACAGTTTTAACGGAGACTGAGATCGAATGTTCAAACTGGATCTCAGGTCAAGGAACAACGTGAAAGGAAGTCCTTTGGTGAACATATCAGCATATTGAGAAGATGACTGGAGATGAAGAACTTTGACTTGTCCTAAGACAACTTTCTCCTGGACGAATTGGATATCGATCTCAGTGTGTTCGGTTCGATGGTGTTGGACATGGTTGTTAGTCAAATACACTGCGCTAACATTGTCATAGTAAACAATATGGCCCGATCAGGTGGTCTATGTAGCTCATGTAGGAGATTGTATAGCCAATATGTCTCAGCAACAACATTGGAAATGGCTCGGTATTCTGCCTCGACATTGGAAATGGATCGGTATTCTGCCTCGACATATATATATATATATATATATATATATATATATATATATATATATATATATATATATATATATATATATATATATATATATATATATATATATATATATATATATATATATATATATATATATATATGTATATATATATATATATATATATATATATATATATATATATATATATATATCATTCTTTTGAATTTTTATATAAAAATTGTTATTTCATAGTTAAATGCAATGACATTGACAATTCTACCAATATATGTTCGTTTTTGTTTTAATTAAACATTAACCCTGTGCAACGCGGGATTCGCCTTGTATATATATATATATATATATATATATATATATATATATATATATATATATATATATATATATATATATATAACTCTTATAATAGAGGTCATCCAAATGAATATGGTTCAAGATAGATCTCATTCTTGCACCATATTCATTTGAAACTTCCACATTTTCAACTTCTTCCAATTAATTGATTAGTTAATGAAATATTTTTCCCTATATAAGAACATTATTTCCATGTTATGTTGCATGTATTTTCTTCACATATTTTTGTTATTGTTATCTAAAGAGTATGAAGATGGAAAAGAAGATGCAAGAGATCGATAGTCATCTAATATCTAAAAGAAAAAGTTTTGTATTGGGAAGAACTAAAGGCGGGTATGACAATCAAGATTTTACAATGCTATAAGTTATTTTAGTTATTTTTTTGTTCAATTTGTATTCGCTTCTTTTTTTTTCTTTTACTTTCTTTATATTTCAATAAAATATTTATGTTATACATCTAGATCCATGAGAAAAAAATGATTTGTTACAATATGTTGAAGATGCATGTTCTTATTTTGTAATATCCTATATAATTGTTTGATTGGATTTCGTCGTCGGGTGTCTAACTAATATAATTAGAAAAGTATAATTATTTTATTGATGAATATTTCAATAAAATGTTTATGTTATACATTTAGATCCAAGAAAAAAAATGATTATATTTCAATTTATTTGTTATAATATTTTGAAGATGTATGTTCTTATTTTGTAATATCCTATATAATTGTTTGATTGGATTTCGCCGTCGGGTGTGTAACTTATATAATTAGAAAAGTATAAGTTTTTTATTGATGAATATTTTATTCACACACACACACACACACACACACACATATATATATATATATATATATATATATATATATATATACACACACACACATATATATATATATATACACACACACACACACACATATATATATATATATATATATATATATATATATATATATATATATATATATATAATTGTAATAATATGACAACATGAAAAGATGTCTAATTTCAATATAATATAGAAAAATGAAAATATATTGTAATTATTAAATCATAATTATTAGTTTGTGTTTTTTTGTTCTATTACATTCTAATCATTTGTTGATAATGAATACATATCATATGTATATATGTTAGACAAGCTTAAGCTCCAAAATAGTGTGCAAAAATATAAAACATTAAATGTATGTGTATAATAAACTACAACCGTGAAATAGTAATAACTAGAGAAGAATTCATTTGTGTTTCTCAAGTATTTTAATTCATAAAAATACAAAGTCTTAATGAATACGTTAATATAAATCAATAAACAAATACATGTGCACTTATAAATATTATAATTAAGTTTATAATAATGATTTTTGTAGGTTTTTATATAATCAATTAGTTCCAATGTTTTTTTTTAAATTGATATGATATTTTTTTAAATTGATTGATTAATCATATACTAATGAATAAAATATAAACCTGTTTCCTACAATGAAATACATTAAAGACCTACAAATTACTTACCGTCAAATAACTTTTCACACATTCATTAGATAATCATATTCTATAACACGTGGTTTGAAACTTTAATTTGAAACAATTATATAAAAATAATCTATAATAAAAGTTTCAAAAATGTAGAACTAACATATTATTAGTTTTATTGGCGTTAGAAATATTCAAATGTAAATGTTTAAATATAACATAATAATATACATTATATGATTATATTATTTATTTATTTTACCAAATACAATTTAAATATTTCAATCCTCTTTAATTAAGTATCATAAGTATCAATTAAACACCATAAGTAGAAAAACTTCTTCATTGTACTATTTTAATGCTAAATAACTCTTATTTGGAATTTGAATGGTTGTCCAATTAATAAAAATTCAATACATTTAACCAACAACTTATTTAAGATGTATACTATTATTTTCAAATATCATATAAGATTGTTTGATTGAGTTTCATCATTGTGGATGTAACTAATAATTTATTAAAGATGTACACTATATTGATTTGAAACACACACAATTTTTTAATTGTTCTTTTAGTAATGATTCAGAGTTCATTTATTAATGTAATATAATTACAAATAAACAATAAGTTGTTTTTAAATGTCTTCTACAACAACTTAATAATAATAACTTATTTTAAACTTAGTTGACGATAATAATATATAGTAACATAAATTATAATTTATATCACATTACCTTAAAGAATGGTTGTTATTTTAAATAATTATTATGATAGAAATAAAAAAGAGGGTAAAACAAGTAATATTTAAATTAGTTAATAATCACAATAGAAAAATAACACTAAATTGAGAATTATATTAACTTTATTCAAGTGCAAGCCGCGGGTAACGACAATTGGGTATTGTGATTGTAATAGATGTTTATTGTCAAAGTAGTTACAAGTTTATACATCAATTTTGTGGAAGAATTATTATTTCATTGAATAATGTTAATGACAAAGTTTTTCTTATATAACTTTAACCTGCGCAACGCGCGGGATTTCGTCTAGTATATATATTAATAGAGGCCATTCAAATGAATATGGTTCAAGATAGGTCTCATTCTTACATCATATTCATTTGAAACTTCCACCTTTTCAACTTCTTCTAATTAATTGCTTAGTTAATGAAATATTATTCCCTATATAAGAACATTATTTTCATGTTTTATTGCATGTATTTTCTTCTCATATTTTTGTTATTGTTATCTAAAGTGTATGAAGTTGGAAAAGAAAATGCAAGAGATGTATACTCATCTAATATCTAAACGAAGAGTTGTGTATTGGGAAGACTAAAGGCGGGTATGACAATCAAGATTGTAAAATGCTATAAGTTATTTTAGTTATTTTTTGTTCAATTTGTATTCACTTCCTTTTTCCTTCTACTTTCTTTAGATTTCAATAAAATGTTTATGTTATACATTTAGATCCAAGATAAAAAAAATGATTTTACTTCAATTTATTTGTTACAATATGTTGAATATGTATGTTCTTATTTTGTAATATCCTATATAATTGTTTAATTGGATTTCGTCGTTGGGTATGTAACTAATATAATTAGAAAAGTATAATTATTTAATTGATGAATATTTCAATAAAATGTTTATGTTATACATTTAGATCCAAGAGAAAAAAATAATTATATTTCAATTTATTTGTTACAATATGTTGAATATGTATGTTCTTATTTTGTAATATCATATATAATTGTTTGATTTGATTCATCGGGTGTTAACTAATATATAGAAAAGTATAATTATTTTATTGATTAATATTTTAATCACACACACACACATACATACATACATACATACATACATACATACACACACACACACACATATATATATATATATATATATATATATATATATATATATATATATATATATATATATATATATATATATATATATATATATATATATATATATATGATTGTAATAATATGACAACATGAAACGATGTCCAATTTCAATATAATATAAAAAATGAAAATATATCGTAATTATTAAATCATAATTATTAGTTTGTGTTTTTTTTCTATTACATTCTAAGCATTTGTTGATAATGAATACATCTTATATGTAAATATGTTACATGAGTTTAACTTTAAAAATAGTGTGCAACAATGAATCTATATGTATAATAACCTACAATCATGATATGGTAATAACTAAAGAAGAAATCATTTGTGTTTCTCAAGTATTTTGATTTATAAATATGCAAAGTCTTCATGAATACGTTAATATAAATCAATAAACAAATACATGTACACTTATAAATATTATAATTGAGTTTATAATAATGAGTTTGTAGGTTTTTATGTAATCCATTAGTTCCAATGTTTTTTTAAAATTGATATGATATTTTTTTAATTGTTGATTTATTATATACTAATGAATAAAATATAAACACATTTCCTACAATGAAATACATTAAGTACCTACAAATTCCTTATTATCAAATAACTTCTCACACATTCATTCGATAATGATATTCTAGAACACATGACGTTAGAAATATTAAACTGTAAATGTTCAAATATAATATAATAATATACATTAGATGATCATATTACTTATTTAATTTACCATATACAATTTAAATATTTCAATCATCTTTAATTAAGTATCATAAGTATCAATTAAACACCATAAGTAGAAAAAACATTTTCATTGTACTATTTTAATGCTAAATAACTCTTATTTGGAATTTGAAGGATTGTAATATTAATAAAATTTCAATACATTTAACTAAAAATTTATTAAAGATGTACACTATTATTTTAAAATATTATATATGATTGTTTGATTGAGTTTTATAGATGTAACTAACAATTTATTAAAGATGTACACCATATTGATTTGAAACACACACAACTTTTTAATTGTTCTTTTAGTAATGATTCAGAGTTCATTTATTAATGTAATATAATTAGAAATAAAATAAAATTTTCTACCTAAACTTTAAAATTTTATAACTTAATGATAATAATAAGTGGTTTTTAAAACTGTTCTACAATTAACCGATTTTAAACTTAATTGACGATAATAATATATAGTAATATAAAATTATTATTTATATTATATTAACTTAAAGAATGGTTGTTATTTTAAATAATTATTATTATAGAAATAAAAATATGGTAAAACAAGTAATATTTAAATTAGTTAATAATCACAATAGAAAACGTACCACTAAATTGATAATTATATTTAACTTTATTCAGGGGCAAGTCGCGGGTAACGGCCATTGGGTAGTGTGATTATAATAGATGTTTATTGTTCAAAATAGTTACAAGTTTATATATCAACTTTGTGAAAAAATTATTATTTCGTAGATAATATTAATGATAAAATTTTTATTACATAATTTTAACCTGCACAACGTACAGGATTTCGTCTAGTGTGTGTGTGTGTGTGTATATATATATATATATATATATATATATATATATATATATATATATATATATATATATATATATATATATATATATATATATATATATATATATAGGGCTAGGTTATATTAAGAACTACAATTATTGTGTGGTCGTGAGGACAAATCTGGTGCGTAGAATCATAATTATCAATGGTTGTGATTAATAACAGAATATTGATTTTTTTAATTAAAAAATATCAACTTCCTAATTATAATATTGTAAAGGGTAATATGGACTTTTTGTGTTTTTTCAATTATGGAATGTGAGATATTCGTGTGATTAAATTTCAATTTAAATTTAAATTCGAATTCAAAATCAAATTTATTTTCAAATTCAAACTTTGATTCTATACAATTCTAATAAAGTTCTATAATTAATTTCCATTTTTATTCTGAGTTCTTAATCAGTTACATTCTATTAGAATGAATTACATCGGAATAACTAGTATTCTTAAAGAATGCTACTTTGGATTCTTAAAGAATGCTAATTCATAGGCAGACTCAATTACAAAATCATACGTATATGAACTACAAAATCATAGAAAATCATATTCTATTAGAATGATTGCGTTCAAATCACAATCAAAAGCTTCTTCTCTATTTCTTGTATGATCTAATTACACAAAGATATACCGAAAATCTGTAAACATCTCGACCTATCTCTGCGTGTTTCCAGCCCCAAAATCTACAAGAATCTTGACAGATTACAAATGGCATTCTTGACAGAATACAATTCATTCTGACAGAATATAATTCTAACAGAATACAATTTGAGAAGAAGATCTACAGAGACTTGATTCATGGAAGTGGATTCATGATTAAGTTTTTCCCTTAGAACACTTAGAAGGCCTTGAAACTTCATGTGCAAAGGTTGCATCTTGATAAAAAAAATACCCCTAGTGGCTTTGAGTGGTGATACCTTTTAGGCAAACAACACCTACAACAAGCACAAAATAAGCACAAAACATTTTATGAGGCATCTAACCAACGACAACCATTGGTGGTTGAATTGCATAATAAAAAACAATGAAAATATACAAAGGTGCATTTTGGCATCATTCTTGAAATTAAAAAAAACATCCTTGGGATGGAAAACCAAAGCACTAAACAATAGAAAATGCGAGATATACTGTTGGGAGCCAATCATTAAAAAAACATATGCATTGAAACTTTTCCACTTACACCTCAAATTAAAGAAATCTAATAAATCATTTTAGGCATGAATGTGCCGATCTCTATAATCCAAAAGGACATCTGTTTGTTTAGGTGATAGCAAGTCGACGGCAAGGTGAGAGCGAGCCGACGACGTTAAAGAGAGAGACATATGAATAGGGTTGCCATGATAATGAGGCCGAATAGGTGGAGAAGATAACAAGGGGTGATGTTGATGATAATTTGTTGCCTTGATTATAGGGAATTAATGCCTTAATTCTAGGGGAACGATTCCATAATTGAAGGGATTAAAATTTGATTTGATTTTATCCTTAAATAAAATTACTAAACTGCCCTTGACTGTTTCTCAATTCTGATTGAGTCTTATGTCCACACAATAACTATAGTTTTTAATATATCCTAACTCTATATATATATATATATATATATATATATATATATATATATATATATATATATATATATATATATATATATATATATATATATATATATATATATATATATATATATATATATATATATATATATATATATCATTATTATATACAAAAGGCGGTAGCCTTTAAATTCAAGCAGACGAATTAATGAGGAATAAGTTAACCTTTTTCTAGGATTTTTTTTCATTTTTCTGGGATTTTCTTATAAGGTTGCCACATCAGCAATCATATAAGTAAGGCATTTATATACTTTTAGAGAAATTTTCTTGATTTATATGACATATTTCGATCTCTTTTGCTTGGCCGATACGCATTTCATGGGACAGGTGCTCTCACCGCTCCATCATTCCCAAGACTGCCACTAATCCTCTTTAACCTTAAGACAACTGCCATCTACCGCTCCCAAACCTCATCGTCATTCTTCTACTCTATTTGCATGACCAGTTTCCTAGCAACGCCATAGA
Organism: Cichorium intybus; assembly: GCA_023525715.1. NCBI lineage: Eukaryota > Viridiplantae > Streptophyta > Magnoliopsida > Asterales > Asteraceae > Cichorium > Cichorium intybus. Next base: position 62,703,016 of record CM042011.1, read on the forward strand.
CGAGTCGATTCATACCGCCTCACCGTTTCAGTTGCACCACTATCCTCCTTCTCCTTTCTTCGTGACCATTTTGATAAACATATCAACCATAAAAGGACAACAGAGGAATCGCTTGCTAAGATGCAAAAAGAATCGTAACGTCATGTACAATTCGAAGGCAAATTCACTATCCTTTTTCTCTTCTTTTCTTCTTTCCGTCTTCATTACTTGGGATTTGCAATTTGGTCATGAAATTGAAAACAGATTGTGCAGATGAAGTCGCCATTTATGTGAATCATATTAGCTGGACACCTGGCAAGGACGAGCACAAAGATGGGAAGCTCGAGGTTAAAGCGTCGATTTCACGATATTTCTTTGGCGCGTGAAAAGGTATGTGCGTGATGAGTCAAAAATTGTTGTGTTGTCAATATCTTTCATCCCAAGGTACCCTCTCCATTTCACTGTATGCGGAGGGACAAATGGCTTTAGTTCCGAACACTCACGGCTCAAGATAGTATATCAGGTGCGCTTCTCTATTCCCAGGCGCCATCCACCATTTCCATGTTCTCTATCCTTTATTATTACCCTACTTCTACCACCACTCCAGGTTCTATACGACCACATCTTCTTTCTCCTCCCCCTCCCCCTCTCTCTTGCTATCATATGAAATTAGAGCTTTTTAGTTGAAGAAACCATCAGTGCATCAGCCATACTCATATGCCTCTGTTCATTTTTATCTAATTAGGTTTGTTTCTTAGTTTTTCTACTGAGATGATTATGATGGTGTGTATAGTGTTTGGCAGTTGTCCATATTTCGTTTCAGGGAGAAGAGCAGAAGAATTGGATGTTAAGCTCTTAAGCAAAATCTATCAGTATTAGTTTTCTCATCTTAGTTGGCACAAGCAGAGACATCACTGAGCCACTTTCGATTCCCTCTAAGTGTACATCGCCGATATTTGATTATTGAAGAAGACAAATTTGCATCACTACTGACTCGTTTCTCTGGTGATTGTAAAATGTCAATGTTTCAGTTCAAAATCGAATTTTGAAGAACCCGAAGATTTGCTATAAGCAATCCTTCCATCTTCAATTCAAAATCTGTATTTTTTTTGTTTACACAGTTACATGTTATGTTTCTTTCCTATTTTCATTTTGCTAACATGTTCTGTGTTCATATTGGTTGTGAAGATGGAAATTTGAGTTGTGGGTATTCAAGTGTTAAGAGGTAAAATATACCCAATTTCATCATGTTCTTTGTAGTTCGATTTGATTATGTACTTGAAAAATACCGATTCTATTTGTGGTTACCGTGGTTGAGTATAAGTTACTGACTGTGCTTTCTTTGAAATTTTTTGTTTCATAGTACTTTTAAATGCCAACGAACAGTTTATGGCAAAGAAGAAGGAAATACAAGAAGCCTATTATGGTAATTTCAATATACCCTATTGCATGTTCTAATCTGTTTCTAACTATCGGCTTTCTCATATTCTTTCAATTTGCTGGATCCATTTTGCCACCACAAGAAGTAACGTAAATTTTCTTAATATTTTGTAAAACACCCATTCTTTTTAAATCTATAGGAGTCCTGTAATGAAAGAGAAAGAAGATGAGCTAACCTTAATTTGGAAATGAGAACAAGAAAAAAGGGACTGGTATCATCTCCTTATTATGAGCTCTATAATGTTAATAATCTGATTGTGTTTTTTCATAATTAGGTCAATTCTGTGATTAGGCTATAAAAAGATGTCATCAGCTAGGCTAAACTGATCGAATGGTACAGAAAATTAGGCTGTATTGAGACCGATTGACACGTGTTCGATGAAATGTCTGAAACAGATGTAATGTCCCGTAACATCATAATGGTTGGATATTTGCATAATGGGATATTTTTAGACGCCTTAAATATCTTCCAGAGAATTATAAGTGACAATAGTCTCACTCCTGGTGACACCATTATATTACTCGGCACTCGCTCTTTCTGCAATCAGACAATTATGGATTTCCCGTGAAGGTATTACTATCCATACATACATAAACAGAAAAAGTCTTTAATTATAAAGAAAACCTACGGTTTTACTCATCGACATTGTATAAAATCAGGAAACATAGAAACCGCTATTAATGTTTTCAAGAGCCTAAATTAGAAAACCATCGGTCAGCTAGATTGCCATGATTGGTGGTTTGGCAATTCATGGATTTGGAAAACAAGCTTCCAATATGTTTATTGACATTCAAACACTTGGTCTAAAAACAGACCTAGACACATTTTGTAAATGGTCTAAACATGTGTGACCATTCAGGTTTACTAAAAGAAGGTGTTATGGAATCATGAGAAGACACCACAAAATGGAACAAAAAATCCAACATTTTGGTTGCCTAATTGATATGTGTGTAGGGAAGATAAGAGACTCATGGCTTGTTTTGATAAATGCAACTATCTTCAAGTTTTGTGGTGTAGAAGAGAGATTATTCAAGACTCTTTACCTTAAGGTACATATACCATATTACGGGGAAAGATGGTTTATAGAATAACTTTATTTTTTCAACCTTATCTAAAGAATGACAGCAGGAGGTTCGAGCTTTAAAAATATTATTTTTATAGTTATAAAATTTTCCATTTTAGTCTATTTTCTAATGCTTATATTCCGCTAGAGATGAAAGTTGTTATTTAGAAGCAAAAGCACATGCTAACCTAAAATTTACATACATTGTCATAGGCTAAATTTATGGAAAACAGAAACAAGAATCCACGAGCTTAATAAAGATTGGAGGAATGAAGATCATGTTATGGATGTTCTCTCCATGTTTTAGTACGTGCCTGAACTCAAGCTTTAATTGGTAAGAACTGCCCCTCTTTAAACTGGCATTTGACTTTTGAGTTATCAATAACTTATTTTTTGACATATCTTTTCTATCTTGCAGCTCATGGCTAGCATTGTAGTGGGTTCTACACTACTAACCGGAAAGGAATAACTATGTACATTTGTTAATTTGTCTATAACAGGAGACTACTTTCATTTTTTACTTGTTAAAACATAAAATATATTCTATATTATTTCTTCAGATATATTCTTGGGTCGTGCTTAGCACGACCCAAAGACCTTCCTAGTATATATATATATATATATACTAGTTGTAAGACCCGTGTATTACACGGGATGCTATAAAAATATATAAATTATGAATATATAAACATTTATATATAAAAAAACAATACCATCGTGGTCATTTTGTATCATTATCAACAACTATGTAAACAGAGTGAAAGGAAGTTAGATGCAACCCAATACAAAATCTAAAAATAAACTAAGCAAAAGAAAAAAGAAATAAGGATCGAAGAACACAAGCGTCGGTAATTTTATCAAAAAAATTGAACCTAAAACACGAAGATATCGAACCTAGTGAAGCAAACAATATGATTTAGGGCTAAAAGTTATCTAGCCAATACATCAACCAAAACAAAACAAACCTGGTTCAAGCAAAACAAAACGATTTAGGTCAAGAAATTGAAAAATAGAACAAAAAATCGATCAGGTTCAAGTGTTAATAACTAAAGTAGAGAGAAAACTACAAGCCAATACATCAAGCAAAACAAAGCAATTTAATGCTTAGAATTTTCTTATTTCTATGAGTTCTCTTTTATATATCCAAGTTTCTCCTGGTTTCTTATATTTGCAATAAAAAAATGTATAATTGTGGCAGATAAGTTAGGCTAGGAAAATATAAATAAGAAAAATATTTTTAACTAAGTATTAGAATATAATATACTGTTTGTTTATTAAAATTAATACATTTTGAAGTGATATGTAATCACCAAATTATTTAAGTTACCAGAAAATATCTTTCTATTTGTTAAGAAAAAAATATAATCCTAAATACAGGAAATTAGTTATTAATTTGTCATCGTAATCGAAATAACCAAAATATAAAATTAACAATCTTAAAGAGATTATTAAGATTAACAAAATTAGTAATCGCATTATGGCAACATAATTATGCTACAAATGTTAGTACATATAATAAAATACCTTCATAAAAGAATATTAATGATTTTAGGAAAACGGATTTTGGAAATACCTTCATAAAAGCACATTAATGAACTTTTATTTTTTAGAAAGAACATTAATGAATTTTTTATTTTTTAGGGAAATTCAAAATCATGAGAAAATGACATGTGTCCAAATGAATATGGTGGTGACATGTGGCTTTGAGTTACTTATTTATTAGGATAGGATATATATATATATATATATATATATATATATATATATATATATATATATATATATATATATATATATATATATATATATATATATATATATATATATATATATATATATATATATATATATATATATATATATATATATATATATATATATATATATATATATATATATATATATATATATATATATATATATATATATATATATATATATATATATATATATATATATATATATATATATATATATATATATATATATATATATATATATATATGACGATCAACGAGGATTTTCCATCATCCAATAACTAAGAAATAGATGACATTGTACCAACCAACCAAGCATATTTAATCATTATCCTTTTATTTTTGACCATCTAATACCCTTGCATCAGCACACTTAACTATACTTCTTGTTTCGAAATGCCAAAAAGTAAAAATAAAATTAACAAATAAGGTTATGACATATCGAAACAACATAAACGAATTAACCGACAATTTTGCCAAAAACATATACAAATATTGCTCCACCGATAAGAGGTAGAATTGATTCATTACCAAACTCGAAAAGTGTATACAATATCATGTGAATGTGAAGAGATGGAATTGATTTGTGCATTGAAGTAGTGAACCTTCGGTGGATGCCGAGATACCCGAGTGTGGCTGTGGTCCTTTTTTTATGCAATGGGGCTGCTTTGTCCACGACTTCCCCAAATAATTTTTGTGGTCATTCAATTCAACGAGTTATAATTTTTTTTTTTTTTTGAATTTCTTGTCAAAAGCTATTTAAGTAAATACTTCGAAATGAGATAAAAAAAATTGCATTGTTTGAGAAACAATAATATCTTCTATTTCTAATTTGATCCTTTACGATTTGTTTTTCGTTTACATTGATTAAATAATTAAATATTAATTTTCATCTCGTTTTATATATATCACCAAAATAACCATTTTACTTAATAGATATAAAGTAAATATTCTTTTTTTATTGAAAGCAGCATTGACCATTAGAATCGAACCTACATGAAGTTCTTATGCCATTTTGCGGAACTTATATTCGAACCCTTTCAAAATTTAACCTCTTCAAAAATTCGACAATGAAACTCTTCAAAAAGATGGAACATGTAAATATTCTTTTATATATATATATATATATATATATATATATATATATATATATATATATATATATATATATATATATATATATATATATATATATATATATATATATATATATATATATATATATATATATATATATATATATATATATATATATATATATATATATATATATAGGGGTGGGTTCAATGCAGAACCAAATTAAATCACCTAACTGCAGAACCATGTTCATCAATGAACATAAATCCCAAAAACCCCAAAACCAAATATCGTAAAAGATTTTACCCTGTAATCGGCATTCTCCAATTCGACCAACATCTTCTCTGCTAGGGTTTAATTGAGGTATGAACTGTTTTTTTGTAGTTTATTCGTGCGTAATATTGGGTTGGTTAAGTGTATGTAATCGTAAAAGATTTTACCTGTAATCGTATGTTCATACATGAACATATGTTCATGTATGAACATATGTATATGTTCATTAATGAACATATGTTCATGTATGAACATATGCTTATGTACAGATTCCCCTTTGTTGCAGTATCCAATGCTGTAAAGTAATGCAATATATTGATTAACACCACTCAGTTATGACTACAGATTATGTAAGGTTTTCTTATGTACCAGATTATGTAAGGTTTTGTTATGACTACAGTAATGCAATATAGTGATTAGTGAACATATGTTCATTAATGAACATAAGTTCATTAGTGAACATATGTTCATTAGTGAACAACACAACTTACAAGTGAGACCACAATCTCGATCACCATTTTCCTTTATCGAGCTCAAACTCAGATTCGCATTAGGAGACGTAACAAATCCACCTCCAAAAAAGAATTTGGATTTTTCCTGCTTACGTGAAGAAGTAGAAACTTCAAAAGGATGATTTCTATTACTTAACCTCCTTCTATTCCTCATAATCGGACCAGTTCCTCCACCTTCTTCTTTCTTCCGCGATTTTGGAGATTTACGATCTGGGGTTCTGTGGGGGTCTGTGAGATCAGAATCGAACATTAATATTGTAAATTGAAGCTGGATTACACTATTAGGAACACGAATCAAGCAGTGGAAGGTGGAGATGAACACGGGTGAAGATGGTGATCGATTGGCACGATGAAATTGTTGATTAGGGTGTCGGTTTTGGAGTTTTTGGGATTTATGTTCATTGATGAACATGGTTCTGCAGTTAGGTAATTTAATTTAGTTCTGCATTGAACCCGTCTATATATATATATATATATATATATATATATATATATATATATATATATATATATATATATATATATATATATATATATATATATATATATATATATATATATATATATATATATATATAGGGTCCCGTTCCGGTGAGGACTCTTTTTTCGGTAAGGACTCGTAAGGACACCTCAAAAAAATTGAAAAAAAAAATATAAAAAAAATACAAATCATAAAATCGAGAATAGCACTATATCATGATCCAAAAAAATTTGGAAAAAAAAATTTGGATCATTGAGAAACAGAAATGATCCACAAAAAATTTTATTTTGTGGATCATTGTTTCATTATAAAAAAAAATAATGATCCAAAAGTTTTTTTCCGAATTTTTTTTCTCCAATATAGTACTATGATCCATTTTATTATTTATATTATTTATTTATTTTTTTTTCAATTTTTTTAAGGTGTCCTCACGAGTCCTCACTTTAAGAAGAGTCCTCACCCGATCGCTTATCTATATATATATAAACGATCGGATGAAGACTCTTCTTAAAGTGAGGACTCGTGAGGACACCTTAAAAAAATTGAAAAAAAATAAACAAAAAATATAAATAATAAAATGGATCATAGTAATATATTGGAGAAAAAAAAATTTGAAAAAAAATTTTGGATCATTATTATTTTTTATAATGAAACAATGATCCACAAAATAAAATTTTTTTGGATCATCGCTGTTTTTCAATGATCCAAAAAAAAAATTCCAATTTTTTTTTATGAAGATATAGTACTATTCTCGATTTTATGATTTGTATTTTTTTTTATATTTTTTCAATTTTTTTAAGGTGTCGTTACGAGTCCTTACCGAAAAAAGAGTCCCTACCGGGGATATATATATATATATATATATATATATATATATATATATATATATATATATATATATATATATATATATATATATATATATATATATATATATATATATATATATATATATATATATATATATATATATATATATATATATATATATATATATATATATATATATATATATATATATATATATATGATAGTATAGGTCCGCCGGCCGGCCTACTACTTTCCAGCCTGGACTTTCCGGCTTGGACTGCCTTCCAGCCCGCTGACTACTTTCCAGCCTGGACTTTCCGGCTTGGACTGCCTTCCAGCCCGCTGACTACTTTCCAGCGTGGACTTTCCGGCATGGACTTTCCGGCGTGGACTGCCTTCCAGCGCTGGGATGCTTTGCCTGTCAGCCGGCCCAGCAGTGCTACCGGCTAGCTGGGCCTGAGTTGGGCTGGCCCAAGGCCTGACCTAATTGTTCACTATAAATAGAACATGAGGGAACCCTAATTTCCTAAGTTGTCAGCCTCCACTTCTCTCCTCTATACACAAGGATGACTCTCTCTGGTCAAGAGAGATCATCTCCCATCGTTCACCACACTAACTTGATCGTCGGAGCCGTCTCCCGGGGCTCACGCCCTGGACTGGTTCTAACGGTTTTGTTCTCTAATGGCAGCTAGGAACCGAGTCGGGAACCAGCTGACGGCACCACACCAGATCCACGATCCAGATCCAACACCAAGACCCGACGCTCGGAGCCGAGTTCGCATCAATATATATATATATATATATATATATATATATATATATATATATATATATATATATATATATATATATATATATATATATATATATATATATATATATATATATATATATAAGGAGGATCGTGTAGGAACCCAAAATCCGATAAGAACCGTAAGAACAAATCTGGACCTTTAATCATGAAAAATGGGTGGATAAGATTCAATGTGAATAAAATGTCACATCTTAAAAGCTTGGGGGGCTACTTGTATAAAAATCAAAACTATTGGGTGGATAATACTAGGGGTGGCAATTATCGACACGACCCGCGACACGACACGAACCCGACACGAAAATAAACGGGTTTGGGTTGAGATTTTTGACCCGCCAACCCGTTTATTATATGGGTCGTGTTCGGGTCAGTAGTTAGGTTCGCGGGTTGACCCGCCAACCCGTATATATATATATATATATATATATATATATATATATATATATATATACACATATATTTTAATATTTTTTATTTTCAATAAAAATAAAAAATGAAGCTGAAAATGACCCACCAACCCGCATATGACCCGCCAACCCGCGACCCGCCAATCCGTTTATAACCCACCAACCCGTATATAACCCACCAACCCGAAACTGACCCGCCAAACTGCCAAACCATATAATTAAACAGGTTACACGGGTCGTGTCCGGGTTACCTGCCAACCCGCCAACCCGAATATTTATATGGGTCGTGTTTGGGTTGGCCTTTCTAACCTGCCAACCCGCGACCCGCCAACCCGAACCCGACCCAATTGTCAGCCCTAGATAATACAAATTAATAAGGGTAATATGGTAATTGCAACGAGACCCCCCACCAGATTGCGACACTTGTCGCTATATGGTTTGCTGGGTTTTTTTTATTCCTCCGCTTAGTTTTTGGGCCATAACTTTTTTTTTCTTTGTAAAAAAAATTCTAAAAAAACCAAAGTTCTTAAAATTTAATTCTTTACAAAACAAGCACAATCATGAAAATTTGAAAAAAAAAATATTTTTTTATTTTTTATTATTATAAAAAATCAAAAATTAAAAAAAATCCAAAAATTATGAAAATTTAATGGATCATTGTAGATATTATATTAGTAAGTTTACAAAAAAAATTGAAAACAAGGTTTTTTTCGTGTTCATTTTTATATTTTAAGTAAAAAACTTATCAAAATAGCAAAAAATACATATTATCCAAAAATATTAAAACTAAAATATGTTTTATGATTCAAAACTTATGATCCAAGATGCAATATTCGTTATGATTAAAGATCCAAAAGTCGTTATGATACAAAACGAGTTAAAAAAACATACAACGACAAAATGATTCAAAACTTATGATCCAAGATACAAAAAAACTATGATCCAAAATGTTATGATCCAAAAATACATGATCCAAAACGTTATGATTAAAAATATCATGATTCAAAATGGTTAGATTAAAAATATGAAAAAAAAAAACATTAAAATTAAGATTAAAAATATTAAAAATTAAAAAATATACATCAAAAATGGAAAAAAAAACAAAAAAACAAAAAAAATTAAAAAGCGAGTACTATAGCATTCAAAAAAATAAAAAAAATAAAAATCTAAAAACCGAGTATAATCGAAAATAAAAAAAATTGAAAATTTTTTTTTTTAAAAAAAAATATATAAATAAATTAAAAAAAGAAAATAAAAACGAAAAAGGAAAAAAAATAAGAAAAAAAACCCACTTAAATCACGTTGGACGAACATGCGTCACATACAATTGTATCCTCGAGTTTGTATTTCGTTCCGTAGACGTGCGTTGCACGTGATTGCATCACGTCGAAGGAAGATGTTTGACATTATTGCCCTTAGGAGAATGATTGGACGAGAAGAGTTCTCGCGGTTCCTACCGGATTTTGGGTTCCTACCGGATCTTTAACCCTATATATATATATATATATATATATATATATATATATATATATATATATATATATATATATATATATATATATATATATATATATATATATATATATATATATATATATATATATATATATATAGGGTCCGGATCCCGTGAGGACTTCAATTTGGGTGAGGACTGCGAAGACAATTCTCGTCCACTCATTTCCTTAAGGGCAATAACGTCAAACGTAATTATTGGATTTGACGTAATCTCATGCGGCGCTCGTCCATTGAACGTAATATAGACTCGAGGATATAATCACATGTTACTCACGTCCATACAACATAATTTAGCCGGGTTTTTTATTTTTATTTCGTTTTTTATTTTTTTAAATATTATTTTTTGTTTTTTTTCAATTTTTTTTCGTTTTTTTTTCCTTTTTTCGTTTTTTTTGCAGTTTTTTTTGTCGTTTAAAAATCGTTTTGCATCATAAATCGTTTTGCATCAAAACTCGTTTTGGATCTTGGATCATAACTAATTTTGAATCTTGGATCATGAGTTTTGGATCATAAAATATATTTTGGTTTGAATATTTTTGGATCATATATGTTTTTTTTGCTATTTTGATAAGTTTTGATTCATAAAATAATTAGTTTATAACAGTTTGAATCATTAACCATATTTTGGTTCTTAATATTTTTAAATCATGTATGTTTTTTTGCTATTTTAATGAGTTTTTTACTAAAAATATAAAAATGAACACTTAAAAACATGTTTTTTCAAAAAATTCTTTTTGCAAACTTACTAATATAATATCTACAATGTTTCCCTAAATTTTCATAATTTTTGGAGAATTTTTTTATTTTTTGATTTTTTATAAAAATAAAAAATAAAAAATATTTTTTTTAAATTTTCATGATGGTCCTTGTTTTGTAGAAAATTAAATTTTAAGAACTTTGGTTTTTTCAGAATTTTTTTTACAAAGAAAAAAAAAGTTATGCCCCAAAAACTAAGTTGGTGGAATAAAAAAACCCAGCAAACGAGATTGTGACAAGTGTCGCAATGGGGTAAGATACTCGATCAGATTACTATATTACCCTTCTTAATTTGTATTACCCACCCACTAGTTTTAATTTTTAGACAACTAGCCTCCCAAGCTTTTAAGATGTGTCAATTTTTTCACAATAAATCTTAGCCACCCATTTTTCAAGATTAGAGGTCCAGATTTGTCGTCACAGTCCTCACCGAAATTGGAGTCCTCACCCGATCTTGATTCTCTCTATATATATATATATATATATATATATATATATATATATATATATATATATATATATATATATATATATATATATATATATATATATATATATATATATATATACTAGTTGTAAGACCCGTGTATTACACGGGATGATAAAAAATTTCTTAAATAATATCTAAACACTAATAATTTTACATAACAAATTTTGGACAATATATGACGAAAACTTTGGATATATACATCAGTAAATTAAACACTACAACATAATTGTTGATAAACTTTGAATAATTATAAAAACCACAAATTTTGAAAGACTTTTTTGAATACAACATTTGTTGTTCTATTGCTAAGTTTACCGTCGTTGTCTAAGATTAATAATTTTAATCCATCTCTACTTTTATTTCTCGAAAACTTATAACATATAAATGACCATGTATGAAGACCCGTTGTCTCAAAAACAAACTCACATTTGATAGCGATTTCCCTCGACTCTTATTTAATGTTATTGCAAAACATATAGTCTATATAAATTGTCTTCTTTGAATTTTGAAAGCAATCATTTTAAAATATATTATTTTATAATATTGTTTTAGTATTTTTTTCTGTAGCCTAATAATTTCATTTTATGGTAAATAGTTTCGTTTCATATAGTAGTTTTTTTTCCGATCATTAGTTTTTTTTCAAAAATATGTCATATTCAAAGAACACTTGATGTGTTTCCTACCGGCACAAAGCTAATATCATGAATAGTTTCATTTTATCGACAATAACTCGCTATGCATCGTTTTCTAAAAACTGAAAATGCATCAACAGAGTAGACATTGTTAACATTACATATAGACAATGAAAAATAATTTCTTTCAATTTAAGTACAAATTTATAATTACTAATTTTTAAATTGTCTTTTTCTATGTAAAAACAATTTATTGGTCTTTATTTAATTTTAAGTAACCAAGTATTTTCTAAATTAATTATTTATTACCAATAAAAAATTGTTACATAATATGTTTATCTTTTATGTTAGTTAATGGAAAAAAGGACTAAAGAGGAATACTATTTTATAAAATTACCCCAACTAATTATTTTCAGTATATTTCAGTTCTAAAATTATAGTTAAAACTATTTAATCGTAAAAATTTTAAAAAAATAATTTAAATAGTTAGGGGTTATGATTATGATTTGTAAATGGGTTTTTAAGAAATCCTAGATTATTTTGTGATTTTATCATGACTAAACTAAAGACATTACAGTATTATTGAGTTTAAGTTGTAAATGGGTTTTTAAGAAATCCTAGTTTAAGTTGTGCTGGAAAAAATAACATTATTTTAGTGATTATGTCTTCATTTTTCCTTAATTTAAATTAATTGAAAAGTTTTGATATAGGGCCATAGATAAGTCATGAAACGTATAGGATAAGATTGTGATCCACAACATATTTTTATTCTTAAACCAGAGCCTATCCTAATTTTATTTTAGAATTTATATACTTTCTTGTGTACAAAAGTAACTCAAGTGGCGGTCAAGAAGTCGAGAAACTCCAAAATAAAAATTACCGACTAAACTTCAAGCCTATTGAAATTTCAAAAAGTCAAAAAAATGCAGAAGTCAAAATTTGCAATTATTAGTAGCAAAATATGGACCAATTTAGGCTGGGGGGAGTGGTGGCGAGCCATCCCCTCGCTAAACCAGCCACGCTGGTTTCTCTTGGCGAGTTCGTCGAAATATTGGCGAGGAATCCATCGGCGAAGGCGAAAGGCGAGGGTGGCGGTGTGGTTTGGCGAGGTCGGCGAGGCTTCAGCGAGCATTTTTGGCGAGAGTTTGGCGAGGGTTTGGCGAGGCCACTCCCTCCAGCCTAATGTAAATAAACCATTAAGATGATTACGTTAATGCAATATTTGGAAAAGCTATAGAGCAATAATAACGCACATGCATGAATTTAAATTAAAAAAAACAATGGTCACAAGTTATGGAGGACATCTGACATGCAAAAGCAAAAAATATACAAAAATTTTTGTAACGAAATTACTTAATTACCCTCTCCATACTAAACAGGCGTCGTTTCCTAGCAACTGTCGTAACAACAACATATGCACTATTGCTTATTGGAAGAGAACCGAACCATCCTGCTAACAATGTATGCCAGTAACCAATCACTTATCGTCGCATAAAAAAAGGCACACCAACATGTAATAGAATAAACAAAGTACACTGTTAAAAGTATACAAAGCCAACATCTTCGGTAGAGACATAGATGGATTTAGGAGTAGTTTCGGAGTAGGAGTAAAATAGATTTGCCGTTCTAAAAAAAAAAAACTCTCACCATTTTTAGAAACAAAAAAACTTTCCATAATAGAAACCCATTTTCTAATTCAAAAATCCACAACCAAAGTATATGACGCTAAAGTCGTTTTTTCCATCAAGAAAAAGAGGTCAGCTTCTTACTGTTTACAAACTATTGATGATCCAAAATACAACCCACACCATCATGCAGTCTCGAACACATATATTCATAACCTGATGCATGTAAGCTATTTAGCCGTTTCCATTATCAGATTAAAATTAATGCAATTTCACTCAAAATACAATATGCAAATTTTGATAATGCTTCAACTTACCAATATCATAGGCACAACCTCAAGAAATCTAACTAAGTTCCTTGACCAAAATTCATCATAGATGGGTAGTTAACCCCTGGAAGTACTTTGTATCATTTTTATCCCCCTGATCTAGGTAAGTGACTCCATTTGGTTACCAAAAATCATTGATTTTTTTTCCCAAAATACACATTTTACTTTAAATGGGCCACATGTCATTTTCTCATAATTTCATGTTTGTGAGCTTTCTATTCAGTCCTTCAAATGATACAACATTTCCTGTGAGGATTTGGCTAAGTCCTTCCTCTCTCAACTCTAATTCTATTGTATTCTCCCAAGATCCTACTCACAACCGTGTCTTGAAGTTTACTCTGCACAAATTTTATAACAAAATGAAAATACCCATAACCATTAAGACACCAACAAACTTACCAGAGATTGTAGCAATGTTTTTAAATTTAAATGGAAAATATTTCACGACTTAAAGGATCTTGCACTTAGACTCATCCCATAACAAAATTAGCAACAAAATATTGACATCACCGAATTTAAAGATTTTTTTGTAAGTTTTTCATCCAAGTTTATCTTGGTAGCATTTGTTGAATACATGCGTAGCATGAATCATATCATTTCTAATTTGATAACTTATCGTTTGATATTAGACAGTCAAAGTGTAATACTCTGCTTCAAATTTGGGAATAAAATGAGATGGGAGTCTAGTGCATCTGGTTTGAATTCATCAATTAATTTGAAAATCAAACAACAAACGAAGATCAAAGACCATGAAGCGTAAGAACCTCACCATGTTCATCCCTGCTCGATTTCATCATCTTTAGATCTGCGATTTTTTCATCTTCAATTAGGGTTTTCTCCATCTTCAGTTAACTGCAATGTAGATGAATGGTGGTGTGATTTCTACGGAAAAGCGGTGTGTTGAAGGGGATTGTGAAGGATGGGGGTGTTTGACCAAAGGATGGTCTTTTATTTCACTTCCAATCTTTTTGGTGTAATGGTTCTCGATTTTTGTTTTGATTTTCATTTTGTTTCAATCGAAGATGAAGCTTTTATGTTGAAAATGAATAAATATTATAACGATGTGTGTATCTAGCTGTTCAAATCGAGGTATGGCGAGATTTAGGCTCACCGGTTCCTAATTTCTAGTGCATGCCGGTTACACCACCATTATGGATTTTAAACTTTTAAACAAAATTTATTTTTTTTGGAAAATTCAAAATTCTATTAAAATGCCATGTGGCAAAAGGCATGAGAAGATGACAAGTGTCATTTGTGATACTTATTTATTAGGTTAGGATATATATATATATATACTATATATATATATATATATATATATATATATATATATATATATATATATATATATATATATATAATATATATATATTATATATATATATATATATATATATATATATATAACAGTATAAAGATTCTCGTTTTGGTTATACTTTAAAACTAGATTTTTGAACGTGAAAAACATGTTTCACAACTCATCCTATGAGCCTCGAACATTCTCATGTTCAAAAACCTAGTTTATGAATATATTTGGTGGATTTTTGTTGTAACAGCTTGAGGTTGAGGGTTCAATCTCCACTAGGGGGAATAGGTGCATTTAAGGTGATTAGATTAGGAATAGGATAGATTTGCCGGTCCAAAAAAAATAAATAAATAAATAAATAAAATAAAAAAATAGCTTTCATAGTGTACAATTAGATATAGAAGGCACTTAGATATAGGGGTGAGCATCGGAACAGGGTACCCGCTATTGAAACCGGAACCGCCGGTTCCGATTCCTAAAATAATAGAACCGCCCTAAACGGTTCCGGTTCCGGTTCTCTTTTTTTTGGAACCACTACCCGCCGGGTACCCGCTATATATATATATATATATATATATATATATATATATATATATATATATATATATATATATATATATATATATATATATATATATATATATATATATATATATATATATATATATATATATATATATATATATATATATATATATATATATATATATATATATAGGAATAGGTTCAAATGAGAACCACTAAAAGCTTAAGAACCGTGAGAACCGATATTCACACATTAAGAATTATGTTTTTTTTCATTTTTTTGTTTTTTCACATTTGTTTATTATGTGAAAATACATCAAACTTAATAAATTTCCTTATTTTTTAATACGTTTTACAATATTCACAATATAATAAAATTTCTAGTATTAAACTGTGAATACTATAACGTAAGTTTTTTATTAAACTGTGAATTAATGGTTCTCACGGTTCTCAACCTTTTAGTGGTTCTCATTTGAACACTTCCCTATATAGGAATATATATATATATATATATATATATATATATATATATATATATATATATATATATATATACATATATATATATATATATATATATATATATATATATATATATATATATATATATATATATATATATACATATATATATATATATATATACATATATATATATATATATATATATGTATATATATATATATATACATATATATATATATATATATATATATATATATATATATATATACATATATATATATATATATACATATATATATATATACATATATATATATATATATATATATATATATATATATACATATATATATATATATATATATATATATGTATATATATATATATATATATATATATATATATATATATATATATATATATATATATATATATAGAAGTAGGTTCCATTGAGAATGAAAATTATGTTGAGAATGCGAGAATGAATCTCAGCCACATATTTTTTTCTTGCCGCTCTAATGCTTTGACGTCGTCGGAGCGTTGACGCTCTAACGACGAGATATATATTATTATTCGCATATGATTTCCACCACCACTTCCACCTGCACCATCTTCGTTACCACCACCACCGTCGTCGCCGCCACCACCACCGCTGTCGCTGCCGTCTCTACCACCACCGTCGCCGCCGCCACCTCCCCCAACGCCACCGCCACCAACCACCACCATTGCTAATGCCAACGCCGCCACCTCCCCCACCACCGCCGCTACCACCTTTACCACCACCTCCACCATCGCTACCACCACCCCACCGCCACCACTACCACCTCCATCACCGCCGCCACCACCACTACCTTCGTCACCACCCACCTCCACCAACACCACCACCCCACCAACACCGTCGCCACCATCACCACCATCATCGCCACTTTTTATCGCCATCACCATTATCATCGCCACCCTCTACCACCATTCCGACCACCACAACCATATATGTATATTTATATATGTTTATTCATATATATGATTATTCATATAATCATATATGATTATTCATATATGATTATATGAATAATCATATATGAATATACTCATTCATATATGAATAAATCATATACCAAAAAAACCCAGCTCGTCGTCGTGGAACGGGGCACGTCAGCGCTGACGAATCTAGTGGCCCTGATTCATTCTCACGTTCTCAACATTATTTTCATTCTCAATGGAACCCTCATATATATATATATATATATATATATATATATATATATATATATATATATATATATATATATATATATATATATATATATATATATATATATATATATATATATATATATATATATATATATATATATATATATATA
The DNA here is from genome assembly GCA_023525715.1 of Cichorium intybus. NCBI lineage: Eukaryota > Viridiplantae > Streptophyta > Magnoliopsida > Asterales > Asteraceae > Cichorium > Cichorium intybus. The sequence goes on from CM042011.1 coordinate 62,720,634, forward strand.
TATATATGAGGGTTCCATTGAGAATAAAAATAATGTTGAGAACGTGAGAATGAATCAGGGCCACTAGATTCGTCAGCGCTGACGTGCCCCGTTCCACGACGACGAGCTGGGTTTTTTGGTATATGATTTATTCATATATGATTGATATATATATATATATATATATATATATATATATATATATATATATATATATATATATATATATATATATATATATATATATATATATATATATATATATATATATATATATATATATATATATATATATATATATACTAGTTTAAAACCCATGTAACACACGGATGAGGATTAAATAAAATATTATAATAAGAAATTTTTTGATTTTGTATAGTTGGCAAGAAAATATTTTATTGTATCGTTTAATTTGATAAATATAGAAAATATGACGTAAAAACTAATGACAGATATTATGAAATTGTACTTGTGATAATCACGGTTTGACAACTTAAAATTTTTTGGTTTTTATCTTCTTATATGTATTTTCGCATAATATGGAAAAACAATATGTTATAATGTTTCATGATTCTTAATAGTACTTAAAACTTAATCATGTGTACTGCACGAATCGGGAAATAAAAGTAAAACTTGCAAAAAGAAATTTAATTAAGATGAAAAAAAACAATTTAATCAAATCTCAATCGATCCTCTCCCATTGTGAGGTTGAAAACATGCAAAAAACTTAATTAAGACTAAAGATGGGTTGGCTAGAGATGAGAAGCAAACAATAAAAAAATATGTTTCAGAATACTCTCCCCAAGATTAGCAGTAACCATTTCAAATCGTAAAGAAAATGTTTGAAATAATTTGAACATAAAATATCATAATAGTAAGAAATGAAAGTTGGATGTTATAATAAATATACCAACTGAAGTATGTTGTTATTTCTTGCATTTTGTATGCAAAGGTCAATGTATAATGAAGATAACTTGCACATTTTGCTGCCAATTTTACAATGTTTAGGCTTTTCGTAAGACCAAAAGCCTAAATGACAACAAAATTGGAGTGTTAGTTGCAGAAACCTAAAACAATAAAAAATAGTCATAATATCTTTGACATGTGCATTAAGCTGTAACTTATATGAGAAAACTACGAGCTTAGATTATGTATGCATAACTTCCATTAGCTCCAAGAATTTTTACAATAAAAAGATAAAAATACAAGTCAATGTAATCATAAATTAAGTTTATAAAGATAGAAGAAAAGAGACATAAGGCGCATCGATGGTCATAACGTGGTGGTGCGGTATGCCCAAAAAGTTTTAGAATATGCCAAATCAAGTCGTAGCCGCCTTCTTTTTGTCTTCCTCGAGCTATTGCATAATCAACCACTTTTAAACAGCTCAAACTCGCAATATAAGAAAATAAAAAGTGCGAAACTTACCCACAGAAAGAGCTATTGAGAAATGAGAAATCTTGTTCTTTTTTTGCTGGGACATTTTGACATAATGGTAACTACAGAAATTGTTAAATTAGTTTGGTATTGATCAAGAATTATGGAATCACATTTGATCATAAAAATAAATATAGAAGAGGTGAACCTTCACAAAGTCTCTTGGTCTTCTTATCAGTTCAATCGTGCCATGATCCACTACATTTTCACCTTAAATTGTTTGTGTTTCCAATTAAGTGAACACATCTCATACCCTTTCCGTGATTGATTTCGAGCCAATGAAAAATCACCATAAACTTTATAGAGGTGTCAAACCTGTGAATCAGACCAAGAAAAAAAATAGCTGTCAATTTTTGATTGAATACATTTAGTTTCAAGACTCAAACAAAAATTTAAGATAATAACCGATTCAAAGGAATTTGTTTTATTCTATTCAAGCAACGCCACCACCTCTTCAACCTCGATGGTTTTTCCATCAGAGCTTTTCAAAATGATAAAATGGACAATTATTACCAAATTTTCGGAAACAATCACCGCTGACAATCTAAAGCATGCTGAATAATTGATATGCATGAAGACTATCGCTATAAAATTAGAAAATTTTCAAATGTAGAAAGAGACTAAAGATAAAACCTACAAATGTCATGACTGATCAGGTGTTTTGAAAGCGTATTAAACTACAAAAAGAGAGACAAATAAGAGTTAGAGAGAAAGAGGAATTTACAACCAAAATAGAATTGGAATTAGAATTTACCAGGAAAAATCGTATTAATCGAAACGAATGACAGATCGATGATTATGTAGTAGCAATAACATTATAAGCAAGTTTTCTTTTAACTCTTCAACTAATATCTTGTTGGATTCCATTCAAATTTTGTGACCTTTGTGTGGCTTGTGCAAAAAACTTTCCAAAATTTTTGCCCTCCCACGGAGTCATGTCTAGCAATCTTACATCCTCTTCCAGACCAATTATTGACACCATCTTCAAAGTTAGGTTTAATATAATGTTCTCATCTTCAAGCGATATACATCTTTCAGTTGTACCCTGTTAATTGTTACCAACTTTCTGCGATGCGTGGAAACAAAAATTGGGCACAATCATTACAACAGAGTATAAGAGATGTAAATGAAGAAGAACGCACCGAAAACAAAAAACCTTGAAATAGATCAGGAACTGGAGAACTGATTTAGTTTCTTCTTCCAATCAAATCAAAATTCTCGCAAATGGATCCCTGATTTCTCGTTCTCTTTGGCCAGAAAGTCATAGGAACAAATTTAGTGTATAATAGGATTTGAAGGTGATTTCTCGAGTCACCACCAATCTGAAGGTGATAAACTCGTTATAAGGGAGACAAATGGGATGGATAAGAAGACTATGACGATGGTGGAGGGATAAATAAGGAAAAGGAAGCAACAGAGAGAGAGAGAGAGGGAGAGAGAGACCTCAATCGTGAAACCTAATTGGCGATAATCAAGCGAGTTTCAAAAAACAGTATTCAGTTCCTGATTTATAGCCTAAAAACTATCAAGTAAACAAATTGCTTTCCTGATTTCATGGATATACGTCTTCAAATTTGATTGATGAAAATTGGAATAAGGAATTGGCGGAAAAAAGAGTACATAGTTGACAAAAAGACGCCATGTGTCAAATTGGAGTCTATAAGAATGACAAGTGGCATTAAAAGCTTTGCTTTATATATATATATATATATATATATATATATATATATATATATATATATATATATATATATATATATATATATATATATATATATTCACTTGGGTTTTTGATTATTTAATGTAAACTATTTTTTGGGTTTGTTTCGATACCTACATTCATCAATTGAATTCTACGTAATCTATTTGGAGGGTTTTGCTTTCATCTCGTGATGAAAGTTTGAACATTGTTTTTGATGTTTTCTGGATTTGGGTTTAACTTCGTAACAATTTATGTGAAAAGATCAATGTAATTCAACAAATTAAAGACTATATTTTGTTTTGAATGACATAAAAAATTACTTATGAAATTCAACAATTTACGTAAGCGGGTTATCCGGTTCCGGTTTCGGATCCTAAAATTTAAGAACCGCTTAGACCGGTTCCGGTTCCAATTTTACAGGAACCGCCGGTTCCGGTTCCGGTTCCGGTTCCGGTTCCGGCCAAATTAGGCGAGTACCCGCCTATGTTCACCCCTACTTAGATATGTCATCTGATAACTATCATGGGTTTCAAGCATGTTTGAAACTAGGTTAGACTTGGTTTGTTTGGTGGATTTCTGTTTTACCATGTTCGAGAGTCAGTATGATATATTATTTTTTGTTATATTCCGACATTAACATTTATACAATGACAAACATGTTTGAAACCGGCTAACAAGTTTAATTGGTTATTGTAAATTAAGTTAGTATTATTTTTTGTGGTTTTGTTACAATATCATTTCTTGTATGACGCGTACTTCACTGGTAAAAAACAGTGGCTTACCTAGAAATGCAACAAGGAATAAGTGACTCTGATACAACATCAAAAAGTGTAGGGAAACTAGTTTTTGCTTTTGGCTCAATCTACCCCGCCTCCCTCATATTCATCATGTCCTCAATCATGAGATATGGTCGAATACAGCCTTAGGCGACCACGATTTTTTTGTTAGGGTTCAAGGTCATGAACTCACGTATGGGCCCTGTAATTTTGTTCAATTACTGGATTGCGATTCGGCCAACTATTTGTAGAAAATGTTGGGAGGAACAAATAATTAAATATGTTGTTGTTCGTATATGAACTTATGAAGTCGCACACTAAACAACGTTATAAAATTATATTATTTACCAACTTAAATAAATAATTAAATAATAGTTATTTATTATTTATTTATCGAACAGAATAAATATATAGTTTATTAGTTATAAAGCTAAATAAAAAGAGTTTATTTAATTGAATGGCCAAATTAATTAATTAGGAATCAATTAATCATGAATTTGAGCTTAGTTACTCAGATGACTAGAAAAAGGCTTAAGAAGTCTATAAAATAAGTATTTAGAGGGGCTCATTAGGTCGTAATAATAAGCTTAGATAGTCAAAATCATAGCTACTTTTTTTCTTTGCTCAAATCACTGCTAAATTGGTATCTCCCTCCTTTCTTGTCATCAACTTCCAGCAAGCATAAAGAGAATATCAATCTTTAGTTTGTTGGTTAGTTTACCAGCTTTTGTTCATGCTCTATGACGATACTTGTAGATTTTTATATGTTCTTGGTGATTTTTTTAACATATCACTACATACTTAATGTAGTAATTCTAACACTCTATGGTTATTTTATTTGATTTATGTTTGTTCTAATGAGATCCATGACTTGCGGGATATAGACGCTTTAAACTGCTAATATACTGCTCTTGTGCATGATTAGACAACTGTTTTGGAACCATAAATTTCTAACAATGGTGTTGGTTTATTAGAGCCAATTTTAAAACGTATAGATACCTTATTAGATTAATTATGATTGTTCTTCATAACGTTCTTGGAAAACAGTCATGAATTAATTTTAATTAAAAAAATTCTAAACGTTTTGATGATTCAAATGTTTTTGCTTTTAGAATATATCTTAAATTCACATTCATGATTTAATAATGTTATCATCAATGTATTTTCTCCATAGGATGTTCATATTGCTTATACAACGTTCTTACATGTTTGACATACTTTGGTTGCTTGGTGATTATTGTTACCCTCTATTGGATTGTAATATATTTTAGATTGGCCATTTTGTGCCTTTGATGTGATAGTTAGATTTTTCGTTGAAAAAGTTTTTATTAATATTGTAATTATGAATTTTACCGAAACGAAAGAGCACAAATGCATAAATCTTAGTAGACCAAATAACAAGTGTGCTGACAACTCGGGCCTAAAGTAGCCTTGTGTAACACCCGGCTTTTAAAACAAAAACTCCCCTGAAAATTTTTCATTTAAAACACAGGTTTTAATACATAAAACTAGTATAAAAGGGGTATATTTTCATAAAAACGGGTACAAGCGTATCAAGGAGAGTATAAAATACCGTAGTCTCCTTTGAAGCCGGGCTGCTACTGACAGCATCTAAGAGTCCTACTTCTCGAGTCACGGACTCTATCTATTCCCTTATCAGGATCATTCTAACCTGCAGGGACATTTAACAAACGGTATGAGCTACAAAGCTCAGTGAGTAATCATTTCTGCAAATAACACATATAAAAATACAATCATGTATTTGTCTGGATATCGAATCCAAACTCCTAGCCTTACTGGCTGACCAAATATCTTCTAGGATTTCACATCCTAATCTGTAACCTTACAGACTGAATCACAAAACCTGTAATTATCAAGCTACGTCAGTTATTTGCACATATAATCATGTCTAACCATTTCTGTCCCATGTTTTCTTAGTCACAATGGACTGCATCATATGTCATGGCTATTTAAGCCGCACCCTATGTCATAGCTATATAAGCTGCACCAAAACATTATCAATATATAAATCATAGCCCGGAGGCCGCACCAGTTTATCATAGCCCGAAGGCCGCACCAGAATATCATAGCCCGAAGGCCGCACCAGAATATCATAGCCATATAGGCCGCACCAGTTGGATATAAAATCCAGAAATCATAGCCATATAGGCCGCACCATATACCTGTAATAATATCAAATATGGCTCACGGGTTAGCCCGCTGTTGCCTAGACTCACGGCTTATCCGGTCTTGTCTATATAAGTTTGACTCACAGTTCCGTTCTTGTCTATTAAAGACTCACGGCTTATTTGGTCTTGTCATATAAGTTTGACTCACAGTTCCGTTCTTGTCTATTAAAGACTCACGACTTATCTGGTCTTGTCATATAAGTTTGACTCACAGTTCCGTTCTTGTCTATTAAAGACTCACGGCTTATCTGGTCTTGTCATATCATAGTGTATAAATATATATATATATGTATTGACTCACAGCTCTGTTTTTGTCATCGCAATGACTCACGGCTTATCTGGTCTTGTCTTTTACATATATTTTTACACTTGTCGTTTTCGTCCCTCAAAGCTGTTTCAACCTGAAACAATTCAATCATCATATATCACATAAGATATTAGTGAGATTACTCACCTGGATACTAGTTGCGTTTAAATCCCGGTTGTTTCTTGCCTTTGCATGCACCACAACCATTTTGTCCCATACCTATATATTCATTTATATACCAAATGATAATAGGTTAATAATCATCTAAATTGACTCTAATACATAAGAGTCCTGTAGAATACAATTGGGAACCATTTCCAAGCATTTCCAATCAATAACCATCGTTATAAAATTTAATACACTTCCCGAAATACGCGTATTCTACTACAGTACTTTCAGGAGGTCGTATTCGTATTCCGATAATTTTCCATGAAGTTTTACAACATATTAGACCTATGTTTAAAATTTCAGGTCAATCGGATAAGCCTAGCACAAGAATCAAACTTGGAAAATTCACAGAAAACAAATTGGTTTCTGCCCAGGGCTCGAGTCGCGACCAGACAGGTGCTCGAGTCGCAAAGGACCCTCTTCGAGTCGCGAGCGAGCCCTTGCTCGAGTCGCGAGTGCTGGACAGAAGTGCAGAAAACTCTGATTTTATGCTAGAATTTTCCATTTTTCCATTTTTAAGCACTTATTGCTCAACTTAATCGGTTGAGGTTTATTCCTAGGCTAAAACCTTACATTAAAACAAGATTTTCAACCATTACAAACAACTCAATCAATCAAAATGAAGAATTAGGGTTCTTAGTTTCAAAACCCCAAAACTTCAAATTCATCACAAATAGCAATCTACTTCCATTTTCTTGCATTAAGTCCTTTTAGCATGACTTACTGGAAGTATTAAACCATTTAAACCACATAATCATAACTGAAATTTACAAATTTCAGTTTCTATAAAACCAAATCAAGAACACTTCAAGAACTTGGTTAAAATCAAGTTTACTAACCTTGATTAACATAGGAATCACCAATTCCAAACTATGATTCCAATTCCTTACTTCAATTCCATGATTTCCTGCAGAAATCGCATCTTCCTTGCTCCTCCCGTTGCTGCACAAATGGCTAGTCAAAGAGAGAGTCAACTCTCTCTTATTTATACATCCAATTTTTACATTTTTAGTCCTAAAGTTCATTTTCTTGAACTTTGACCACAACAATCAAGTTTTATGACAATAAAACTTTCATTTCTTACATTTTTGCCACAACCAACAACATTTTTACATAATTGGTCTTTCACATGGTCAAATGACCAAATTACCCTTTTGTGGTAAAACGACCAATTACAGTTTTTATAACATTTTAAGTCCAAAACTCAAAATATTATTTCAAACCAAATTCTTTTCTGTCCAAAAGACCAAATTACCCTTCCAAGGTAAAATGACCATTTTACCCTTTTTATTATATTTACATAAAAAGAGTGTCTTGACGTTACACCTTGGTCCAATAGAATTGGCAACCTAAAGCCCAAGTTGTCAGTCCAACCTTCAAATCAACCAGCAAGGCCCATGAGGCAGATAACACACTTGCATCAACCCACCAGGGGACAACCTGCAAATAGTGGCCCACAACATGGGCCTCCTCACCCTCTTATTTTCCCTGGGCCATTAGTCAATGTGATCCAACCCTTAGCGATAGGTGCTTACAGTTAGCGATGGCCAACAATAGACTCGAAAGGCTGTTGTGTGACTGTGGAGTGACAGTGAAGACAAGTGCCAACTATATTTTTTGGAAGAATTAAAAGCAATTATCCTATTTTTGGAAAAATATTATTTTTTGAAAATTTTTATTTATTGAAAACTTTAACTATTGTCCTTTAGGTTGGGTTTGATTATTTCATGATGACTCGTGGACAATTATGAGGTTTTTAGGCTCGAGCAACATATGAGTCTTATAATTAACTTTGATTATTAACTTCATCTGTTGTTTATTTCAGACTTTTATTGATGTGATTGTTCATTAAACGCTTAAAAACTTTAAACTAATTTTTTAAATCTGAAAGTTTATTTTTTAAGACTTAAACAACTTCTAAATTGTTTTTAGAAAACTTTTGTTATAAAGTTGTTTCAATGAACTTTTTAAAGTTGTTTTAAATCGTGTTAACATATATTTTGGCATGCATGCAATATATCAATGACACAAATTAATTTTAGAGATTTTACTAACATTAGCAAACACCCTAAATTTAAAATTTATTATCCAAGAGTTGGAACAACTTGTAGGTTCATTTTGGACATGGTACCTAACCATATGCCATCCCAATGTGAATTTTTGGGGACTAGATAGACCTAAGTGAGAAATTCACAACTTATACTTTAGATGATTCAATTGAGTCCTTGGTGAGACCTAATCACGGAGCAAGGATGTGGCCAACCACGTTGGATAGACAATAGTTGTATGTCAAGAGTCCCATAAAAGATTTAAGAGTTGTATGGAGATGTACATGGTAATCTTTACTATTATTTGAGTATATTGTTGTGTGTATAATCAACAAAATGTAACAATCGTCTCTTTAGTATAAGTCTCAAACTAATTAAATTGAGTTTGATAACAATGTAAGAGTGATCAATTTAAAAAGTATTTTAATATTGAAAATACTAAAATTAAACTTTGGTTCTTTTGTAGTTTGCCAGGATATTCATAAACAAATTATCCCTCCATTATCTTTAGAGAATGATAAGCTCAATGGCGTGAACTTTGTTGATTGGTATCAGAATTTGAGGATTATCCTCAAACACGAATAAGAATTTGCATGTCATCGAAAACCCTCTCCATGATGCACCTATTGATAACTCACCTTCTTCCGATCAAAGTGAATGGTTCTCCAAATTCGACGAACAATATGAGATTTCATGCTTCATGCTCTCAAGCATGACCTTTGAACTCTGGAAGGCTTATGAGTATCTTAAGGCGGTTAAACAAGAGTTGGTTGTGATTGTAAAAAGTGACTATAATATGCACACTAGAGGAGCATAAATTGCTTGAGACCTTTATTTCTAAAATGAAGGATTAAGTTTATCGAATAAATAAAATTAGATCTCTATCAACCATTGAAATGGAAAATATGCTTTCATTCTTAATGAGTTTTGATATTAAGCGTTGGACAAAATACATTCATGGCTGGCATCTAATGTTAGAAGCAAATGAAAAGCTTCTTTCTTTTATCAAATTTAGGGGAAATTATGAGATAAAGAAGCATCATGACAAGGTTAAGGCCATATGAAAAAACAGTTGTGAAAAGGTTGTCACTCACCCTATAATCAATGAACACCCTGCAAGAAATGTTGATCGCTACCATTGTGGAGTAAATGGGTATTGGAAGAGGAATTGTCCCACCTATCTAGCAGAGGTAAAAAAAAAGCAAGGTTGGTGAGATCAGCAAGTCTGGTTTGACTTCAAGATAGGATTTTCACTTTTCAAAATTCATGATTATAAGATACTGATTGTTAGAAAAATACTCAGTGTCTTAACAAGTATGTAATATTTGTATAAACAATATGGTCCTTGTGGATTACACATAAAGCATGATTAAGAACAAAGTAATCAAATGTGAAAAGGAATAAACCCAAACTTAATAAATCATAGTTTGTTAATTTGTTATTTTATGTGAATGAACTAAAAACTAAGAAATGGGTTAAAAGGAATAAATCCATAGTTAATAACCGATAAATGTGATCACTTATTTGGATTGATAAGGACTTGAGTGTATCTTGTATTAATAAGGCTATCAAAACCCTAGGATGCCTTAAGTATAATAGAGGGGGTGAGACAACTTAAGGCACACATTTGCAAACTTTAATCTCTCCTTGTGAAGTCGTCGCCCATCTCTCCATTCTCCTCCCTTTGGTTCGTCTTGAACCAACCCTAGGGCCACTGTCCACCACCACTACCAATCCACCACACACACTCACACTTTCTCGGCCCTGATATATATATATATATATATATATATATATATATATATATATATATATATATATATATATATATATATATATATATATATATATATATATATATATATATATATATATATATATATATATATATATATGATCTTCTTTGTCTTTATCGGGTAACAAAGACAAAGACCAAGGAGGCCACAGTTTTAAGTTTCTTACACCACAAGAAAATTGTGCATGAGCTCACAGTTTTGGGTGTTCTTGGAAAGGGTTTGGAGTGTTGAGTTCTAGAATCGACACACAGCTCTTCTGCTCGTCTTGGTACCAATCGGTCCCACAACTAAGAACTTCAAACAAACGATCAACCTTACAACTATCTAGACTAGAGAAATACGAATAATTAACTGAGAAACACAAGGATATAAAGTGGTTCACTTGACACTAAGTCAAGCTACATCCACTGTGAGAACTGAGAGAATTTCATTAATAAACTTCAATGTTTTACAAGAAAGAAACTAAGTTTATCTTCACAATTTTCACAACATGAACATTGGATGTCTACCATTCTACACTTTTAGATTTTTAACATATTATCTGAGTGAAGGATAATGAGATGTATATAAGCAAGATATAGAAGGTTGAACATGCAAGGTCTTGGGCGGGAAATGCCAAACTAGGCCTCAGCACCAAGTCGCTTAGTCTGGAAAGCGACTAAACCATGCTGCCCAGACACTTTGATATTTTGTGCCCTCGCATATTCACAAGGTATTCTGACAGCCGATGTGACAACACCAAACCAGGGTACAACCGATGAGTCTTCCTTCAGTTCTGCGACCCCTCCTTGAACTGCGGTCAAGTAACATGTCCTCGGACAAGACTGTGTAACTGTCTGGCTATGCTTCTGCACGGCAGATAGACTATACAACGGTCAGAGGCTAACTCTTTGCATGAGGAAACTCTCTGGTCTGAACTGAACTTCGGTCAGTGGTCTCACTTTCTTCTATTGTTGCTGCTGTTTTCACTCTTGTGACCGTAGCGTAAGCTACTGTTTGTCACGGTGAACTGCGGTTCACAGAAGATACTAGTGATTGGCTTCTCCTAACTTGGTTTGTTCATTCAGATGGAGTTCACTCTGTATCACAAATCTTTGGTCTAATAACCTTTTCGGTCTGCTGACCTCCTCGATTATCACCAACTTTTGCTGTCTATCTAGGATTACCTTCTTCGCATGCCCAACCGAGAACAAATCTACTAATCCGGACGAGCCATGACTTTCTTCAATCCTGCTGATCTAAATGTCTTTGGTTCCAACCCAATTTTTTTGATCAACTGAAGAATCACTACTGTCATACTAGGTGAGATGCACCAACTCATGATATCTTTTTCCACTATCAATCCACTTCGGTTGGTTTGACAAGAGCGAAGACCTTCCTTGACCGAAGACTAAGGATTTGTCTGAGGTGCAGACCTCTACAGTACTGGCTTTCCTTCGCCTCTGTTTATGATTGCTTCGGAAAACTAATTCTCTTCGGTCATCTAGACTTCTCCGGTTTAAATTTAGGCTCCACACTTTGCTCAACATGGAGTGTTAATCTCTGTGTCATTGATCTTTGCTTTGGGGTGCGATTCTACTATATGGGTGCTACGTTGGACCCTTATTAATCCAAGCTCAAGAAAGGTATAAACCATAACTTTTCTTTTAGGACATTTTATGTTATAAGTTTTGTTTAAACATGAATCAAATTTCGGTCATCTAGACTTCTCCGGTTTAAATTTAGGCTCCACACTTTGCTCAACATGGAGTGTTAATCTCTATGTCATTGATCTTTGCTTTGGGGTGCAATTCCACTATATGGGTGCTACGTTGGACCCTTATTAATCCAAGCTCAAGAAAGGTATAAACCATAACTCTGCTTTTAGGACATTTTATGTTATAAGTTTTGTTTAAACATGAATCAAACTTTAGATGTAGATGTTTTGTTTTATTTTATGCTTTTGTTGGTATCTTCTGTATGTTTGTGATCATCTAAATACAACACTAACATCTATTGTTATATGCATGAACGCATAGGAGTTAGAGAAAGATGGTTATGATTGGGAGCTGCCGGTTGGATCACCAATTTTATCATATTTAATTTAGAATTAACATTTTTCAGTTTCCAAATAGTTTTCAAAATTTAGTTGGTTTTGGAACCATTTATTTTATGTTGGATTCATATTTTCACATTTATTATAGATTGTTTGAGTGTCCCTATTTTGTTAAATGTCCCTTTATGATGATTATTGTAAAGTGTATGCACACAACAATGCTTCAAAATGAACAAACTTGTAATATGAATCAAGTAAGACTTAAAACATATTTTTAATGCCCCTCACTTGTGCAAATTTAAATAACAAGTTCAATAATAAAGTTTTAACCTCTAAATGTTTTAGTTGTGAAATTTAGGTCCCAAAAGTTAAAGTATAACATTTACTTAAGTGAGGTCGTCACAGTAAATACAAAACAATGTTTAAGTAAAGTAAATGTCTAAATGACAATACATAATTGAAGTCTTCTAAATGTCCCTGATTCCCCAACTAGAAGTCATATCAAGCTACCCATATCTAAATACATGTCATAATTCAAGTGTTAAACTTGGAAATCCTAATGAGTATACCTGTAGTCAACTATTCAAGGGTCAAGGATGATAGTGATCATCCAATCCCAAAGTCAAACCATAAAAATAGTTTTTAATTCGTAAAATATTGAAAGGAACTAAATTTTGGGGAAACATTTCAAATGAATAACTCATAATACATGTCATTAAATAAGTTAACAACCGATGATATACCATACTTATGGAACTACTCCCAACCTTAAGTCAATATAGTAGTCCAACTCACCAAGCATGGCTAAACATTTGACTTGTGTAAGCGCACGCACACACACACATGCACACACACACACACACACATATATATATATATATATATATATATATATATATATATATATATATATATATATATATATATATATATATATATATATATATATATATATATATATATATATATATATATATATATATATATATATATATAGACACACACACACACAAACTAATGGAGTGTTGTAATAAAACCTAAATTTAGACAAGGACATGTATGCATAGACTCACATTAAGTAGTTGCACTAGTCTCCTTTACTTCCAAGGTTGCTTGGTTGCCTAAAAGTCACAAATGATAGGCATATGTGGGTTAATTACATCCTAATTCCACCTTAATTCCCCTAATAAATGCTCTTAATCTTAAACATATCATTTTAGTCTTTTCATAGCATTCCTAAGATCATAGGCTAGCATATGAGAATATTATACTTGTTTTGAACCTCATTTTCAAAATATACAAAAATTTGGCATTTCTTCTAAGTGAATTACTTGAATGAGTCCAACATAAAAAGAAATACCACTCAACCTTCCAGATCGAGTTGATAGATCTGATGGCCAAAAAAGTTTTCCATGTGTTATTAATCCTCTTGAACAAGTCCAAACCGTTGCTAGCTTCATTCCTTTCAATTACAATGACTTAGAATGATCAAATAACATTGAAAAACATGTTAAACATTGATTAACAATCTAAATAGATATTAAAAGTTTTAAGTTCCACATTCTTCAAATAAGCTCATAGATTCCAACTAAATGCTCTAATAACCACAAATGTAATTTAATCTCCATATGTTGGTTCCATTTCATGATTTCAAACTAGATTATGGAACTATATTGAGAATCCACTAATCAAATCCATTCAAAACATAATATGATTCAATAGATTCATATGAACTCCATAACTTCATCATAAACTCAAACTCACTAAAAGAAACAAGTTTGATTTTAATATTTATAAAAATCATTTGAGATACGAGAACACGTTTCTAAGCCAATATAATAAAAATATTGTGATCTAAGGTCCTTAATCAATAATTCATCAATCTAGGTCCCATAACTTCCTTAAATCACAAACAAGGTTAACATCAAGTAATAATGAAGGAAGTTGATGATAGATTGCTAAAATAATGATAAAACCTAAGTTAGAAACTCAATCTAACATCTATATTACCAAAAGGATTTCATATTGAGAAGATCTAAAACCATAAGTTGCAATATGGAAGAAGATAACTAGAATTTAGACCTTTAAAGCTTTTAAATGACGATTCTCGCTTAATCTCTTCAAATGTATATCAAAACCTCTTCCAATTTTCCTTATAGGTCTAAATCACCACTATATCCACTAGCCTAATCTACCAATGTCGTTTATCTTACAACTGAAGGGGAAGAGAGCGTAAGTTCTACACTTTGATCCATTAAAGACAATAAACCTCTCAACTTCATCTTTCTCATTTGACCACTAAAAAAAAGCCTAATAAGTAACCAAATTACAAAGTTAATGAGTTAACCCTAACTAATAATTTTTTCTAACTAAAATAGTCCCTTAAGTATTAGCTAGGTTAAGTCATGGTCAAATTTGGAGTCTTTATTAAATTACCAAGTCAGCTCCAATTTCTCTAACATTTGACATAAAATATAAACTTAATTTATTAAAATTAGTGAACACTTTTAATATGTCTATTTTATTATTATTATTATTATTATTATTATTATTATTATTATTAGTAATAATAGTATATATTTTATTTATTTGATTAAACAAATATTATTTAACCCTAAAAGGTGGATGACATAATGTGGCACGAGACTCAATCACCCTTGAACATGTACCAAGTATCTAAGTGGAAGGAAATTTGACGTCATCTGACTCAGAGTTGTTTTTGGTTAACATGAATCAAGAAAAGTTGATTCATATGTTTTTTAAATAGTTGATAGATACACCAAGGTAACTATTGGAACTAATGCATAATGTTACATGCAGTTTTGATGAAAATTTGTCCATATACTACAAAATTGGTTAGTATTAATCTTTAATATTTTTCCTTTTATATTGTCATGACTTTTATATATATATATATATATATATATATATATATATATATATATATATATATATATATATATATATATATATATATATATATATATATATATATATATATATATATATATATATATATAGATGGGTTCAATACAGAACCAAAATTAAATCACCTAACTACAGAACTATCCTTAAAACCCTTGGATCATTATATCAACGTCTTAGATTAAAAAGGATGCACCAAAAAATTATACACCTTGTACAGGGGATTATTCCCATTTAAGGGTATATTGGGTTTTTTAACCCATCTGTTCGTAAATCAGAGATAGAGAGAGAATTAGTGATCGAGAGAAAAAGAGGGTATGAAGCTGAAAGAGACTGCATCGAGAGGAAGTAATAGCAGCGGGCTTGCTGTTGTGGGAGGCGAGATGACGACAACAACCACCAGAGACGCCAGCGGCCATCTGCGGTGGTCGGTAGCGATGGCATGTTCGCAGGTTTCAGAAAGGATGAAGAGAGAGAGGGATCGAGCAGGTGGTGCTAAAGGATTGGGTTCTAAAGGATTGGGACAGTAGCATCCTCGCTACTGTTGGTTTCTGTGGTGACGAAGAGACCACCACCGCCGGCGATGGTGGATTCCGGTGATGGTATCAGTTGCAGGTAGCCGGGATTTGCCTCAGGGGTCCGATTATTTCCAAGAAAAAACAATTTTATCCCTTTATTTGGTTCCATTTGCAACAGAAAACTTAAGGTAGAGATTCTAATCTTTAGAACCTTGATACTTGAATCAATTAAGGGATTGATACATGAAAGTGTCGTGACAGATTCTTGGTCAAGCATGGTGTATTAAGTTCTATCCTTAGCGGATTTCGGATCTAATTGAAGTCTCAAAATGATGTTAATGGAATCGATTCAGGAGGTAAACTCCATTCCAATGATACTAAAACTTCGATTGAATCTGAATTTACTGTTCGCGAATTGATTATCGATAAAGGAAGTTCCAATTGAGAAATTGAATAGCAATATGTTCATCAATGAACATATGTTCATCAATGAACATATGTCCAACCATCAATCAACAGATTACGACGCAGTGGTTATATCTCATTTTCATTAGTTAATTTGGAGGTTGTAAAAGATGTAAATGCTTTGATATTGCGATGAGAATCAGAGGAATGAATACAAACTAGAAACACTGGTTGCAGGGGTATTTATGTTCATCAATGAACATATGTTCATCAATGAACTATGTCCATCAATCAACATATTAAGCAATGATTTCTTTCTTCTTCTTCGTTAACCCTTTCTGTTATCATGTGTTATTTTTGATGAATCTAAATACACAGTTAGCTTAAACCTTTCAAATCGAATTGCTTATTGTAATCACGTAACTTTGATAGCGGGTCTTCGATTTTTTTGGGATAAGATTTTGATTTGGTTGTTCAGTTATGAATATGTAACTATGTTTTGACCATCGTACCCTTTTGATTACAATCTGATCAGACGGTCATGAAGTTGGTTCTGCAGTTAGGTGATTTAATTTGGTTCTACATTGAACCCACCCCTATATATATATATATATATATATATATATATATATATATATATATATATATATATATATATATATATATATATATATATATGTGTGTGTGTGTGTGTGTTTTTCAAATGATTCCAAATTTAAGAGGGTAATCAAGACACCATAATAGTTATGCCATGAAGTGTTTCCATAAGTTGTCTTAGTTGAGATTCTAGATCTACGAAGCCTAAATATGACATACTCTTTCTAAAAGTCCAATATTATCAAATGTATTTATGGGGAATGTCTTCTATAACCCCACGAGTGACAAAATTGTTTGATATTTGAAATGATAAGTAATTAAAGAGAGATCTCTTCTTACAAAAAGTGAGTGGGATCCATGTATATCTTGTAAAAACCCATGAGACACACTATGCAAATACTTATAGTTACTTACAAATGATATGCTAAAATATGCACCTATTTGTAGAGGCACAACATAAAATCATCACACATTCAAGTTTTTAATAGAATTTCCAAGAATCAAGAAAATAGATTACCTACGTGTATTGGGAGACTATACATAAATGTTTACAGTAAACATGTTTATGTTTAAGAAACACGATCATATGTATAATGTGATAAGTGGTTTAGAACCATGAATACATATAAGCAGTCTATGAAAACTACCAAGTCTCGCACTTGTTGGGTTTCTTTTAGCAACAATACTATTAGAGTACACTAAATCTTTTGAGACTACCAAGTCTCGCACTTCATGCATAAAACAAATTACATATTTGCATATTTGCGACTATTGATTTTTGACTCGATCACTTTACCTGAAGTATAACTTTTGTATAAATCCATCCCCTTGGGTAACAAGAAAAGTAGACATCAATATGTCCAATGACATATGTATCTAACACATATTACCATACATAACAAGACTATACATCATAATACATTCTTGAATGCTCTTATTGGTGAGGACGTATTCATAGGTTTGCCAACATGTTACTGAATTCATTCAGATATCCCACTGAAATGTATGAGTTGCATTCAAAGAAAACATTAAAATATTTGAGAGTTCCGAACTCCTAAAATTTTAGGAGTTCGGACATTCACCTATTTATACTATATTAGGAGGTATTAGATGGTCCAAAAGGTTAAAAAAGTGTACCTACATATCTAATGCTTTTATGATAACCTACTTACCACCCACCTAACTTGGTCTTTTACTATCTCACCTAACACTCCATCCTACTAATATATAAACAAGTTAAAACCATAACATTATTCGCACTAAAGTTACATTGAGTCATTCACTCTCATGATTCACTCATAAGCTTAACTCTCCTTCATACTTAAAATGTCTTTTGACTAATCAAAAACTATCCATTAAATAGATGTCCTTCAAGCTCCTTACGCTCATCCCCCAATCTTCCTAGGTAATAGAATATGCTAGATGAGATCAAGGCCATTGTGCATACTTGAGATGAAGATGTTGCATTGCTGACTAAGTAGGCCAACAACATCATCACAGAAAGAAACCATCTCCAACAAACCTAATTAAGCAAGAAGGAGTGGATGAAAATATATTTCAGAAAAGAGGAATAGTGGATAAAAGATGTCATATTTGACACCAATAAAGCAACAACGTTTTTTTCCTAGTGTTCTTATCGATCTTGAAAAACAAGTATCAATTGATTGGGAAGAATCAAAATTCTCTGAATATTAGTTCAAAAAGCTTAACGAGTAGCTAGCATTTTCATGTATTGATTATAATTAAATATCTCTTCTACATATGTGTCTAGGAAGTTGGTTCAATTCAGATACACATTGTCGTGATTATCTTTTATTTATTCAATAGGTGGTCGGTTTTATAATTATCATGAGACTATGTAAAGAACAAAATTATTCCGGTTCAAAACATTTGAGAGTTCTGAACTCCTAAAATTTGTGAGCTACTTTTACAAAAAATAGTTTGAAAGATCTAATAGACTTTGAAATTGTCAGATTTTCGAAGCAGACGGTCATTTTTGAAAGTTTAAAAATTCAGATTAGTTTTTTAAACATAGTAATCAAATAATGACCGTTTTAATGGTTTTCTCATCGACGATGCCATATCATTCTCACCCTAAACACTATGGAAAACCGTTCATCTTTCGATTCTCAACCCACATTTTGTTGTTTCGACTGTTAATCAACCGACAACAAACGAATATGATTGCTTTTACTCCACAACTTTTATTTTAATATTCAATCATATACCTCAAATACCATGAATACTACATAATTTAATGATACAATATCGCCATTACAAAAAGTTAAAAACCAGTTTTGTTAAACCCCTAAACATGAGCATCTAGGTTTTTCCAATAATTCACCAACATATTCAACAAATAATACATAAATTTTATTCAAAGTTCAAAGCGCATATCAAAACATATTCGATAAAATCAATATCATTAACAACTCTCTAATAATTAATAACCAATTTTTCGATTTATTACCGAAATTAAGTATTCAATAAGACTCGTAAATGCTCCCACACCTTCAGAAAAGTTCCACTACTTAGCAATTTTTACAAGTTTAATCCTTAGACTCAACAATTGAACTAGTATCCAGTGTTGTAAAAATCGGTTAGGTGACCGATAAATAGGATCCTAGACATTTGACGACCATTCACCGACTATGATTTAAGGTAACAAGTCAGGTTCTTTTGAGAACCAAAAGATTCCTGAGAACTCTAGGAACTCTTTTTCCCCATAATTTTTTCAAAGTTTTTTGCAAAACACGGAAACGCATATATTTATGCATATTCGCTAAAAAATCGAAAAAATATATGCACGAGTGATATGTGCACATTTTCCATCATGTATTTTGACGTAAAATGTGCACATATGTGCATCTCACTTGTGCATATTTTTTTCAACGAATGCACATATATATGTACGTTTTAGAGTTTTATAAAAAAATTGAAAAAAAATTATCGGGAAAAAGAGTTCCTAAAGTGTTCGGGAATATTTTGGTTCTCAAAAGAGCCGACTCTTAATGTAATTGTTCATATTAACCGCTCAATATTAAAGTCGGTCAAAATCATGAAAAATCGGTCTAGACTTTAGAAGTTGGTCAAAATCAGTTATAAATCGATCAAAGATGTTAAAATCAGGCAAAACACTAGAATATTACTTTTTATGATTATTTATATATGTTGTTAGGATATTTGGTCATATAATTTTTTTGATAAGTTCATTATAATTTAGGGTCTCCGATTAATCATCCGTCTAGACTGATTAATCCTTAGACCCTACTCGACCGACTGACTACCATCTTTCGATTTTTACAAGCTTGATTCTATCTAAAAAATCATAACTTTGATTTGACTTGTTCTTCCCTATATAGCTCCAAAATATGTTGCTTGCAATATGCATACCTTCAACTTTGAGATTGCTTGTCATCTCTTGCTTTATTTTCTTCGATCACATCATATATACAGACATAATCAACTTCACCTATTTTGTGACAAAGATGTTAAAACATCTTAAACTTGTAAAATAACCCCAAGTCGAAATAAATCAAATGCAGCCCTCAACAACTAAATAAAAGGTTGAAACATACCTTGTAAAAACGAATACGTTACAAACAACCATTTATCCATCATGACAGTTTTCAATAACCCTACTGCTTATGCATCTTATTGTAGTTACTGATATTTCTAAAAAAATCATTTAAAAAAACTAATTAACACCATTGGAAAAAGATAAATGAAGCATTCGTGTGGGTAGTTGGGCTGGGCTCAAAATCAAGCCAAATCTTATAACGACGTGACCCGACCCGACTTGTCTGTTGTTGAAAATTCGTGATGCACAATTAACCCGATATTTTCCCCTCTCTCTCTATCTCTCATCAGAAACATCGTC
This sequence comes from Cichorium intybus, assembly GCA_023525715.1. Classification (NCBI taxonomy): domain Eukaryota; kingdom Viridiplantae; phylum Streptophyta; class Magnoliopsida; order Asterales; family Asteraceae; genus Cichorium; species Cichorium intybus. The sequence continues at coordinate 62,741,396 of CM042011.1, forward strand.
TTCTGAATCTGAAGATGTCTGGAACTGCGATAGTGATTGGGGCATCAAGCTCATGGGCTCGGGCGTTAGTCAAGATCTCGCCGTATACGTTTTCGGCCATCGGTATCGCTATTTCGATCGGCGTTTCTGTCCTTGGTGCTGCGTGGTTCGAATTCTTAGTTTCTTCAATTTAGTTAGGGTTTAGATTTTCAATTTGGCAATGATTGTAGATCGTCTTTTCTGTTTGTTTCAGGGGAATTTACATTACAGGAAGTAGTTTAATAGGTGCTGCCATTAAAGCCCCACGCATTACCTCCAAAAATCTTATCAGGTTCCTATTTCCACTTCGAGGGTTTAATTTTCCGTACTCTGATTTGATTTGAAATTTTTTCTCAGTACATGATCTGAATATTTACCTGGTCATCACGAAAATCTATCTGTAACTTTTTATCTCCTGTTCTGATGATGTTGATCACGGGCCTATTTTAGTTTGAACTTGTGCACGAATCTCGAAATTTTATGAATCTTCTGAAAAATTAGATGTAGTTTCATGAAAGCATCAAGCTAGCTGAAATACCTACATGTACCTGCGCTTTTTTGGGGCTAAATAATGATACTTGAATATACCAGGATCTTCAAAAGACTTGAAAAACATTACTATTTAAGATCTAATGTAAGATCACTCACCAACTCACCTGCGTCAATCAATAAACATGAGGCATAAATGTTGACCCAATGAACAACTCTCAACATTATCTTTGGTTTTTGATATAAATGAAAAGTTAAAGTGAGATAATTTGCAAGTGATGTGATCTAGCACCTAATGACCTAATGTCAGTAAATTTTCCTTTTTTCTTTATTTTCAGTGTAATTTTCTGTGAAGCTGTTGCTATATATGGAGTAATTGTAGCAATCATTCTTCAAACAAAGCTAGAAAGTGTCCCAGCATCACAAACATACGCACCAGAATCCCTCAGAGCCGGATACGCGATTTTTGCCTCAGGAATAATCGTGGGCTTTGCAAATCTTGTCTGTGGGTATGTAATTATGTCTGTATGGATTAAGTCCTTTCCAGATTAAGTCAAAAAGAAACATGTACTTACTGTATTTATATATATACTTGACAGGTTATGTGTTGGAATAATTGGAAGCAGTTGTGCATTATCAGATGCACAAAACTCATCGCTTTTTGTGAAGATTTTGGTGATTGAAATATTTGGAAGTGCACTTGGATTGTTTGGAGTAATCGTGGGAATAATAATGTCTGCTCAAGCAACATGGCCTACTACTGTCTGAGTAAAAAAATTCATTATTTTTGTTTCTATTGCATTTACTATATGCTATGTTATAATTCTCCCATGTTGGTTTGTTTTTTGTTTCAATGTAAACCACTTTTGTGAACTACATGTAGCCATAAGATTTCCAGATTGATGATGAATAATATTTATGCTGTCCTGGAGCCCAATCTTTTTAATTATATTGAATTTCTAGAAGAATGATGATTTAGTGTTTAAAAAGTTGGTAATGTCATCTAGCTTATTCATGTTACGTTTATTAAATTGAAGATGTTTATCCATTAGGAGTTGTAACCATGCACCCTACTACTCTAAAGGGACCACATATTGGAGTGTCTTATAGTGTACATTCTTTGAGTGCAAGGAAACAAGGAAGTGGTCATGTTTGCCTACTCTCTTTGACATGTAAAATAAATGGACATTCATCCACGTATTTGTCTAAAGTAGGGATGAGCATGGGTCCGGACCTGGACCAAAACCGAAGAACCAGGAACCGGACCGAATACCCTGGTTCCGGTTTGGTTCCGGGTCCGGTCCGGTTCCTCGTGTCAAATGTTCGTCCCTATGTGTTCGGTTCAGGACCTAGCCCGAACCGCATCGAGAATTGATATAGTGGGAAATGGAAAACCGAGAACCGGACCGAATACGCGGTTGTTATTTACATAATTGCTATGATATTGGTTATATTTCATTTTCTTAAAATTAATTGTTTTACGACTTGCGTAATCCAACTAGTCTCCGTGTAGGTTAACTAGTTGCTAGTCCGTAGTGGACCGACTGATTAGCGTCTAGTGACTTTCGCAACATTGAAATTTGAATTTACTAAAAATGGAAAGCATAATAAAATGTATCTTTTTGACCGTTCGTATTGTACATAACTACATATACAAGTATTGTACATAACTACATATACAACGCATCTTCGTAATTTTCTAATAGAAATATTTAATTATGATATTTATTCATGTAAATTAAAGAAACTCGGATGCTGCAAGGTACAACTAGTGTTCATAGAAACTCGGGTGCTTATAGGAAAATTGATCGTATGCCACAATACATGGGTCTAAACTTTAGTCTATGGCGTCAAAGGTCTCTCATAGAGGATGTATAATTGATCTATAAAGTGTGCAGTAATAACCATATACTCAATTTTTTGATGCGAGGACTTCCAACAATCAGTTGTTAAACAGATTTTGGAGGCTGCTTTAGTGAGGGTTTTTAGCTTCTTTTTCTCGTGCTCGTATACCTTAAAACAATCTTCTTTCGCTGTAGTTCTAGATACTCTCTTAAATAATGGATTACCGATCCTCATCATTTTCACAAACATGTCATCTTCCACGGCAGTAAACGGTTGCTCGGCACTCAGTAACCAATTAGCTATAGCTTCCCTCATCTTGTTAGCATCATATTTTCCATTCGGTGTGATCAACGGTTCAACAAATTCCACATCAGACCCACTCGGTTGAAAATTTAGTAACTGTTGATTTTTTTGCCATTCTTTATGCGGAAGGCAGGATTTTAAGTGTCGTTTGAATGATAATGATTACACTGTGCTTTTCTCGTACCATCCTTAAGTGTAATTTCAGTCATATCCTCCCATACTACTGATGTTTTTTGCCGCTTTCGCTTCAGTTGTACTTCTTCACCGGTTTCAGTATTCTTTTCTCTCTCGCTTTCATTTTGATTAGGATTTCGAACTGATGTATGTTCATTTGGATTAACCGTGTGCTCTTTGTCAACTTGACATTGTGATGACCGATTGTTAGTCTCACCGCTTTCAACCTCCGGCCCTTGCATTGGACTTGTTGGGTTTGTTGTAGACCCTTCAACTGACCGAGAATGTGGATTTGAATTCACAACAACACCCATACAATCTGTGAAAACTGAAAAGCAATATGCAATAAATCAAAAGTCTCTTTTTCTATTCATATTTTACCCTTGTGCTTTCCATACGATGGATATCAACAAACAAGAACACCACCTCTTGGGGTCAAGAAATAATACCAAGAAAGAAGTGGAAGAACTAATATTATTATACAAATATTAACAACCCATCGGAACAAAACTGTAACAATGGAACTTCAAATCAATCGTACCTGGAAGAACAGAGACTGGGGAGTGGATACGGCAACCGTCGGCCGTTGGGACAGTCGGTCGTTGCACAGGAGATGGACGTCGGCAACAGCAACGGCAACCGTCGGTCGTTGGAGGCTCCAAAGTCCAATTCGAACCCTAGTGCAGTAGTGCGGCAATGGCTTAGTGTTTGTTTTTGAAAGTGAAACGAAGAGTCGAAGAGGGAGATTGTAATTGTAAATATCGAGTCGCATACGTAATATGACAATTGGGATAATCAATTAATCAGACTTTTTTTTTTTACCAAACATAAAATTGGTTAATTAATAATGGATGTATATAATAAATGTAACATATAAAAGAAATTACGTCGCATGTATTATATATATACAAATTAAACCAAACTAGGGTTTGGACTGTCCGCACGATGCTGCGGAAGCCGGTATATTGGAAAACGCAGCTCGACAAAAAACAAATTATGTAAGGGACGGAAAATGTAACTTTAAAATTTAATAAGGGACCGAAATCGTAACTTACAAAATACTAATAATATAACTTTATAATAAATAGGGATGAAAATAATTAATTCGAAATTAGTTGAGAGAAAAAAACGTAAATATGAAAATTTGCTATAAACAGAATCAAATTTGCTAATTCCAAATGGAATCCTATTTGTATTTTGTATCAAATGCTTTAACAATTATACTATGTTCTTGATATAGTATTTTTGGTTCTGGCAATAGTAAAAGGAAATGAACAGTACCATATAACACATGCTCGGATTTGCTAATTAATATATATATATATATATATATATATATATATATATATATATATATATATATATATATATATATATATATATATATATATATATATATACCAGGGTTTGCTGCTGCGTTAGTGGGTCTAGTCTCTGTGCAGGTTCCTCGGAAAAGGCGAAGACTACGAAGAATAACTATAGAATAGCCAATGTACCAAGCGTAGCCTGTAGTATATTACGATTCATGTAGTAAATTCATCCCTAACTTGCAAATATATATATATATATATATATATATATATATATATATATATATATATATATATATATATATATATATATATATATATATATATATATATATATATATATATATATATATATATATATATATATATATATATATATATATATATATATATATATATATATATAAGGGATAGTGCTATACATACTCCCTATTTCTTACTATACCCCCTGATTTGACATACTAATTTGTTTTATTTCAATTTCGTTTTTTATTGTCTTTATTATTATTATTATTAAATTAAATTTGTTATTATTATTATTATTATTATTATTATAAAGAAACGGATTTGATGTTTTGTTTTGGAATCTTTTTACGTTATATATATATATATATATATATATATATATATATATATATATATATATATATATATATATATATATATATATATATATATATATATATATTGCATTGTACAACCAATTTATATATCTGTCTATATCAATTTGATACAACTGAATCGTATGGCAAGTTTTCAAACTGACCAGGTATGTATTTTTGCTAGATATTTTTGCTAGATATTTGTCAAACTGAATCGTATGACAAGTTTTCAAAATGTACATTTGTGTTATTTTTTATAAATATTTTTGCTATATGACTAAAAATGGATACATGTGGTTAAGTAAATCTAAAATAGAAATTTATTAACAAAACTTTTATGTAGTTGATGATATATTAAGAGGTTAGGATAAATAAGGAAAACAAATATTTTATATATATATATATATATATATATATATATATATATATATATATATCATGTAATCGTGAAAAATCGTAACATGAATAACGATAATAGAAAATAATATAACAGATGAAAAAGTAAATAAAATGAGGATTGAAAAATGCAAAATCCTAAAAACAGAAGTTATAAAAAAATTGGGTCACCGACTCATCAGTTGTTTCAATGACTTTGTCCATCTCCGGTGACGTCGTCCGTTGAATCTCTGTCTTTTTTGTGTAGATATCAGTTCATCTCTACTGACCACTTTTGCTTTCCTTCTTTATTTGGCTCTATCACATTCATCTCCAGAATATAGTCAAAGAACGATTTTGTATAGAGATCAGTTCATCTCTACTGACCACTCTTGCTTTCCTTTTTTATTTGTTATCACATATACACACTGTGTAGTCACAGATGCACATATGCTTTTGCGTCCCGTGGATTTGCATGATAACTTTGGAGAATAATTATATGACTTTTGCGTCACTTGGATTTGCATAACTTTTGAGACACCATGCCTTTTGAGACAAATAGTGTATATATATTATTGTCAGAGATAAATAACTTTTGAGACACCATGCCTTCTGAGAATAATTATATGACTTTTGCGTCCCTTGGATTATATGCCTTTTGAATATATATATATATATATATATATATATATATATATATATATATATATATATATATATATATATATATATATATATATATATATATATATATATATATATATATATATATATATATATATATATATATATATACATACATATATATATATATATATATATATATATATATGGTTTATGTTTATAAATATTTATATGGTTTATGTTTATATATTATAATTATTGTTAAAGTAATAATGTCGTAATTATATAAATGTTCAATTTTGTATTCGTTAGGTTTTTAGCAGTCGTGAAAATTTAGTGGATTAGGTGCAAAATGTGGCACGGCCTCTCGGGTATGTGATTGTTACTAAAAGAACAAAGACAAAACCAAGTGGCTATGTGTCGAAAGTTGTTTTGATGTGTGATCGAGGTGGTGTGTTTAAAGGCCAGGAGACGTCCACCAGAAATACGGGGACAAGAAAAACAAATTGTCCATTCGAATTGCAAGCTTGTTACTATAAGTTGGATAATGTTTGGAGGTTAAAAGTAAAAAATGATCAGCATAATCATGATCCTGCAACGTTTTTGGAGGGTCACCCATTTGCAAGGCGGTTAACACAAAATGAATCCAAAATGGTTGTAGAAATGAGAATAAAAAATGTCCCCCCATGGAATATCTTATCGGAGTTGAAGAAACATAATGAGAAAAACGTATCTACAATAAAGACAATTTACAATGAGGGTAACAAAGTTCGAATGGCTGAGCGTGAAGGTCGAAGTCAAATGCAGGTTGTATTCGAATTTTTGCATTCAAAAGGATATTTGTATGAGTATCGTACAAATGATACGACCAATGCGTTGGAAGATCTTTTTTTTGTTCACCCAACATCATTGGAGATATGGCGTGCATTTCCACAGGTTATGATGATGGATGCCACCTACAAGACTAACAAGTATGAATTTTTTTTATTCATTAATTGTGGTTACAATATTTTTACTAATTGTTATTCTTCTATTAATAGGTACAAAATGCCTTTTCTGGAGATTGTTGGTGTTACGTCAACAAACACGACATTTTCCATTGGTTTTGGGTTCATGCATCAAGAAAAGGAACCTAATTACACTTGGGCTTTAAGTTGTCTGAAGACCATACTCGACATATATGACAGCCCATGTGTGATTGTTACTGACAGAGAGTTAGCATTGATGAGTGCATGTACAAAAGTATTCCCGTCAGCCATTCAGATACTTTGTAGATGGCATATATCTCAAAGTATATTAGCTCATTGCAGACAAAGTTATAAGACAATTGGAGAGTGGACATCCTTTACACGAGATTGGGATACTTTAGTTAATTCATCAACATGGGCAACATATTTGAGAAACTATGAACAACTTGAATCAAGAGCGACATATCATCAAGGTATTTTTTGTTTAATATATTAATTTATATAATAATATGCTAACCATTTACTTGTTTAATCAGGTGTTATCAAATATCTCAATCGTGTCTGGTTGGAAAAATACAAGGAGAAGTTTGTATCATTTTGGATTAACCAACGTTTAAACTTTCACAACCACACGAACAATAGAGTTGAAAGTCAACATGCAAAGTTGAAAAAATTCTTGAATACATAACATGCCGACTTAGATAAATTTTTACCTGTATTGAAAAGGTAGTGGCATCGCAACATACAGCAATAAAAAATCATTCTTCAACCAAGATCTACCAACGTATACATCGGATAATATGGCTACTAATTGGCATGACATAAATGAAGAATCAGAGATGCATAACACGTATTCATTTCGAGAACCTCCGATGTCCAACTCATTCTTCAACCAAGATCTACCAACTTATACATCGGATAATATGGATACTAATTGGCATGACATAAATGAAGAATCAGAGATGCATAACACGTATTCATTTCGAGAACCTCCGATGTCCAACTCATTCTTCAACCAAGAACCACCAATTTATACTTCAATCCCACTTATGAAAGAAATTCCAAACGAATTTCATACATACGTCGGGCATATTACAGACGTGGATGGAGATGGAAATTGTGGATTTCGGGCTATATCAGTTTCTCTTAGTGGTAATGAACATTCTTGGGAACAAATTAGGTATGAGCTACGCAACGAGTTAATAACACACCATCAAGAGTATGCCATGATTTACGGTGATCTTTTAAACCGCATAAGTCACTCGTTGAGTTTCTCTGGATCGGGTTTTGCAGGACGTGAATATTGGTTGCAAATGCTCGACACTGCTATTCTCATCGCTAATAGATATCGTGTTATCGTTATTTTCCTAAGCAATAGTGGTTCTTCAACGTGGTTCCCACTTCGGTATGGTCCGCAAGACATCCCAAATCATGCATATGTCGTTATCGCCCACGTTTACGGTAACCATTATGTGAAAGTTGATTTACAAGGAGCGTATCCAATGCCTCCTATTTTGTCTAGACTTGTGCGTGCGTACAGATCAGAACATTCTGTTGAATGAGAAACATTGTATGCTGCTCGAATAAATGCTTATGCTCGTTATCCAGATAACGCACCACGCAATTGTAATACTGGACCATTTACTATCTCTGATTAATAAGAAAAACTTTGCTTTAGTATTATTATTTATTTTGTATTTTTTTATACAATCGTTCGAATTTGACATAACTGTTTTGATATAATTTTATAAATTTATAAACGTCGTTCGTTCTGTCGTAATTAATAAAAAACTATTGTTTTATTGTTATTAAAACATAGAAATTATAAAAGGTAAATTTGTTATTATCGTTTTTCTAATAATAATAATAATAATAATAATAATAATAAAACAAATCAAATATTATTTGTAAAAAGAAAAAAAAAACAACAAAAAAACAACAAAAAGACAAAATAGTTAAAAAAACAAAAAAAATACAACAAAAAACAAAATTTCACATCAGGGGGGTATCACTAGACAATAGGGGGTATGTATAGAATGACCCTATATATAATCGTGTAGGAACCCAAAATCCGGTAAGAACCGCGAGAACAAATCTGGACCTTTAATCTTGAAAAATAGATGGATTAGATTCAATGTGCAAATAATGATCATGTATTAAAATTCAGGGGTTGTTTTTATAAATATCAGAAATTAAGAGGGAGGGAAAGAGAATTTTATAAGGGTATTTAAGTAAAACTACAAAGCAAAGCTACGTAGCAATCTTAGGCTCTCACGCGCCCCCACTCTCCCCATGACACATGTCACCTTCTAATTGGCTGAGTTTTATTTATTTTTCAACCCAGTTTGTATTTTGGCAATAAATTTTTTTTTCTTTGTAAAAAAAATTCTGAAAAAACCAAAGTTCTTAAAATTTAATTCTTTACAAAACAAGCACCATTGTGAAAATTTGAAAAAAATATTTTGTATTTTTTATTTTTATAAAAAATCAAAAATTAAAAAAATTTCCAAAAATTATGAAAACTTTAAGGATTATTGTAGATATTATATTAGTAAGTTTGCAAAAAGAATTTTTTGAAAAAAATGTTTTTTTTCGTTTTTATTTTTATATTTTTAAGTATTAAAAACTCATCAAAATAACAAAAAATATACATGATTCAAAAATATTAAAACCAAAATATGTTTTATGATTTAAAACTTATGATCAAATATGCAATATTCGTTATGATTCAAGATCCAAAAGTCGTTATGATTCAAACGAGTTAAAAAAACATATAATGACAAAATAATTCAAAATTTATGACCCAAGATGCAAAAAAACTATGATCCAAAATGTTATGATCCAAAACGTTATGATTAAAAATATCATGATCCAATTTGATTAGATTAAAGATACGAAAAAAAGGTTAAAAATAAGATTAAAAAATATTAAAAATTAAAAAATATGCATAAAAATGAAAAAAACAAAAAAATTAAAAATCGAGTACTGTAGCATTAAAAAAAACTAAAAAAAATAAAAATCTAAAAACCGAGTATAATCGAAAATAAAAAAAAAATTGAAAAAAAAAAGAGAAAAAAACTCACTTAAATCACGTTGAAAAAAAAAACTCACTTAAAAAACCCACTTAAATCCTTGAGTTCGTATTTCGTTCCGTGGACATGCGTCGCACGTGATTGCGTCACGTCGAAGGAAGACGTTTTGACGTTATTGCGTCACTTAAAAAACCCACTTAAATCCTTGAGTTCGTATTTGACGAGAAGAGTCATCGCGGTTCCTACCGGATTTTGGGTTCCTACCGGATCCTAACCCTATATATATATATATATATATATATATATATATATATATATATATATATATATATATATATATATAATTATATATATATATATATATATATAATTATATATATATATATATATATATATATATATATATATATATATATATATATATATATATATATATATATATATATAATTATATATATATATATATATATATATATATATATATATATATATATATATATATATATATATATATATATATATATATATATATATATATATATATATATATATATATATCAAGGTTGTAAAAATCGTTTGATGGTAGCTTGGCGGTCGAGTGAGGTTAAGAGATTAATCAGGGATTAGTCGAGGATTAATCGGAGACCTTAAATTATAAAATTATAAAGGAATTCAGTTAAAAATATATAAATATAAAAATAGCAAAGTTTGATTCATTTTATTTCGAGATGCACATGAAAGATTATTCATTTGTTTATTTTTATTCTTTAATATTGATTTTTTTCAGTATTCTTGAGTTATTAGAGAGTGTTTGTGTCGTTATTTCAAAATAAAAATATTAAAAAAATATTAAAAAATGACCGCCAAGACCGATTTTTGCAGCAAACCGCCAAGCTGACCGATTAGGCCTAATCGTAATCGGTTGAAGACTGCCAAGCGATTAATCGCCGATTAATCGGCCGCCAAGACCGATTTCTGCAACACTGATATATATATATATATATATATATATATATATATATATATATATATATATATATATATATATATATATATATATATATATATATATATATATATATATATATATATATGATGCGATATCGAGTCTTCGTTCGCCTCAAGGGGTGATTCCGATCGCCAAGGAGGTGTCCTGTGACCACAATCACAAGAAAGAAAGATCATCAGCCGTTCACCGGGAGGAGGTCCTGGGAGAACGCTCCGATGCTTAAGTTAGATCTCCGGCAATATTTAGGGTTTAGTGAATAGTGTAAGTGAGAGTGAGAGTGACGATGATCATACCAGGCGGAGCAAGTCGGTACTTATACCTGTGGATCTCGTCGTTGTGGCTGACAGGATCCTTGCTGTGGCAGGTGGGGACCAGGCCGCCGATTGGGTGTACAATCCCCTCCCACGCTTTTCGGCATGAAGCGTTCATCACACGATCTTCTGAGGTTCAAGAGGAGGAGAGACATCAGGCCGTAGGAGGAGGGCCTGTGGTTGTTACGGTCGGTGATGCTAGGAGTGCTTCCCAGGAGAAAGTGATCGAGGGAGGTGCTGAGGGTGAACAAGCTAGTCGGTTGAAGGTTGTGGTCAAGCGTCGTGCCGCTTGGCAAGGTGTTGGTGAGGGTTCTGCGAGTGTGGTTTTGCCCCGGCGGTTAAGTCCTCGTCGTTTGGGGGGAGGCAATGGGGCTTCTGGTGCTGTTCCTGTTCAGTCTCTAGTGATTAATATTGTGGATGATACTTCTCAAGGTGGGGATATGGAGATTGACCAGGGTGGGGGTGCTCGTATCGGTACCCACCATGTGGTCGACAGTGCAGTCGTCGAAGGTTCCGGCGAAAATCAACCTCGTCCCCCTGTTGGTTCTCAGACTCCTCGTCTTGACTTTTCTGGGTTTGGTTATCGTGGTGGGGCGGCGGCTTTAGGACCCCCTTTGGTTGTTGGCGTGGAAACTGGTTCATCTGCTTCCGCTGGAAAGTTTGTGCCTAATTGGGATTTGACTGAGGGAGCCCGGTTGTCATATTTTCCGACTGCACTGGAATTCACACAACATGTGTTTCCTCCTGGCACCCAATCAGAGATGGGGAGTTATTCCCCGGCTGATTTGGTAGGCTCGCTTCGTTATGCAGCCGCGCAGAGTGCATGTTTCTTCAGCGAAGGTGCCACCCGGATCGAACAATTGTTGGCCGCTGGTGCCGACCGCCCTTCCCTCCAATAGGAATTAGATGCAGCCCGCACGGAAATTTCCAGGCAGCAGGATACCCTAAAGGACCTTCGTGGTCGTGTCCTTCACGCCGACGCTGATCTTCAATCCCAGTTGGTTCTTTTGCAAGCTTCTCAAAAAGAGAGTGCCAGGCTGAAGGATGAACTGGCGGAGGTGAACCGTCAAAAGATTGAGCTGCAAGGTGCCTTGGCCGGGTTGAAGTCGAAAAATGAAGGGCTCCACATTCAGCTTGAGAGTGCCGAAAGAGATGCTTCTGAGCGTGACCGGGTTGCTCAGGCGAAGACTTAGGCGTTGGAGGAGGCGGAGGTGGACCTTTCCTGGCTGTTAACTGAGGGTGTGGTTGGCGTGGTTGATCTGGTTATGGAAAGCAGGGATTTTGGTATGGGCGTGCATCGTCTTAAGGAAGTGTGTCTAGCGGCCGGGCAGGCTCAGGGGTATTCCCGAGCTTTGAAGGATGTGAAGGCCGGCAAGGAAATAGTGGAGGAATAAGAAGTGCCACCTCTTGAATATGGTATCGAGGTGGATGAGGCCGTTGATGCTTTCGTTAATGTTGATTACGCCACTGACTTCAAGCTTAGGGAGCTCGGTGTGCCTGAGTTGAAGGCGTTATTGGATCCGAGCAATGCAGCTGGCCCCTCCCACCCGTGACAGGTATTTGTTTGATCTTTCTTTGTTTAACTGTTGTGGACAATCTATGTAATGCCCTGCTGAGGCTTCTTGGACAAGATGTTGTTGTTTTTTTTTGCTTTGTAGGGCTTGAATGCCTGGACATATTTGATATGCGTTGTATGTGATGGCCGTGTTTAACCCGTTGCTTGTGTTTCGTCTGGATGTGCCTTGTATTAATTGTACTTGTAATGTTTGGAACATATTTTGTGTGTGTGGCTCTTTATCCCTTCAGACGTTGGTTGGATTGCTGGAGTGGATCGTTGGGTCTATCCAGGATCATGTTGCTGAAGAGACTATCGTCGGCTATCACTGATTTTTCCTTTACAATGTTTTTGTTCGAGTAAGCCGGGTTAAGACACGGACTAGGAATCACGTAGCCCGTTGGAGAATGTTTCATCTTATGGTCTTTAGGGCTATGCTCTGTAGTCATTAAGTCTTTCGTAGGATGATAGACCTTGCTTAAGGCTAGGACCAGGAGTCACGTTTCCCGCTAGGGAGTATTTCACCCTAAGGTCTTTAAGACTAGGACCAAGAGTCGCTAAGTCTTCTTCAGGATGTTTCACCTGGTTGGACCTTGCTAAGGCTAGGACCAGGAGTCGCGTAGCCCGCTAGGGAGTATTTCACCCTAAGGTCTTTAAGACTAGGACCAGGAGTCGCTAAGTCTTCTTTAGGATGTTTAACCTAGTTGGACCTTGCTAAGGCTAGGACCAGGAGTCGTGTAGCCCGCTAGGGAGTATTTCACCCTAAGGTCTTTAAGACTAGGACCAGGAGTCGCTAAGTCTTCTTCAGGATGCTTAACCTGGTTGGACCTTGCTAAGGCTAGGACCAGGAGTCGCGTAGCCCGCTGGGGAGTATTTCACCCTAAGGTCTTTAAGACTAGGACCAGGAGTCGTTAAGTCTTCTTCAGGATGTTTCACCTGGTTGGACCTTGCTAAGGCTAGGACCAGGAGTCGCGTAGCCCGCTAAGGAGTATTTCACCCTAAGGTCTTTAAGACTAGGACCAGGAGTCGCTAAGTCTTCTTCAGGATGTTTCACCTGGATACATTGCGTTTAATACAATACAATTTTAATTCATTCATCTATCGTTCCATTCGACGGTTACAATTGTGAAAAGCAAAAATCAACTGTGTCGGTGGCCGACTTCTTCTTGCGACTTTAGTCTACTGTCTTGTCTAGTAATAGAACTTCCTGAGGTTCTGGATATTCCATGTCCTTGGTATGGCTCTGCCTTCTGGAGTTTCGAGGGCATAGGAGCCTTTTGGGTTTGCCTCTGTGACCCGGTATGGCCCTTCCCAAGTTGGTCCCAATTTGCCCCGTGGTTCCGCGTGGCTTGCTTCGTTCTTCCGGAGTACTAAATCTCCCACTGCGAATTTTTTCTCCCGGACCCTTCTGTTGTAATATCTCTCTGTTGTTGCCTTGTAGCATGCCTGTCTTATTATGGCAAATTCTCTTTTTTCTTCCAGCATGTCCAGGTTTAGGCGGAGGTCTTGGTTGTTCCTTCCTTCATCAAATTCTGTTGTTCTTAGGCTGCCTACGAAAATCTCTGGGGAAAGAACAGCTTTCGTGCCATACGCCAGTTTAAATGGTGTTTCGTTTGTTGATGTGCATGGGGTGGTCCGATATGACCATAGTACTGTAGGCAATTCTTCGGCCCAGCAACCATTTGCTTTTCCCAGTCTCTTTTTTAATCCTACTACTAACGTTCTGTTGGGTACTTCGGTTTGCCCGTTCGCCTGCGGGTGGGCCACGGATGTGAATTTTTGTTTGATCATTCTCTCGGTGCACCAAGTCCTGAATGGGTCTTCTGCGAATTGCAACCCGTTGTCACTTATCAGAGTTCGTGGAGTACCGAATCTCGTCAGGATGTTCTTCCACATGAATTTGATGATGTTCCGACCCGTGACTGAGGCGATGGCCTCGGCTTCGATCCACTTCGAGAAGTAATCTACGGCGACTATGAGGAACTTGACTCGTCCTGGCGCTTCTGGAAACGGCCCCATGATGTCAATGCCCCATTGGTGGAAAGGCCACGGGCTGGAAATGCTTGTCAATGGTGCGGCTGGCGAATGTTGTAGTGGTGAGAACGTTTGACATGCTACACACTTTCGTGTTATCTCTTTTGCATCTGCGTGCATTTCCGGCCAGTATACTCCTGCCCTGATGGTTTTTCCAGTGAGCGCCCTGGCGCCTTCGTGTGCTCCTGACTCGCCAGTGTGGATTTCTTCTAGCAGCGCTTTGCCTTCCTCACTTGTGATGCACTTTAGCCAAGGCTCTAAGTGACCTCGCCTGTATAAGACATCGTTTCTTATTGCGTATTGTGGGGCTTTCACCTTTACTTTTCTGGCTTCGTTCTCGTTTGCTGGTAAAAGGCCTTGTGTCAGGTAGTCGATAAAAGGTGTCATCCAAGTTGTAGCAGTTGTGCTGATCGGTGTTACTTCCTTTCCATCGATACTCCTATTTTTTAGAACTTCCACCAAAACTTCTTTGGACAGGTGGTCAAACGCTGCGGATGCTAATTTACTCAGCGCGTTGGCCTTTCTGTTGGCGGAGCGCGGTATTTGTTTGACTGCGAAACTCCCCATCGTAGCCGCTATCCTTTTCACTTCCTCTGCGTATTTCTTCATCCGTTGGTCTTTTAGCTCATAAGCCCCGTTGAGCTGGTTTGCTACCAACAAAGAGTCACTGTGTGCTAGTAGATGTTGTACCCCATTCTCTCTCGCGAGCCTCATTCCTGCGAGCAACGCCTCGTACTCTGCTTCGTTATTCGACATCTGGAAGTCGAATCTGAGTGCATAAGTTATTTCCTCGCCTTCTGGGTTTGTCAACACTAGTCCGGCTCCTGAGCCTTCTTTGCTGGCTGCCCCATTCGTGTGGAGCATCCAGGTTTCTGGGTGTGTTTTCGGATCTTGTTTGGTCGACTGACTCCTTTCTTCCTCTTGTTCCTCTGGTATTTCTGCTAGAAAGTCTGCTAGGGCCTGGCCCTTGATGCTTGTTCTCGGTTTGTATTCAATGTCATGTTCCCCTAGCTCAATGGCCTATTTGGCCAGTCGCCCTGACTTCTCTGGTTTCAGTAGCACTTGGCGGATTGGTTGGCTTGTCAACACTTCGACGTGGTGGGTAGCGTCTCAGTCAACGTGCTGCATAGATTAGTGCTAGGACTAGCTTTTCTAGTTTCGGGTAACGCAGCTCTGGGCCCTAGAGCGCCCGACTAACGAAATAGACAGGTCTTTGTTGGCGTTCCCTTTCCACAGCTAAGACGACATCGATGGCTTCTGGTGACGCTGCCAGGTACATAGATAGTTTTTCCCCGGGGGCCGGGCATGCCAGCGTGGGGAGTTCTTTGATTGCTTCTTTTAAGTGTGCCAAGGCTGTCTCTGCCTCTCCCGTCCATTTGAAGTTGTGCTTGTCAACGCAGCCTTTCAGCGTGTTGAATAGTGGGAGGGCTTTTTCCGCCGACTTTGCTATGAATCGTCCCAACGCTGTGAGTTTCCCGTTGAGTCCCTGTATTTCTCGCAGGCTTGCTGGTGATTTTATCTCGATGAAGTCTTTGATTTTCTCTGGGTTCAGTTGGATGCCTTCCCGCGTGTCGTAGTAGCCATAAACTTTCCTTCTTCCACGCCAAAGGTGTACTTGGCCGGGTTGAGTTTCATTTGTATCCGGGAGAGTGTTTTAAGGGTTTCTTCGATGTCCTGTAGCAAGGACTGCTCTGCTTGGCTCTTTATGACCATGTCATCCACATATACTTCCACGTTCCTTCCAATTTGATCATTGAACACTTTGTCGACGAGCCTTTGGTATGTTGCCCAGACGTTCTTTAGACCGAACGACATTTTCTGGTAGCAAAAGGTGTCGTGGTCTGTATAAAAAGCTGTTTTATCCTCGTCTTCCTTCCGCATGAGAATCTGGTGGTAGCCCTTGTAGGCGTCTAGGAAGCACTTCCACTTAAAACCCTCCAGGGACTCTACTTTCTGATCTATCTCAGGGAGCGGGTAACAATCTTTCGGGCATGCCTTATTTAAATCGGTGTAGTCGATACACATTCTCCAGCTTCCATCGCTTTTCTTGACCATCACCGGATTGGCAATCCATGTTGGAAAAAAGGCATCGCGCACAATGCCGGCTTGTACTAGCTTGGCGACTTCTGCGTTGATGGTATTGTTGCGTTCTCCCGCTTGGCCACGACGTTTTTGTTTGATGATGTTGCTTCCGGGTGTGACGTTGAGGTTATGTTCGATGATTGATCTGTCTACTCACACCATGTCCGCTGGCTCCCAGGCGAATACGTGCTTGTATTTTCTAAGTAAGGATATTACGTCCTTTCGTAGCTCGGGTGGTAATGTGCTGCCAACCTGTATCCTTTGATCTGGGTAGTCATGGTGAATTATTTCTCTGCTTTCTTTAGGTTCGTCTCTTGGGCGCTTCCGTTTTCCATCGATGTCTGTGGGCAACATTATCTGGCAACATTTGAGTGTCTTCTGTGGAGTTGCCAGGATGGTAGCTATGCCGCTTTCCGTTGGGAACTTGACTATGGCATGCAATGTTGACGCAACGACGCCAAAGTACAACGCTGCTGGTCTTCCCAAGATGATGTTATGTTCCGATGGTGCCCGCACTACCGTGAATTCAAGCGTAACTGTTTTCTTTCGTTTGCCATCCTCCATCGTGATCGGTATGTAAATCATCCCAGTTGGTATGATGCTATGCCCTGTGAAACCGGTTAAATTTCCTGCTGGGGGGCGTAAGCATGTCCTCCATTCCCGCGGCAGCTGGCGGAAGCAATGTTCGAACATAATGTCTGCTGCACTACCACTGTCGATGTGTACGCGATGGATAACTATGTCTCGGATTCTGGCCTGGATGATGAGTGGGTCGTCTCCATTCCACCCGTCTGGCTTCCTGTCTCTGCTGGAAAATGAGATTTGTTGGTCGTCGATGTCTGGGGTTTGCTCTCGTCTTCGGCGGTGGTGTTTGTGAATTACGAGAATCTCTGGTCCCTTCTTTGGCGTGTCTTTGTTTTTCGCTTGTGGGTCGTTTCTATCAGTCTTTGGGCGAATCGACTTGGCTATGTCGTTTAGGTTCCCTCGTTGTATTCGCTGGTCAAGTTCTTTCTTCAGCACAGCGCATTCTGCTGTGTCGTGACCATAACACTTGTGGAACTCACAGTACTTAGATTGGTCTTTCGGGCGCTCTGGCGTTTTTCTCATTGTCTTGCTTTTTTCTGCGACGGCCAGAACGTCTGTCCGCCTATACCTCCTGTCGTCTCTGTAATGGCCGTTGTAGGGTTTTGGGGGTTTACCTCTTCTGAAAGATTGTCGTCTATCGCTGAGATACTGTGGGTGGCTGTCTCTAGGTTTTGATGAAGAGGTAGCTGCTGCTTTTAGGTATGCCTCTTTGGCGGCTGTGCCCTCTTCTTGCCTTAGAAAACGCTCTACTCGCTCCTTCATCTCCTGGCGAGTGGCTGGTGGTTTTCCCAGAAACTTCGTTGACAGTGGGTCTGGCAGCAGGCCATGTGTGAAAGCTCCGGTCACCAGGTTGTCATTTTGCCCTGGTACATTCAGTGTTGCTTCGTTGAATCGTTTGAAGTAAGCGTTAACCGTTTCGCCCTCCAGTTCCTTGCAACCGATGATCTCTCGGATGTCCCCTTTGTATTTGCGCAATTGCATGAAGTTTGATAGGAACTGCTCCTTGAGTTCGGTAAAATTTCTAATGTTGCTTGGCGCCAGGCTTTTGAACCATGCACCCGCATTCCCGTCCAGCGTCGTCAGGAAGTGCGTGCACCAGAAGCGTTCGTCCAGCTTCAGCGATTGCATATGCCATTCGTATGTGTCGATATGGCTATCTGGGCAAGTTGTTCCGTCATACGTTTTTAGGTGTGGTAATTTGGCTGTATTTGGCATGTCGTACTCGTGTATCTCTTTGATGAACGAAGATTTGTACGCTAGAGGGGGAAGTGGGTTCGTGTTATTTGTTGTTTGGGTGGGAGGTATGATGGCTTGGTACGCCGGCGGTTGGGTATAGAACAAAGGGAGTGTACTGGTTGGTATGCCACCCAAGGTTGATGTGGGTGTACTCAGCAGCGTGGGGATTGGTATTGGTCCTCCCGGTGTCGGTGTTGTCGCTATATTGGTGAACAACGGTGCTACTGTTGGTTGGGACGATTGGAAGAAAGACGTAGGTGAGGGGGTGAACATCGGTGGTCCCATTGATTGTTGGAATGGTGTAAATGGGTAGGTAAACGGTATATACGGTGGCGGCGTACTCATGGCTAGTGGGGTTACAGTGTGTGGGAATGCCGATGAAGGAGCAGGCGTCTGTGGGAGCAGGGGAACTGTAGGGGGTGGTTCTTGGTGGCGACGGTGTTGTTGGCAATGTTTCTATCAGTATTGGGCCCAAAGGTGGCATTGAGCGTATTGGGCTTCTGGGGTGGTGACCATCGATGGTTTGTCCTTCAGTCGACATTGCCGGAGATTAAAATGGTGGGTTTTGGTTGCGTGTCACAACACGGATGGCGCCAATGATGCGATATCGAGTCTTCGTTCGCCTCAAGGGGTGATTCCGATTGCCAGGGAGGTGTCCTGTGACCACAATCACAAGAAAGAAAGATCGTCAGCCGTTCACCGGGAGGAGGTCCCGGGAGAACGCTCCGATGCTTAAGTTAGATCTCCGACAATATTTAGGGTTTAGTGAATAGTGTAAGTGAGAGTGAGAGTGACGATGATCATACCAGGCGGAGCAAGTCGGTACTTATACCTGTGGATTTCGTCGTTGTGGCCGACAGGATCCTTGCTGTGGCAGGTGGGGACCAGGCCGCCGATTGGGTGTACAATCCTCGTCCTTTGTCTTGCCTCCTATTGGTCCGGGCAGACGATATGGGAGGGGCACGATTTCTGTCAGGTACGGATGTCGCGCGTGGATATCAAGGCGGAGGGTTGAATCCTCCAGGCTGGACATCCTGGCGAGGTGTCGTTTGTGGCTTGGGCCAGCGTTCTCCCGGGAGGATGCTCTCCGGAAGATGTTCTAGGAAAACGTCAGCGGGTGCCAGGTGGCACGCTATTTTATATATATATATATATATATATATATATATATATATATATATATATATATATATATATATATATATATATATATATATATATATATATATATATATATATATATATATATATATATATATATATATATATATATATATATATATATATATATATATATATATATATATATATATATATATATATATATATATATATATATATATATATATATATGCTCGTTTAGGCTCACGAGCCTTATCGAGTTTAGAAACATAAGCTCGGGCTCGGCTCGTTTAATAAACGAGCCTTTATAGTGAGCTCGAGCTCGGCTCGGGCTCGTTTAACTCGAGCTCGAGTCGAGTTTTTAACGAGTCGAGCCCGAGTAGCTCATGAGTAGCTCGGCTCACTTGCACCCCTAGCTCCATCAATGCAAAAACTCTCATCTTATGTAAATCAACATGCTTCAATTGGTTATTCTCGCTAGAGATATCAGATGGTCTAAAATTTTACGAAATGCCTATCCACATCTAAGATTTTTTTTTATCGGATTGTTGAATCTTGTGGGAGCGTTCTCCTCCCTTTGTAAAGTTCATAGAACACTATAAACCTTTCAATGGTGGGAAAATCTGCATCTTTGCTATTGTTGGTAGAAGGATCGAAGAAGAATTAAACACGAGAAAAAATATATGCAGTATGAGTTTTATAGGTAGTTGGGCTTTTGGTCCCACCTTTAAGGAACTCTCAAACGATGAAGAGGGTGATTAAGTGATTTAATGATGTGTCGGATACTCTAGAAGACAAGATTTTTGAAGTCGAGGAAGACTTGGCATTAGATCTAGTACGCCATAAACAATTTAGGCATGTTTGGTGGAAATAGAGAAATGGAATTGATTCTTTTTTCTTTTTTTTTAATCTCGAGAATAAGAAATAGAATGAAAAACTGACTAATCTTAATTCTCTATTTTTAGTAGAGAAATGGTAAGAATTGCTAATGCAAAAATAAAACAAAAGACGGAGAATAAAAAAATTTGATTCTCTTTCCCACTGACACCACCTCCACCGTCACCACCACCCATTGCCTCCACCACCATCACCCACCACCACCACCTCCACCTCCAACAGCATCACCACCACCGCCACCACCCACCATCTACCACCACCGCCACCACCCACCATCCACCACCACCGCCACCACCACCACCCACCGTCACCGCCACTGCCATCATCCACCGCCCACCACCACCACCACTAGGGATGAGCTTTTTGACCCGGAGAACTGGACCGGACCGGAACCGGAACCATGTATTTGATTCTCGGTTCTCTATTTTTTCCTAAATCGGTTCTTCGGTTCTCGGTCCGGTTTGAGTCGGGTCCAAAACCGAACACATCCTTTAATAGCACACTACCTTGAATAACCGAACCGAAACCGGAACCGAACCGGTAGGAATCGGAACCAGGGTATTCGGTTTGGTTCCTAGTTCTTTGTTTCCTACGAAATCGGTTCTCAATCCGGTTCAGTGCGGGTCCAGACCGTTTCTCATCCCTAAGCACCACCTAGCGCCATAGTCACCCACCACCGCCAACACCATCCATCGCCACCACCACCGCCACCGCCACCACCATCCACCATCCACCGCCACCACCTATACCTACACCGTTACCCACTACCACCGCCACCACCCACCATCACCGCCACCGCCACCACAAGATTGAGTTTATGAGTTTCCATTGTGATTCTAAACATATATTTGGATTTAAATTAATTTAATTAATTAGATTAACAATGATTATTTCTAACAAGTTCAGAATTATCAATTTGAATCATAATTGTGTAAACTAAAGTCCAATTTATGATGTTTAACTCCCTGAATTGAAGTTTATAGCATTCTAGTTATTGAAATGGATTTAAGTTATTTGGGTATTCATTTAGCTTATGGATCATTGATTAATGTTTAGTTTAGGATGTTAATTAGTGTTAGAAAAAACTTTGAGCTCTAATTGATCATCCTAAATCATTTTAATTTGAATTAAAAGTGATGGAATCAATTTGGACCGGTTATGGAAGCATGTGTTGAAGTTAAACACGGGTTGTGTTGTTAGGTCACTTGACTTGACCGAGTCAAATTCATGTACAATTTAACTCGATCAAGTTAAACCCTTGTTGGGGAACATAAACTTTTCATACTTTATCTAGATTAAACTTTACTTTCTTCCATTACTTTTCATTAATCTTTCTTATACGTTGAGGATCTTCTTGTATATAAGTTTACACCTTGAAGCGAGGTCATTACCCAAAAACACATGTCACTATTATATTATATTATATATATATATATATATATATATATATATATATATATATATATATATATATATATATATATATATATATATTTGCAAGTTAAGGATGAATCCGATTACATGAGTCGTAATATACTACAGCTACGCTAGGTACATCATGCTAACTACAGTTCTTCGTGGCCAACCCTTCGCCGAGGAGACTGCACAGAGACTAGACCCACACCCGCAACCGGCAAACCTCGGTGCATAGCACACGCCCACCCCGTAAGGACGCCCTGCATGTAACTGACTGGGTAAACCCAGCCCCAGATACACACAACACCGGCTAGCACAGAGGCTACAAGTGGGGCATTAATATCTTTAGCCACCACTTGCACTTGGCAAGGTTCGAACCCACAACCTCGCATACGCGAGGCATGAGTCTTACCCGCCAAGACCACCGCTGAGTGTTATATATATATATATATATATATATATATATATATATATATATATATATATATATATATATATATATATATATATATATATATATATATATATATATATATATATATATATATATATAATCTTTTAAACTTTCTTTTGTGTGAACTACTATATAAATATGTTATACGAAATACCATATGTAATGCATGTGCATTCTTGAAACTAAATTTGTTAGGAACTTTTGAAATGTTGACAAACATTGATATTTTGGAAATTTTTTTGAAAATTAACATATGCATCCACTTAGGATGCTTTTAGACTTGGTACGACACTCATTGATACCCAATTTGGAACTTTTAGATGTTTTGACGACATTCTAAATGGCCTCACTTTCACAAGGGATTTGCAACCCCTTGTATGGTACTTGTGTGATGGCTCACTAGTACCTGGTTTAAATTTGAATGGGTATTAAAAATGTGGAATGTGCTATATGTTATCTATATGTAAGCCCTAAGTTTAGTCACCAATGTGAGATTTGGACTTTGATATTAACTTGGGGCCAGGGCGTAGGAAATAAAAAGAATACTACATTATTATAGTTGTAGTACGCTCCTCAGGACAACGTTATCCACCGTTTTTTTCATGTCTTGAATTTGAAAACTCTACCTGATTGGATTTTATCCATGTATCCGCATCGCGTTCATATCCCCTCCGAGCCGCGCGTGTCATTTCGACTTTAATTTCAGAATTGTCACCACTTCACCAGTTTTATGCTAAAACCCCTGCATTTATACTAAAACACAAGCAAGCCCCTTGGCACTAAAAGTAAGTGATACTAGTATTTTTAGAATATTATATCTACTAAAACATGACTCAATAACACCTAAAATGGCTAATATTGCTAGGTGTTATCACAACCCCACACTTGTGCCTTGCTTGTTCCCAAGCAAGTAGAGTTTTTAAGATTTCCTAACAATGACTCAAACATTTTTTAAGATCCATAGTTTCAAAGTTTATTGCAGTTTGGAAAAGTTAGATAAAAACAATTTTTAGAAAAATGGCCAAAATTCCCTTTGGGAATCACGACTTTCTAACAAACCCTTGATTACAAAGTTTCTGTTCACAATCGTGCAAACTTACTTATTCAAATTCTAAAGGTCGTTAAGGAGATTTCCATGACTTTTGATATTGTTCGTGTAACAAGCTTTCAAAAACACTATCCCAGACCAGTTGATCTTAGGTAGTGAGGTACATAAATGCTCTACGGGCCACCCTTTTCAGATCTACTGACTCAAACAACAAAGGTCACCAATTGAAATTTCTTCATGAATCCCAATCCTAAGATATTCTAAATCCAGATTTTCTACCTTCTCAAAACTACTCAACTTATTTAAACTAAACTAGCATGTCAATAACTAATAGTATTTATTGAAAAATACCACAATACTAAAGACATTCAAAACTATTTGGTTCAACGCTACAATTTTTTATAAATTTTGAAAATTGCTAAAAATTTGAAAAATACGACTTTTTCCGCAAAAATTTTCAACACTATTTTTTTGACCGTCCCACCCCACACTTTAAATCGTATAACATCCCCGTTGTACAAAAAAAAAATTCAAAACAATGAATAAAAAGAGTTACCCCTTTTGGACGATGAAGTGCTTGACTGTCGAGAAAAATTGTAATAGGATTGCTCGTTCGTACCATCTTGATGAAGTTGATGAAGTTTTAGGAGTCGGGACGCAACAGTGAACAGGCCGGCATAACACAAGTGCATGCGTACGGTGACCCCACACTTGTGTTATGCAACTCCCTCAGTTGGTTTCTCAGTCATATTCACATTTGGATCATGCACACTTAAATAAAAACGTTAAAGGAAAACATGCAATATACAAAAAGGAAAATTACAAAAGTTGTGTACATCAAAAGAAAATGTACTATCACTCCTCATCATCATCGCCATGCTGAGTGCCCGATGGTCCAACATCATCTGAACTTGTCGTCGGGAGTGGCGGTATCTCCTCTATGTCCATATGTTGCATGATAAGGTGTTGGGTCTCTGTCATCCATCTCTACTGAGCCTCTAGCTTGGCCAAAATCATCTCTACCCTTGCCATATAAGGTAGTGGTCTTCTGCCAGCCTTTGTCGAGCAAGATAGTTAAGTCATAAATTCAAATTGACATTCTTTGTGAAGATGCCTAGAAAAAATTGTTGTTCGTATACAATTGAGAAGTGTTTCCTAAGATCTTATGTTTGACTGTTGCATCGTAGACTTGTCTCACCATGTCGTACTTCTGTAGTTCTGTGGATGAGTTGACGACGAAAATCTCTAAATATACAAGCAAAGCAAGAGAATGAAAAAACTTTACCATATGGGCTTCTTCGTAAATAATTTTAAGTTATGTGGGCATCTAACCGAATATTCCCTAAACTCAGGGGATGAAAATGTGAACATTATGAAACACTAGGGACCACCATCATCAAAGAAAGTCCAAACCATCGACCTATAAAAATCAAGAAATGCATCAATGGCAGCCTTGCGCCTAGCCCTGTACGCAGTAGTCTATATATCTTACTTTTTAGTATTATTTTTGTTTGATTTTTGTTTATTTTTAGTTCCCAGAAATAATTCCATCTGTTCTTCGCATATCTTGGGGTTAGGAGGTGTGGATTCATCTTATTGAAGCGATCTGAAGTTCAAAAGTTAGGTTTCCCACCTGTGTTGATTGCCGCCATTCTCCTTCTTACACATATAATATACACTATTTCATGTACGATTTCGATATCAATATTCATACAACAATCAAGATTTATCGTTGAGGCAATTGTGCGCGTTTTTTTGGGTCAATTGTCGATTTCTAGGTTTTAGTCCTTGATTTCTAGATTTAGGATCGGGGACTTGGCTACCGGTTTCAAACTAAAGCTTCATATTTTAGGGTTTTTGAGCAATTCGGGTCTGTAAGAGCGATTATGGATAAGAAGAAGGTCGCAGTTCCTCTCGTATGCCATGGACATTCCCGACCAGTAGTCGATTTGTTCTATAGCCCGATCACTCCAGATGGGTTCTTCCTTATCAGTGCCAGCAAAGGTTCGTCGTATATCTACTCATCTAGATTCTCAATTTCACTTCCAATTTCACTTTTTTTTTACCATTCTCTTTGTCCATACATCAACATTTGGATTGATCTGTATGATAACGAACAATTTGCCCCTTTATCATGTCGCATATTCTTATATATGAACACATGTAATCAAAATACGCACTCAGATTCTCGTCACAGATCCTAAATTCAATCTCTTGCTATGAATATACATTATAAGAATTTGTTATTTTCAATTCAGATTCCACTCCTATGCTTCGAAATGGAGAAACTGGAGATTGGATAGGAACCTTTGAAGGACATAAAGGTGCAGTATGGAGTTGTTGTCTAGACACCAATGCTCTTCGTGCTGCATCAGCATCTGCTGATTTTTCAGCGTATGTAATCAAAATATAAAAAATTATTTCATCTATAAATATTATCACCAAATTTTCCTTTCTGAATATAACAATAATCACAGGAAACTATGGGATGCATTAACTGGCGATGTGTTACACTCATTTGACCACAAACACATTGTTCGAGCATGTTCTTTTTCTGAGGTCCCTTCATTTTTCTTTATACACTAAAAATTGTACCAACATGCATATTCTGATAAAAATCAGACATTTTAATAAATTTTTCAGGATACGAATTATCTGATGACTGGTGGTTTTGAGAAAATACTTCGTATATTTGATTTAAATCGACCAGATGCACCTCCAAGAGAAGTTGAACATTCTCCTGGTGCTGTAAGAACTGTTGCATGGCTTCATAGTGACCAAACAATTTTAAGTACTTGTTCTGATTCTGGAGGTGTAAGGTATTGACACAAAAAAAATTGATTTTTTTTTTTATAAATTCAAGTTTGTTGATTCTAAATTGTTTATGTAACTTATATTAATTTAATGGTAGGTTATGGGATGTGAGAAGTGGGAAGATTGTTCATACACTTGAAACAAAAGCGTCTGTAACAAGTGCTGAAGTGAGTAAGGATGGTCGTTATATAACAACTGCTGATGGGTCTTCTGTGAAGTTTTGGGATGCGAATCAGTATGTTTTTTGAAACAAATATAATTTTGTTTTATTTCGGTTTGTATGTTATTTGAATTTGATTTATTTTTGGTGTAGTTTTGGATTGGTGAAAAGTTATGAAATGCCGTGCAATGTGGAATCGGCGTCATTGGAACCAAAATTTGGTGACAAGTTTATTGCTGGAGGGGAAGATATGTGGATTCGACTTTTTGATTTCAATACTGGCGAAGAAATCGGTACACACATTTTTGGAATTTTTTTTCTTCAATATAATAATCTAAATTATTACTAAATACATAGATGGTGTCAATTTTGTTCCCGACCCGTTTATCTATAAACGGATAGATTTGGTTTTTTAATCCCTAAAAACCTTGCAAAGTGACACGGCACCACCTGTTGCAATGCCACTAGTTATGTTACTTATATAGTTTACAGTATAATTACATCATTTCGATTATATTATTATTGCATTTAATTAGTTATTTTTTATTTTATAAACATATTTATATATTAATATTAAAAAAAACTTAATTTAGGAGAAATATAAATGACTTTACATTAATACTTTAAGTTTAACATTGATATTGTATATTTTATATTTTGATGTCTAAAAGATACTTAATTATTAATGACATAAAGTTAAAACCGTAAATTGTACATCAATAATTTAACAATGATTATTAAAGTTAACAATCATAACATATACTAGTTATTTTTAATTAATATAACAAAAATTATAAATGATTATAATATAAAATATAAAGTAGCTCGGTGTATGTAGTTAACCGTATTGATGTAATGGGAAATTGCAAAGATAATTACAAAAACTAACATGACAGAAATGAAAGGTTTTTTGATGGCGTGAGGTCAAATTAGTAATTTTGTTGTAGGGTGCAACAAGGGGCATCATGGACCGGTCCATTGTGTGAGGTTTTCACCAGGGGGTGAATCATATGCATCTGGATCCGAAGATGGAACCATAAGAATATGGCAAACAGGGCCTTTTAATACAAAGGACAAAGAAACCTCTGTTCTAAATGGACCAAGTAAAGACGTGAAGCCCATAACAGCCGCGGAAATTGGCACAAAATTGGAAGATTTGAAAGTTGGGAAAGGGGCAAGGGAGTAAGTAATAGCTTAATTAGAGACATACGTGTATTTTTTTTACGGTTGTGTTTGTGTGTGTGGTTAATCTGTAAGTCTATGCTATCCTATCACTTCCATCTTTTGAAATAAACACGATGTGACTTGTTGATTTTGGTTGACGAATTTGTCATGTTTGGTATTTTACTTGATGGTAATTTTTTTTTTTTTAGAAGCCGGCAATTTAGTGGTCTCACCAGAGGGTACTCGACCCCGCCACCCAGGGCGGTTGGCGATTACCATAGGCGCAAGGCCTTTTCCCTCGACCAAGCCTCGCCTCAGGGAAAATCCCCCACATGGGGTTAGTCGGATTTGAACTCCAGACCTCCCACCACATGGGTATATAACCCAGATGCATCCACCCAGCTAGGCTGGACTTCACTTGCACTTGATGGTAATTAAGTTTGGATTTATTGTGTTGCAAAATCTCATCATTGTACTTTGTAATAACTACTATGATATCGCTAGGAACATGTGTGGAGTGACGTCAAAATTAAAGGAGAATAAAAAAAAAAAGGCTTATTGAACTTGGACTTGATAATAGATTGGGCCTTTAGTGGATCATGTATGTATCATTGACTTAGGGTGTTAGAATTTAGACTTGTTAACTTTGAGGAATTACATGGTTTTTGTCTTTTTGACGTTCATCTTTTACATCGTCTATATTTTTTGTTTTTGTAATGTGTTATTTAACACTTTTCTGAATCTTTCGTGCTACAACCTATCTCTTATTATCCACTAAAAGGGGTTAACATGACCTTGTAAACACATTTAAAACGTAATGAAAACAATAATTTTATAACTAGTTCTATCAAGTAGCCGATAAGTGTCTAATTCCACAAGTTAATTCGAGGTCTAACTCCACCGAAAGCTTATTTTGATGACTAATTCCACCTGTTAGTCGACAAAATGACACTTAATTAAACACTTATCTTATGGTGTGTATATTATTTGAGTTTTTTTCGTTAAAATGGAGTGGGAAAATTAATGCAATTCCGATCCACTTAGCCATCACTTATATTTTGACCCATATGATTGGTTTTGCATCCGAAAACGGTTAAAGAGTCCCACTGTGTTTTTTAATATTGCATACTGAGTTATTATCAAAATTCAATGAAAATTTGAATCGAGATTGAGGTTAGTTCTCCCCCCTTGGATGTTATTAGTTGTAGTACCTTACATAGAGGAAAATATGTTGAAAAGAAACAGAGTTAAAAAAAAATCGAGTTTCAAGTTATTTTAAGGAATGTAAATGGAGGTGTGGTCTATGATGGTTTTGTAAAGGGTAATAGAATGATGATATTACTTATTTGTGAGTTTTTTCGACTTCTCATCGACTCCTTAAATCAGTTGTGATTTGGATGTTTGTGTTGAGATGGTGGGTTATTTTTGTTGATGGTTATGATTTAAATGCTATTTATAATGTTACATAATTGTCATATATGCAAGTAAATGAAAAATAAATTGGTTACGGGTTACCATTTTTCTAAATCAAACTTTTCTATAACCAATAGTTATATCGTTTTAAAACAAACCACAATTAACACATGAGATGAGAAGTTTGTAAAGTAAAATTTCGTTTATTTGAGTCATGTTGCCTTATTATCCTTGTAACATGTTTATAAGTATAATTAATTATAAACAACAATATAACATGAACAAGACACTCAAATGATGCATGATTCTTGGAATAGATTTATAAATAGGATTACCTGTAAACAACAATCTAATATGAACAAGCGCCTCAACTGAGACCCGCCGAACTAGGGATGAGCATTCGGATCCTGGACCTTAACCAAATCAGTCTTTGGACCTGGACCAAACCGTATCGTACCATGTTTATCTAAAATGGACCAGTTCCCGATTCTATTACTTGGTGAATTCAGTTCCTCTGTTTCGGTCCGTCGAGTATGGGGAAAAACCGAGCCGGCCCACAAAGTTAAAAAGGCTTTTTTGCATTGATCGACATGTATCCGTTCCCTCTCCTTGTGCTTTACGTAGAAAAAAAAATCCCTCAATTCTTCTGTCCCTTCTGTAGTCGACGGCGCAACATACACCCTCCCCCACCCACCCCCCCCTCCCCCCCAAAAAAAAACAACAAATCAATCAAGGATCAACCATCAACAACTAATTTAAGTTTCTTCTCGATGGTGTTGGACAATTCGGTCTATTCCCTCTTGAATATGCTTCAACTAAGTGTGCAATTTTCAGGTTTTCATTGTCTTTACCGTTTTTCCTTCAATGTTTTGATTTCAATATTTGATTAACTTCAAGATTAGTAATGTATGTATGTTGGAATATATTTTGATGTGTAGATTTTGATTCTTCTATTCCTTATGTATGTGTGTATGAGTGGACATTTTGAATATGTTGAACAATGTATGTATGTTGGATCATTATGAATGTATGATGTTTGATCAAGTTGAACCCTATGTTGTAATATATTAGTTGAATAATGTAATGTGTATTTGAATATGTTGAACGAATGTATTTATCTTGGAACTTGGAACAAATGTATGTATGTGTATATATTCCTAGGATGAAAAAAGTAAAGGGAAAGCCCTTCCTGATTTATACATAGGGGTGATGGGTCTAGTACACATTCAATTGTCTTACTATTTAACTAGTTTCATCCTTCTAGTTCCCCTAAATGAAGTACACATTAGTTTTTATTTTATTAATTTATTCTTGTTTGTTGTAGATGAAAGGGATGGTCATCATATGGTACCAGGGGAAAGAAACACATTTCTTCTTTTATACCCCTTTATGATCCACATCCACCTTATATTTTCTTTTCTTGTTAAATATATATTTGAATAATGTTGAACAATGTATGTATGTTGGATTGGAATATTGTGTATTAAATTAAAACTATATGTATGAGATGTTTGATCAGTATATTAGTTAAACTATGTGTAATTTATTAATGTGTTAGTTGTTTGAAACTTTAGATGGTGATTTTGTATTTTGTTACTTTATAAAGTTATTAATCTTTGTTGTTTTTTTTGTTAGGAGGGTGATGATGACATGATTTAGTGTTTGTTGAACCTACACCCAGTAATACAAATGATGAAAATACGGAAGATGCCCAAAACTTAGAGAAAGAATCGGATGATCCTAAATCGAAGAAAAGAAAACAAGATCCTAAGACTAGCAAGCAAATGTTTGAATGTTGGAAAAATTTTGATGTACTATGGAAGGAAGACGAAGATGGAGAGTCAGGGAGGCATGATAAATGTAAATTTTGCTCAAAAGTTTTAAAACTATAAACATGACACTTCTAGTGCCAACGCAATTCAGGAAATAAGAAGGGTAAGATTACAAAAACAACTTTTCAATTTAATAAACATTCATGTGGGGAGGGTAGTGTCATTACAAAGAAAATGATGAACATATTATTAAGAAAGGTTTATTAAATCTTTTTGTAGTTGGTAAACTCTTATTCAAATTTGTTGAAAATGAGGAGTTGATTGAGTACACGAATGCATTCAATGGGAGAGTTACCATCTAGGCATAATATGAGTGAGGATGTTGTCAAATATTGTATAAAATAAAGAAAAAAGTTGTATGCTTACTTTAGTAACCCAAACAATATCATACACTTGACTACCAACACTTGAACGTCGTCATGCCAAAGAAATAATTTTTTATGGTTGTTAGGGGCCATTTTATAGATGATGATTGGTCATGCATAAAAGAATTTTTACTTTTAGGTCCATTGAGAGTCGCAAGGGTGAGGGTATGTGACGGTTATTACTAAATTGCATCCATGAGTGGGGCATAAAAATATTATGACCATGAGTGTAGACAACACCACTTCAAATGATACGCTGATTAAATTTTTAGTTAAAAAATTGTATAACTTGTATGATTATGAAAAAGACTTCCAAATGAGTTGTATGGCGCATATATTGAATCTTATTGTCAATGATGGTCTTAAAACACATAACTACCCCATTGATTGTGTCCAAAAAGCGATAAAATACATTAGAAATTCAATTGCGAGAATTTTGAAGTTTAAGAAGTGTATTAAAGATTGTAGACCTGAGTCTAAATCATTCTTATTCAAGGATTGTCCTAGACGTTGTAATTCAACATACGAGTTGTTGAAAGTCGATACACGAATTACAAGAGGCGTTTGGCGTGTACGAACTTGAAGGTATAAAACTATTTTTTATAGTTCTATAAAACTGTTTTAGGTCTTATATAAGTATGATTTCATAGGCTTAAAAAAATCTTTTTGTTAAAAGTAAAAAACATAGTTTTTTAAAAGTTTATAAAACTGTTTTTGAAGTTTAAGAAAACACAGTTTTATAAAAGTTCAAAAAACTGTTTTTGACATTTAAGTTAAAAGAAAAACGGTTTTTGACGTTTTAAATAAACGCAACTTTAAAAGTTAAAAAACTTTTTTTTGGCGTTTTAAAAAAGCACAACTTTTTAAAAGTTAATAAAACTGTTTTTTTTTATGATTTAAAAAAAACACATCTTTTTAAAAGTTTATAAAATTGTTTTTTACATTTATGTAAGTGTATCTTATTTTATGTATTTATTGTTTGGATTTTTATTTTTTAAAACCTTCATAAACACGAGATCATAATAGAATAGTATCGGAGCATACTGATTTCAAAATCGTGAAACTAATTGTTGATTTTCTTGAAAATTTTAAATCAAAAACCGACATTGTATCATCATCCACCAAACCTTTGCTCTATGCATTTTTACACGAGGTGTTAATGTAAATAAACATCTAAGAGAGTGAAAAACAAGAACAAATTTTGCCAACATTTGTCGGAATATGCGGAAAAAGTATATCAAATATTAGGGTTATTTTGATAATATGAATGATTTTGTGTATTTCACAGTGTTGTTAGATCCTCAATTTGAGACATCCTTATTGTCATATTCGTTTACACAAATGGTCAAAAATACCCTATCAAACTCAAATCCTATGACAAACTCGCAAATATAATTGAAGGTGCTAGTCATGGTGTGCAAGGTTCAAAACAAGATGGAGAATTTATTTACAATCTACAAAAATCAATTTGTTTTATCTTTTCAGTTTTTTAGTTTTTTTAATTATTTTTTTCAGTTATTTTGTTTTTTTTTTGTTTTTTTACTATGTTTTTAATTTTTTTTCGTTTAAAACTTGTTTTTGTATTTTTAACTCGTTTTGGATTATTAGACATAATATTTATAAGAAATTTTGAATTTTAGATCATAACCACTTTTGGATCTTGGATCATAACAAGCTTTGAATATTATTAGATCATAAGTTTTGTATAATTATATTTAAAAATGATAATTTATAGGAAATAATAAGTTTTGATTCATAACATTTTTAGATCATTATCAGTTTTAAATATTAGAAGTTTCTTATATAATATTTTGATTCATAACATATGTGGATCTTGAAATGATCCAAAATTTAAGACACATTTTTGGATCACTTTAAAATTTGAATCATAATAAGTTTGATTCATAACATTTTTGGATTATACTAAGTTTTAATTCATAAAAAAATATAGTTCAAAACCGCTTGAATCATAAAACATATTTTGATTCTTAATATTTTTGGATCATAGACATTTTTTTTGTTAATTTGATGAGTTTTTTCGCTTAAAAACAAAAAAAATGTACACTGAAAAAACTTATTTTCGATTTTTTTTACATAGATAATCAATTAAATTTTCATAATTTTTGGAGAATTTTTTTTTTGATTTTTTATAAAAATAAAAAAATAATTTTTTTTTCAAATTTTCACGATGGTACTTATTTTTGAATTTTTTTTTACAAATTACTAATATAATGTGTAACACCCCAATTTTCACACAATTTTTTTTTTCCAAACTTATATTACAAATATTTAGTCATACAAACCATTTAAGTTTTTACAAACGGTGTATCACAAATTTGCATCATAACCACAGTTCAAACCTGTTTATTTTACATTTTTGTACAACAGAAGCTACGGTCCCACACCCAACTCTTCTAACGCCCTTCCTGCTTACCTGAGTACATAGCATTTTAAAAATAATACGTGAGACATAATGTCTCGTGAGCATTATGGGTTTAGACCCAAAACAGTTTTCCAATAATAACATTATTCTTTAAATTTCCAATATTTTATTTCCTATGAGCGCACCCATAGGTATTCCTTGTTTTGTGATGGTACATTCCTACGAGCGCACCCGTAGGTTTTATACGAGACGCACCCGTATAACTACTTCCCCAATAGCATGAAACGGATTCATCTATCAAGGTAAGACAACTACTTCGCGACGGGAGGTACCATCCCAGTAGTGTCTTATTGCCACCCCTACCGCAGCAGGCAGTGGTCTTTATCCGGATACTAATCAACTTATCATCATGGGCCAATCACATTATTACTTCACTGTATTTCTGATTTTACTTCTTTACACATTATAATCATATTGTTCATAAAATACCTTTAAGTCATAAAACCACTTTGACTCCAAAACATTTTAAATAAAATTCATTTTGCTATGTACCAGAAAATCCACATAACACTTACCTCGGTCACCTAGAAGTTACTTAGCTTCGTGGACTCCTTTATCTTTCGCTTGATCAATTCTATTAAAACCACCACCTATTATATACAAATATATATTTATACTCAATTCATATATATAATAACCAACTTTACAGCACAAGAGTGCCATACAATGCAACTACGGGTCATAATTAGACTAAGACTCTCATTATAATAACTTTCTTTAGTTTGTAAATTTTCTCGAAATTCGCGTATTTTTCTACAGTACCCTCGGGAGGTCGTATTTCGGTTCCGACAATTTTCTACAAAGTTTTGGACCATAAAGGATTTATGTTTAAAATTTGAGGTCAAACGGACAAGTCTAACCCCAACTTCCAAAATTTCAAAGCTCAAAACCCTTCTTAGTACATTACACGGTCGTGTAATATTTTCTTTGAAAATTACACGGCCGTGTAATTTTCCTGGCTGATTTACCCTTTCAAAACATTACACGGTCGTGTAATGTTGCCCTTGCAGATTACACGGCCGTGTAATTCTGCTGGGCTGTTTTCGGGTCCGATTTTCGTTATGCAGCCCCCTGTTTTCGCATATTAAGCTCTTATTTCACCACTTAATTGTTAGGGGATTATTCCAAGACATAAACCTTCGGTTTATATCAAGTTTTAGCTTGTAGAAATTGTAATTTCTCAACAATTTCATAACAAAACCGTTTTTAACATTTTGCACCAAAAATACAAAATTTTGAAATTAATCACTTAGGATTGTCTTAATACATCCTAAATGATCCTTTGAGCCTAACAAAACTCTAAGAATCAGTTTTAGTCTCACAAACCCATTTCTAGGGTTCTTGAGCTCAAAATTCGATTCCATGAATTTAACCACAATTTATGGTTAGAAATTCATTTCTTGTGATGATTTGAGATGAATGAGACATATGAATTCGTTGGATTGCTCTCATCTTCAAATTTCAGTTTAGAAACTATCTACCATAACTTGAATATATGAGTTTATATTATAGAAACTTACCTTACAAACTTGAAACCACCCAATTCCAAGTAAAATCTTCAATCTTTGATGCTAATTTTCGTGAGCCTTCAAGCCTCCCGTGTTTCTCCAGCTCCCTCTCTCTCGAACTCTCTGAAATGTTCTGGAGGATTATGGGAGATTCTTCTCCTATGTATAGTTCCAACATTTGCAATTTACCCCCTTCAATTCTACTTCTCACACTTTGGCACTAAAAACATGTTTTTTATTACATAAGGTCTCACTACTTTACTTAATTATTCCATTACACAAATTATTTTTACACCAAGGTCCAAGACATGGCAAAAAGACCAATTTGCCCTTTTTCCACAATTACACGATTATTATATATTTTACTACAAATTTTCATGGGTTCTTACAACCTCTCCCCTTAAGAGGATTCCGTCCTCGGAATCTTCTCGTAATTCGTAAAATTCGGGTATCTTTTCTTCATGTCTTCCAAAGTCTCCCAAGTTAAATCTGAACCCGACGAGTGCTTCCATTTGACCAAAACTAGATCAATTTCTTTATTCCTCAGCTTTTTGGTTCTCACTTCCAACATCGCTTCTGGTTCTTCTATCAGCTTATTCGGGGCCTCTACTTTTAAGTCTTCTAACGGGATAACAAGTTCACTCTTCCCAAAATACTTTTTCAAATAGCACACATGGAACGTATCATGTATACCACTTAGTTCACTTGGTAACTCTAACTTGAAAGCTTGTTCGCCAATTCTTTTTAAGATCTTGAAAGGTCCAATGTATCTTGGACTCAGTTTACCCCTCTTTCCAAATCTTACCACACCTTTCCACGGTGATACTTTGAGCATTACCAGATCACCTTCTTTTAAATCGTAAGGTCTCTTCTTCAAGTCTGCATAACTCTTCTGCCTATCTTGAGCAGCTTTCATATTAGCTTGAATTATTTTGATCTTTTCGTTTGTTATCCGTACAATTTCTGGCCCCGTTATTTTAGTCTCCCCTGCTTCCAACCAACACAAAGGGGTTCTACACTTTCTGCCATATAGGGCTTCGAATGGTGGCATTCCAATACTGGAATGATAATTGTTGTTATAAGAAAACTCTACCAATGGCAAGTGTTCGTCCCAATTTCCACCAAAATCTAAAGCACACGATCGTAGCATATCTTCTACGGTCTGAATAGTTCGTTCACTTTGCCCGTCTGTCTGGGGATGATAGGTTGTACTCATTTTTATTTTTGTCCCCATTCGTTCTTGTAGTGCCTCCCACAATTTTGAGGTAAATCGTGGGTCTCTATCAGACACAATAGACAAGGGAGCTCCATGAAGTCTTATAACTTCATCCTTGTATATCTGCGCCAATGTTTCCAATTCTGCATTTTCTTTAATTGCCAAAAAACATTGCACTCTTGGTCAAGCGGTCAACAATGACCCATATGCAATTATGACCTCTTCTAGTTCTTGGCAACCCAACTATAAAATCCATGGTTATGTCTTCCCATTTTCCCGCTGGAATTTGCAGTGGTTGAGTATTTCCATACGGGGCTTGGTGTTCCGCCTTCACCTGTGCACAGGTTGCACATTTAGAAATATATTTGACAATTCTTTTCTTCATTCCCGGCCACCAGTACTGTTCTTTGAGATCCCGATAAGTTTTTGTGCTCCCGGATGAATGGAATATTTTGACTTATGGGATTCTTCTAGAATCAACTTTCGGATTCCACCTGCTTTTGGTACCCATACGCGGTTTTTGACTGTCTTCAATCCTTGCGTATTTTCTCCAAATACCAAATCCTTTCCCAGATTTTCTTTCTTTAAGTTACCTCTCTCTAATACTTGCTTTTGCGTGTCTTTAATTCTTTCTATTAGGCCTGATTTCAATTCGATCTTCATCAACCTCTCTTGACTTTTCTTTTCGTGAAACTTTCTGCTTAACGCGTCTGCTACCACATTTTGCTTTCCCAGGGTGATAGGCGATTTCACAATCATAATCATTTATTAATTCCAGCCACCTACTTTGCCTCATGTTGAGTTCCTTCTGTGAGAATACATACTGCAAGCTTTTGTGATCCGTGTACA
This sequence comes from Cichorium intybus, assembly GCA_023525715.1. NCBI lineage: Eukaryota > Viridiplantae > Streptophyta > Magnoliopsida > Asterales > Asteraceae > Cichorium > Cichorium intybus. Next base: position 62,778,649 of record CM042011.1, read on the forward strand.
AAGTACATTTCGTTCCGTACAAATAATGCCTCCAAATTTTTAGTGCAAATACAATTGCTGCCAGTTCTAAATCATGCGTTGCATATCTTGTTTCTGGTTCTTTTAATTGGCGAGAAGCGTACGCGATCACTTTCCCCCGTTGCATTAGTACACAACCCAACCCTCTGTTCGAGGCATCACTATACACCACGAAATCTCCAGTTCCCTCTGGCAAGGTAAGAACCGGTGCATTACATAGCTTTTCTTTCAATGTTCCAAACGCTTTCTCCTGTTCCGCCCCCCATTCAAATTTTACCCCTTTTCTTGTCAGCTTCGTAAGAGGTACGGCAATTTGTGAAAAATCTTGGATGAATCGTCGGTAGTACCCGGCTAGTCCAAGAAAACTTTTCACTTCTGTCGGGGTCTTTGGAATCTCCCATTTCATCACTGCTTCCACCTTTGCTGGATCTACTTTAACCCCTTGGATTGAGACGACGTGTCCAAGGAATTGCACCTCCCTCAGCCAAAATTCGCACTTCGAAAGTTACGCATATAATTTCTCTTTCTTTAAAACTTCCAGTACTGTTCTCAGATGATTCTTGTGTTCTTCTGCATTCTTCGAGTAAATAAGAATGTCATCAATAAAGACGATAACAAACTTATCAAGGAATGGTTTGCACACCCTGTTCATCAAATCCATGAAAATTGCCGGGGCATTGGTCAAACCAAAAGGCATGACCAGGAATTCATAATGCCCGTAGCGAGTGCGGAAAGCAGTCTTCTCAATATCTTCGTTTCTCACGCGCACCTGGTGATAACCAGATCGAAGGTCAATCTTAGAGAAATAGTCAGCGCCTTGCAACTGATCAAACAGATCGTCTATACGTGGTAGCGGATAACGATTCTTGATGGTAATTTTATTGAGCTCGCGGTAGTCAATACACATTCGCATCGTGCCATCCTTCTTTTTGACGAACAGCACTGGTGCACCCCAAGGCGACACACTGGGGCGTATGAAGCCTTTATCGAGCAATTCTTGTAATTGTGACATCAACTCCCGCATTTCGGTCGGGGCCAAATGGTATGGAGCACGGGCGATAGGAGAAGCTCCAGGTACAAGATCAATTCGGAATTCAACTTGTCTCTCAGGTGGTAAACCGGTTAGATCGTCTGGAAATACCTCAGGGTATTCTCTCACAACATCGATGTCATTTACTGTTTTCTTTGCTTTATCCTCCATCATTACATACGCCACATAGGATGAACATCCTTTCACCAAACATCTTCTAACTTTTGCTGCACTAATCAAACTTGACATCCTCTTGGGTTTTTCACCATAAACATACACCTTGCTACCATCCGGAATTTTCACCGACACTATCTTCTTTCCACATGCAATTTTTGCATCGTTGTCCCCAAGCCAATCCATACCAATGACAACATCAAAAGTCTTCACTCCAATTGGAAGAAGGTTCAACAAGAATTTCCGGTCATCTATGCTGAGTTCGCAACCACGGTATACATGTTTTATCTCCACCTTCTTACCACTCGCCAGTTCAACCTCACATACATGATCTAATGGTTCTAACGGTACATTGAATTTCTGACCAAACTCGTAAGACACAAATGAACACGTGGCACCAGAATCAAATAATACGTAAGCAGGTATCTGGTTAATTAATAAGGTACCTGAGACCACGTCTTGCGTCTCTTTTGCTTCTTCCCGGGTGAGCTGGAAGGCGCGAGTCTTCACTTTTTGAGGCTCCGTCTTTTTCTGCGCAGTTGATACCATTGTCTCGCCACCCTTCTTTGGACAGTTGAAACTATAGTGCCCCTTTTCATGACATGAGAAACACTCGACTTCACTGAGCTTCGGATAAGTACATTCCCTAGCCTTGTGACCGGTTCTCCCACAGTTAAAGCAGGCTGTGCTTCCCGTCTTGCATTCACCCATATGCTCTTTCCCACACTTATCACACGTCTTCCGACTGCCCTGTTTGCTTGACATCACCACCGACTTCCCCTTCTTATTCCAACTACTGCTCCCGCCACTGAATTTACGTTTATCACCAGAGACTTGCCTCTCCATTGTTCTTCTCTTCCACACATCCTCCACATTTCTTGCCGCTACAAATGCTTCATCCATAGTTACCGCCCGTTTCACTTCCAATTCATACTCCCAGGGTAGGCCTTTCACGTAACGGTTGATACGTGCCCGCTCCGTATTGTAAATATTGCCCACAAATGGTAACATATCGCTGAACTTTTTGGTGTACTCAGCAATGGTCAAACTACCCTTCTTTAGTGTAAGGAACTCATCTTCAAGCTTTTCTATGTCCCGAAGGGGACAATATTTGTTCTTTAAGCGGGTAGTGAATTCGGTCCACGACCATTTATAAATTACATCTTTTCCAACCAGCTCGTATAAGGTATTCCACCAGACTAACGCATCATCTTTCAACATTCGGGAGGCATAATAAACCTTATCTTTCTCACGGCATTTGCTGACCTCCAATACTTGCTCCGTTTCCCGTATCCATCGCATCGTAACTTTGGGTTCAAAGCTACCATAATATTCCGTCGGTTTACATGCCAAAAAGGTTTTGAAGGAACGTCCCTTCTTGTCTTCTGTCCCCACACTATCCTTTTCTGTAACCGAATCTCCGTTAGTGGGTCTCCAAGAGGCATCATCCGCTGAAGGATTAGGATGTAGGTCCCCCAGCCGTGTATTCAGCATTTGACGCATATCTTCCCACATTTCTGTCTTTAGATTGCTAATAAGGTTTTGTATAGCCTCCAAAGTCACAAGTGGAGGTTGCGGTATTGGGTTTGGCATATCACCCATATTGTCCGCATCGTTGACGGGAATACTCCCACGAGATGGAGTATGACTGGCTGTCCGTCCCCCACTTGAAAGGCTATGATCACCGCTCACCATTTACTATATAAAATAATAAAATTCACTTTTGTTATTCCGCATAAATATATTTATCAATATATATCCGAAAGCTGTAACATGTGATCTTCCTATGGAACCTGTGTCCCTAAGTATCTATCTACTAATTTCCACAGCCAAATTCCTCAAGCTCCCTCGTGACTTCACCATTTCCAAGGCATATCCTGTGGTTACAATAATAGGGGCCCAATATTATTTTAACCACCTATATACTTTGGCTCTGATGTTATCACAAGATCTCCTGATTCCTTGGTTTCTGTGGATTCCAACATTATAATTTACCGACTCTACCCCGTTAGTTAGTACCTAGTACTACTACTTATTATTAGTCCACTAGTTTAAGCCTAGGATGGTTACCCAACCTAATTCGCTTAAACCATGGCTCTGATACCAAATTGTAACACCCCAATTTTCACACAAATTTTTTTTTTCCAAACTTATATTACAAATATTTAGTCATACAAACCATTTAAGTTTTTACAAACGGGGTATCACAAATTTGCATCATAACCACAATTCAAACCTGTTTATTTTACATTTTTGTACAACAGAAGCTACGGTCCCACAACCGACTCTTCTAACGCCCTTCCTGCTTACCTGAGTACATAGCATTTTAAAAATAATACGTGAGACATAATGTCTCGTGAGCATTATGGGTTTAGACCCAAAACAGTTTTCCAATAATAACATTATTCTTTAAATTTCCAATATTTTATTTCCTATGAGCGCACCCATAGGTATTCCTTGTTTTGTGATGGTACATTCCTACGAGCGCACCCGTAGGTTTTATACGAGACGCACCCGTATAACTACTTCCCCAATAGCATGAAACGGATTCATCTATCAAGGTAAGACAACTACTTCGCGACGGGAGGTACCATCCCAGTAGTGTCTTATTGCCACCCCTACCGCAGCAGGCAGTGGTCTTTATCCGGGTACTAATCAACTTATCATCATGGGCCAATCACATTATTACTTCACTGTATTTCTGATTTTACTTCTTTACACATTATAATCATATTGTTCATAAAATACCTTTAAGTCATAAAACCACTTTGACTCCAAAACATTTTAAATAAAATTCATTTTGCTATGTACCAGAAAATCCACATAACACTCACCTCGGTCACCTAGAAGTTACTTAGCTTCGTGAACTCCTTTATCTTTCGCTTGATCAATTCTATTAAAACCACCACCTATTATATACAAATATATATTTATACTCAATTCATATATATAATAACCAACTTTACAGCACAAGAGTGCCATACAATGCAACTACGAGTCATAATTAGACTAAGACTCTCATTATAATAACTTTCTTTAGTTTGTAAATTTTCCCGAAATTCACGTATTTTTCTACAGTACCCTCGGGAGGTCGTATTTCGGTTCCGACAATTTTCTACAAAGTTTTGGACCATAAAGGACTTATGTTTAAAATTTGAGGTCAAACGGACAAGTCTAACCCTAACTTCCAAAATTTCAAAGCTCAAAACCCTTCTTAGTACATTACACGGTCGTGTAATATTTTCTTTGAAAATTACACGGCCGTGTAATTTTCCTGGCTGATTTACCCTTTCAAAACATTACACGGTCGTGTAATGTTGCCCTTGCAGATTACACGGCCGTGTAATTCTGCTGGGCTGTTTTCGGGTCCGATTTTCGTTATGCAGCCCCCTGTTTTCACGTATTAAGCTCTTATTTCACCACTTAATTGTTAGGGGATCATTCCAAGACATAAACCTTCAATTTTTATCAAGTTTTAGCTTGTAGAAATTGTAATTTCTCAACAATTTCATAACAAACCCGTTTTTAACATTTTGCACCAAAAATACAAATTTTTGAAATTAATCACTTAGGATTGTCTTAATACATCCTAAATGATCCTTTGAGCCTAACAAAACTCTAAGAATCAGTTTTAGTCTCACAAACCCATTTCTAGGGTTCTTGAGCTCAAAATTCGATTCCATGAATTTAACCACAATTTATGGTTAGAAATTCATTTCTTGTGATGATTTGAGCTGAATGAGACATATGAATTCGTTGGATTGCTCTCATCTTCAAATTTCAGTTTAGAAACTATCTACCATAACTTGAATATATGAGTTTATTTTATAGAAACTTACCTTACAAACTTGAAACCACCCAATTCCAAGTAAAATCTTCAATCTTTGATGCTAATTTTCGTGAGCCTTCAAGCCTCCCGTGTTTCTCCAGCTCCCTCTCTCTCGAACTCTCTGAAATGTTCTGGAGGATTATGGGAGATTCTTCTCCTATGTATAATTCCAACATTTGCAATTTACCCCCTTCAGTTCTACTTCTCACACTTTGGCACTAAAAACATGTTTTTATTACATAAGGTCTCACTACTTTACTTAATTATTCCATTACACAAATTATTTTTACACCAAGGTCCAAGACATGGCAAAAAGACCAATTTGCCCTTTTTCCACAATTACACGATTATTATACATTTTACTACAAATTTTCATGGGTTCTTACATAATGTCTAGATAAATCAATTTAATTTTCAAAATTTTTGGAGAATTTTTTTTTGATTTTTTATAAAAATAAAAATATATATATATATATATATATATATATATATTTTTAATTTTGATAATGGTACTCGTTTTGTAGAGAATTAAATTTTAAAAATTTTGGTTTTTTCAGAATCTTTTTACAAAGAAAAAAAAAGTTATGACTCAAAAACAAAGTGATGAGAAATAAAAAAAACTCACTTAATAAGATTACGGCAAGTGTTGCAAATTGGGTGGGGTCTCGTTAAGATTACCATATTACCCTTATTTATTTGTGTTAATCACCACTAGTTTCGATTTTTAGTTAAATAACCATCAAACTTTTAAGATGTATCAATTTTTTCACATTAAAGCTTAGCCATTAATTTTTCAAGATTAGAGGTTCAGATTTATCTTCGCAGTCCTCACCGAAATTAGAGTCCTCACCCGATCGCTTATATATATATATATATATATATATATATATATATATATATATATATATATATATATATATATATATATATATATATATATATATATATATATATATATATATATATATATATATATATATATATATATATATATATATATTTGTGTGTGTGTGTAATCATGTTTCAACTGATTATGATACTTTATTAACTATATATGAAATTATATGCATTAAAACTTTTAGAAGAAAATGAGCTTAGACTTGAATACACATACTAAGATGGCGTAGACGGATTAAAAATTTGGTCAACATATGCTTTTTGATAAATAAAAACATATTTAAGTCTTACAACATGTTTTCATAATTTCACATAATATATCAATATGCTCTAATTTTTTATTATAATAATTGTATTTGACCTACTGTTGTGTTTCACCATATATTGATTTTTGTACCAAAGGCGATGACATCATCTTACCTATACTTAACGAAAAATTGGAGCTAAAGTTGAAATAAGGAAAAACTCAAAGTATGTTTTTTACATACGAAATACATTTCATAAAATAATTATTAACACACATATACATATATATATATATATATATATATATATATATATATATATATATATATATATATATATATATATATATATATATATATATATATATATATATATATATATATACTAGTTGTGAGACCCGTGTATTACACAGGATAATATAAACAAAATTTTAAATAATAAAAACTAAACACTATTTTGAATAATATTGGCAGTTAGTTACCGCTTGATACATTAATATGAAAAGAATATAATTAAATAAGTATGTACAAGATAATCGATTGCTTTGGAGTAATTTAATCTTCATCTAATATGTTCATGCAAATTCTTAAGAATGTATTTACATAACAACTTGCTTGCAACATTTTACCAATAACAACAATATAGATCATCTCTAAACATGTTAAATATAAGATATAGCAATATATCTTTATTCATATGATTATTATAGCATTGCACTTTTGATTTTTTTTATTAGGACATTATATTTTAAAAAAGCGAACTCAATAGCAAAAAAAATTGATTTGCCTTTGGGTGACTTCACAACAACTAATTAAATCAGACGTTTTCTAAATTACAATGTTGTAATAAGAAACTTAAGTAGAATGCTATAATAAACAAATAAATAAAAGTTTGTTACTTTTTCTTGCATTTATTTGTAAACCAATAATATTATATTTCACATTTTGGGCATTAATGATAGAGAGATTAATGAGAGAGAGAGGACTTAATGATTTTGAATTTAAATGGATACTTAAACCATCATTAAGATGATAAGAGAAACTAATAAATCAATTAGCTTTTTTTTTAAAATTCAAAATTATGAGAAAATGACATGTGTTAAAATGAATATGGTGATGACATGTTGCATTGAGTTACTTATTTATTAGGATAAGATATATATATATATATATATATATATATATATATATATATATATATATATATATATATATATATATATATATATATATATATATATATATATATATATATATATATATATATATATATATATATATTGTCCGGATCCGGTGAGGACTTCAATTTGGGTGAGGAATGTGAGGAAAATTCTCGTCCACTCATTTCCTTAAGGGCAATAATGTCTAACGTAATTATTGGATTTGACGTAATCTCATGCGCCGCTCGTCCATGGAACGTAATAAAGACTCGAGAATATAATCACATGTTACTCATGTCCGTACAACATAATTTAACCGGGTTTTTTATTTTTATTTCGTTTTTTATTTTTTTAAATATTATTTTTTGTTTTTTTTCTTTTTTCGTTTTTTTCCAGTTTTTTTTTTTTTTTTTTTTTTTGTTTTTTTTTGTTTGACGTTTTTCGTTTAAAAATCGTTTTGCATCATATCTGGTTTTGTATCATAACTCGTTTTGGATCTTGCATCATAACTAATTTTGAATCTTGGATCATAAGTTTTGGATCATAAAACATGTTTTGGTTTAAATATTTTTGGATCATGTATATTTTTTTGCTATTTTGATAAGTTTTGATTCATAAAATAATTAGTGTATAACAGTTTGAATCATTAAACATATTTTGGTTCTTAATATTTTTAGATCATGTATGTTTTTTTTTTTTTTTTTTGCTATTTTGATGGGTTTTTTAGTTAAAAATATAAAAATGAACACTTAAAAACATTTTTTTTTCAAAAAATGTTTTTGAAAACTTACTAATATAATGTCTACAATGTCCCCTTAAATTTTCAAAATTTTTGGAGAATTTTTTTAATTTTTTGATTTTTTATAAAAATAAAAAATAAAAAATATTTTTTTTTCAAATTTTAATGACGGTGCTTGTTTTGTAGAGAATTAAATTTTAAGAACTTGGGTTTTTTCAGAATTTTTTTTACAAATAAAAAAATAAGTTATGGCTCAAAAACTAAGTTGGTGGAATAAAAAAACCCAGCAAACGAGATTGTGATAAGTGTCTTAATGGGGGTGGGGTACTCGATCAGATTACTATATTACCCTTCTTAATTTGTATTACCCACCCACTAGTTTTAATTTTTAGACAACTAGCCCCCCAAGCTTTTAAGATGTGTCAATTTTTTCACAATGAATCTTAGCCACCCATTTTTCAAGATTAGAGGTCCAGATTTGTCCTCACAGTCCTCACCGAAATTGGAGTCCTCACCCGATCCTGATTATATATATATATATATATATATATATATATATATATATATATATATATATATATATATATATATATATATATATATATATATATATATATATATATATATATATATATATATATATATATATATATATATATATATATATATATAAGCGATCGGGTGAGGACTCTTCTTAAAGTGAGGACTTGTGAGGACACCTTAAAAAAATTGAAAAATATAAACAAAAACTATAAATAATAAAATAGATCATAGTACTATATTGGAGAAAAAAATTCGAAAAAAAACTTTTGGATAATTAATTTTTTTTTTATAATGAAACAATGATCCACAAAATAAAAAAATTTGTGGATCATTGCTGTTTTTCAATGATCAAAAAAAAAAATTCCAATTTTTTTTTATAATGATATAGTAATATTCTCGATTTTATGATTTGTATTTTTTTTATATTCTGCACAAGATTCACCATCGTTGTATACTTTTTGCATATATATATATATATATATATATATATATATATATATATATATATATATATATATATATATATATATATATATATATATATATATATATATATATATATATATATATATATATATATATATATATATATATATATATATATATATATATATATATATATATATATATATATATATATAGTTAGGATCAAATGTGGATTACAAGTATTGTGTGAATGTATGACTAAATATGGAGCGTCTGATTGAAATGATCTACGGTCTTAGATTCAGGGGCTTTAACGTAAATATATAAAACTTAATTAATTAGTTTTTATAATTAAACCCCTGAAAAGGGTATTTTAGTCTATTAATCAAGATTCAAAAAAGGAATATAATTTATTATCTCCTAAATTGGTGGGATTAATTAATTATCTTATTATATTAATTTAAAAAAAAAGTAAAAAAGTTTCATATTACGGTGAACAAATATCGTCATTCGTTTATTCTAAAAAAACACGATTTCATTCTTAAAGAATATTAGAAGCATTCTTATAACGTAAAACAACCATTTTTATAACACAACCAACAATATATACAAATATTTGTGAAGAATATATATAATATTTTATACATGAATATACAATATTCTTGAAGAATATACACAACATTTTATACTTAAACACAAGAAAAAATTCTTGAACCATCAATATCTCTTTTTTCAGTCTTCATTCTTAAAGAATGTTCTAGTTTGAGCCTTTCATTCTTAAAGAATACCCTTAATATATGTTGGTTCTAGTCTTCATTCTTAAAGAATGTTCTAGTCTTTCAAATACCACATGTGGATCTTCAACGCCTGTAATCACAAAATGACTATAAAATAAGAATGAATTCTCTACGCATATTCCAATATCAATTACTTTTATCCACCCAATAAACTAAATAAAATCTTACAAAAAACCAATCAGTTCACTGATGCAATTTAGCAAACACTTGGTGGGCAATCTAAATTGCTTTCAACAAAACATTAAAATTGTTGAAATTTTTAGAATTGGCATATAACTTACTTTTTACAAATTATAATGTTTATTTTGACATTCTAGCAAAATGAAAGGATATGTGGAAACAAGAAAAGCACACATGTATGACTAAAAAAAGTCCACCACAGATTCTAAAACCCAAAAATGTGATACATGGGAACAAGAAAAGCCACACATGTATGACTAGAAAAGTCCACCACATATCCTAAAACCCTAAAACGTGATCGGAGCCGTTGGGAATTTTATCAAAAAGGTGAAGTGCAGTTTTCCTAGATTATGGATCTAGGTCAATTAATGCAAACAGAAGCACGAAAGACCGGCCACGAGGTTAGCCGATCTGGGAATTAACTTTCGGTTGTTTGTAATTTTGTAATATACAACATTACAACTCATCAACACTTGTCAAGATTTTTTGCGTGAGAATTAAAAAATAAATGATTTACCTTCATTGACGTAAGGGATGAACAATTTTAACGTCCAAATAACTTCTTCTTCAGAACAACACGTTGTTTTTCATCCGTAACATTATTTGTTTCTACTACACCCCTGTTTGTTTTAGAACATCAAAATCAATAGAGTAAATTACAATTTTGGTCCCTGTGGTTTGCATGAAATTTCACTTTTGGTCATCCTTTCGTTTTTCCACGCTGATGGTCCCTGAACTACACTTTTTCTTACAATATTGGTCCCTTGGCCAGGTAAAAAGACCAATATACCCTTTTTAATTACTTTTTCTTTTTCTTTCAATTTTTTTTATTTTGGGAATTAAAAAAAAAGAAAAAATACTGTAAACCCTCCACCCCCACCCCACCCCCCCTCTTTGTCTCTCACCACCGTCTTCTGGGTTTCTTCATCGGATGGGAGGAACGGTATTCCTTCTCGCTCACTTTTCCATTTGTCGCTCCCGTATAATCTCTGCCGGCTCGAAATCCGTCCAGAAATCTCACACTTTCACTAATTCACTCGCACCCCAAACATATTCTCGTGATTGTTTCCATTGAATTCAGGAGTCGACAGATTCATAAAAATCCTGCAATTTTACAAAAATAAACGAAATGAAACAAAGGCAACAATTGGTGCTGTTTTGTGATGATCGAAAGACGAAGGATTGGAACTACTCTTGAATTTGTGCTGATGGAGCATAAATTCACGACATTTATACAAGAACACGGGAAGAAGTTCTCTACGAGAGAGGAGTACCTGCACCGCCTCGGTGTATTCTCCAAGAATCTTCTTAAAGCTGTCGAACACCAATTGCTGGATCCGGCGGCAGTTCATGGCGTCACGCCGTTCTCTGATCTATCGGCGGAGGAGTTTGAGAGTACGTATTTAGGCGTGAAAGGCGGTGGAATTGAGTGGAAGAACAGCGGCTTAGCAACAGCACCGCCTATGGAGGTTGATGAATTGCCGGAAGATTTCGATTGGAGAGAGAAAGGCGCCGTCACGGAGGTTAAGATACAGGTAAAGTTCCATGATTTGTCGCAATACGAAGTGTGAATTGTTTTTGCTAGAACTTTTGGGGATTTCACGGTGATATACATATCTTTCCATAAATAGAAAATCATACTTTCGAAGAAGAAGAAGCATCGTCTGAAACTACTATTTTCTGGGTACTGTTATCATCATCATCTTCTTCTTCTTCCAATGAACAAGACGACAAACAATGGCTGGTACTTGAACAGGTCCCAGAAGAAGACGCTGACGACGACGTGAATGATAAAGCGGATGTTTGAATTTTTAATGAACGTGAAGTGTTGTTCAGTATTCCTAATTTCTGATCTACTCGAAACTAAATGATTATCGAACAGGGTACCTCCCATCCGATGAATTTTTAATGAACGTGAAGTGTTGTTCACTATTCCTAATTTTTGAAGAAGCCGTTCCTCCCATCCGATGAAGAAACCCAGAAGACGGTGGTGAGAGAGAAAGAGGGGGTGGGGGTGGGGGGTTTAGGTATTTTTTTCTTTTTTTTTAATTCCCAAAATAAAAAAAATTTGAAAGAAAAAAGAAAAAGAAATTAAAAAGGGTATATTGGTCTTTTTACCTGGCCAAGGGACCAATATTGTAAGAAAAAGTGTAGTTCAGGGACCATCAGCGTGGAAAAACGAAAGGATGACCAAAAGTGAAATTTCATGCAAACCACAGGGACCAAAATTGTAATTTACTCAAATCAATAAAATCTTTAAAAAATAGGTTTCATGTACGTAAATGAATTACCTTTTTATAAATGATCTAAAGATGAAGAGAGCAGCAAACAAACTTTATACGAGATGTTGGTGAAGAATGGTTGTGGGGGCGGTGGGAAATTGAGAAACACTAATGATCAACTTTAGAAGGATCGACTAACCTGTTTCAATCGCGATTTGTTTTGCATCAAGTCTGTAATCGTGATGTTTTTTGGTTCGTGAAGAAGGCGGTTGACGATTAGAATGGAGATGATGAGTGTGGCGCATCCGATGGAACGAAGATGATGGATATGGCGGGTCTGATGGTGTACGGCGGTGGTTGTTGCAAGGTGGGTGGAGATGGTGGCGTATGAAGGATGTAGACTGTGTAGGGTTATTGCCGATAAGCATGATAGTTGGGTGGAATAAGGGTGAAACGTGTGTTGGTTAGATATAAAGTCTAAATCCCTTAATATTAGGAAACTTCCATAATTATAGGACGGTATTTATTAGAATAATAATTAAATTAATTATAAAATTACTATACTATCCTTGTGAAATGATTGGACCATATTTGCTCATACACTCACACAATATTTGTTGTTCACATATGAACCTACATCTATATATATATATATATATATATATATATATATATATATATATATATATATATATATATATATGCAAAAAGTATACAACGATGGTGAATCTTGTGCAGAATCATGTACAATATCAACTGCTGCAGTGAGTTGTGGATTTGAGTTTATAACATGGATGCCGACTAAAAGAGATTCCAAATTCATATGTGTTTCGAATTTGAGAGCCCAACCTTCAAATTCCTACCAAAATGGCTCCAACTAATATTTTTCTTAAACAATAAATAAGTTAAGTTGAATCCTTTTATACTAACCATATTTTCATTACACTTATCTGACATTTATGAACCAATTAAGAATTAAAAACGTTTATGTAATATCCCTTTTTTATTTGTATTAGTTAAAAAGACAAGAGCTTTCAAATGAATAACCAAATAAAAATCGTTATTTAAGAAGTCATTTTAGTTGTATTGGTTAAATGATTAATGTTTCATATGAATATTGTTGAAGAAAAATATCCTCTATTATAATGAGAGGAATGGAAAATATTATTGAAATTTTATAAGTACTATAAATGTTATTAATTAAATAATAAAAAGTCATTAGGTTTTAATTAATATGGTTTTAGATAACAGCTTATTTTTAACTACGTGAATTTAAATGACATCTATTATAGTATAGAGTAGATATATAGATATAGATTCTGTCAGTTATTATGTTGAATAATTGACTAGTACTTATAGATTAATTTAATATAACTATAATTAAAAATAACATTAAGTTCAAACTTTTATATATATATATATATATATATATATATATATATATATATATATATATATATATATATATATATATATATATATATATATATATATATATATATATATATATATATATATATATATATATATATATATATATATATATATATATATATATATATATATCATTCAAATATCAAATAACTTAAAAGAGCACATAACACTATTTTTTTAATAATTGGAAGTATCCAAGTAAGTAGTTTTATATAAATTCACAATAGCAGTAGTCATAAATAATATTGGATCAAAAATCATAATTAACTGAAAAAGTACATGAAATTAAAAATAATGTTATTTTAAAAATAATGGATATATTCAGGAAAGCCTTTTATTTTGACAATATATTCAATTAAGCCCTAATTGTCTTTCTTCATTCAATTAAGCCCAACATTTTGTTAAATGTTTACAATTTTGTATAGTAGCTGGTTATGTCATTTTTATATTTTTATAACTGATGATATATCGGGTCAAAATGTAAGGGGCAAAATGTAATGACTTAATTGAATAAAAACTGAAAATTCAACTCTAAATTGTTAAAAGGTTCGAAATGTAAGGACTTTAATGTATATTTCTTTTTATATTTAACTAAAATTGTGAACATTTAACAACATGTTGAGCTTAATTGAATGGAAAAAAACAATTAGAACTTAATCGAATATATGAGCAAAATGTAAGGACTTTACTGAATATCTCTCTAAAAATAATTATTGATATTAAAAAAATAATCAAAGAAGTGATTTTTAAATTAATTTAATATAATTTTATATATAATTTTATTCATGTTGTTTGAGATCATATTTATCTTATATTAATTTAAATATAATTTTAAGAATTGATTTCAACCATTATAACTATTACAAAATTTCAACAGTTCATGTATATAATTCAATACAATCGCAACGCTTAATATCAACTAGTGGCGATGCCCACGCGTTGCGGCGAGTTTATTAATCGTATATATTCAAAACCATTTATGTAACACCCCAATTCTCACAAACCATTTATGTGACATAAAAGCATATTTTACAAAATACGGTTTATCAAAAACCATTGTATTCGTTTAAGTCGATAGGGAGTGTTACAATTTCGTATCACACAACCATAAGATTTAAGGGAAAGGATTTAATCATACTCCAATACATGGAAGCTGTATCCAGCTCCACTCCTTCACACTTTAGAGTCTATTTTACAACTTCAAATTATCTTACATCTTCGTACCTGAACCTGGAATACATGGCATAAAAATAGAATACGTAAGACAAAAATGTCTCGTGAGTTACATGAGTTTTAGACTCAAACATTTAACTTCTTTTTCCAACCTTTTTATAAAACTTATAACATAAAACATCTTTCAAAACTTTATAGTATTAACATACTATAACTCTTTACTTTTCAAAATCATTTCATATCATACTTTTGCAAAAATAGCTTCTTTCTTACTTTCTTGGACTGGTATTATAAACTTGCTGGATTTTTTATACTTAGGGCTTTAATCACTATAAGTGATACCCCAAGTCTCTACAGCTAGAAAGAACGAATCAATCCTCACAGTAGAAGTTGCTTAGGCAGTCTACCTCGCGAAGGGGCTTTTCCCCAGTAGACTCCTTACCTAACCCGGGTAGGTGGAACATAGTTCCCTTACTAACATTGCTAGCTACAAATACCAGTCAAATATAAAATACTTTCTGCATACTGAAACATTACTTGTACTCATAATGGCTAAATGCCAAGCTTTTGACTAAAACATGTTTTTATCATATTTTAGGCTATTGCCAAAATCATCCATATATGGTTTATAATCCAAAACTCAACTTGCACATAATTGACTCTTAAACCAAATCATACTTTCAAATATAGCATTTTACTTTTCAAATAAGCTAGAAAATATTTAATTCTTGCTTATATTTTCATACATAAAAATATTATATGAAATCTGAAAATACTTACTTGCCATGTACCCCAAAATGGGAAAAATATCTCATGTACTCACATTGTCTAGTTAGAGAAGTCTAACTAGAATCACTTCTTCCCGTTGTGTTTTCCTTTCCTTCAACTTTACTCCTTAATACCTAAGGAGTTCATTTAACATTCTAGTTAATACAAGCTAAGCCTTAGTAACAATTAAATACCTCTTAATCTACATCTTAATAGATTAATATCACATTATTAACTCATTTTTAGATTTTTAACATCTAAGACGCATAGTCAAAGAACTGACCATAACTCCCAACTCAGAAACCCGAATGATACAAACTCAGACTTTCTGAAAAATAGACACAATACATGACAAGTCTCGAGAAGATACCGAGACTTGAATCACACTTTAAGACCTTAGAAAATAAGTGACAAGATTGACAGTGCAATCTGTCACAAATCTGGATTAGTGGAGGAATCACCAATTCCATTCCACTTGGGAATGGAATCAAGGAAAACCCTCTTACATAGGCATACTAGATATAACCAAGAGACCATCCTCCGAAATTCAGACCCAAAAGACAAACCAATTAAGAATTAAAAATCACACAATATGAAGGAAATGAGCAGCAACATTTCTGTCACAACTCAGCATAGCTCGACAAGATTGATCTGACAACCTAACTTCTAAAAGGAAATAAATCAAACCTTTTGGACGAGTTACACTAGACATGAAGATAAAGCTCTCATCCAAAAATCAAACTCAAAGCATAAGCCAATTGAGAATTAAAAATCGTGCAACAAGGACAATGTGCACAGCTACAATTCTGGTTCAGTCAAAGAGAAGGCATTGGAACCCTAGTTTCCTAATGGAATTGGATCAAGCCCTCTAGATGGAACACTGTAGACATGAGGATGACCTTCCCATCAAATTTTCAGACCTAA
This sequence comes from Cichorium intybus, assembly GCA_023525715.1. NCBI lineage: Eukaryota > Viridiplantae > Streptophyta > Magnoliopsida > Asterales > Asteraceae > Cichorium > Cichorium intybus. The sequence continues at coordinate 62,795,208 of CM042011.1, forward strand.
ACCATGGAACATTTGGGAAATAAAAATCCCACAATTTGACCTAGGTGTACAGCAACCAATCTGTGGAGGTCGGATTGCACACACCAAAGTCCAAACCAACACAATGAACTGAGTCAATCCCTTTTGGTCGAGTATGGCTCATGACAAGGTTCTTCTCCACACAAAAGTTCAGAACAATCCAATGAACACACGATTTTACAAGAATTTCACAACACAATTGGACACAGAAATCATACTCATGGAAATCGGGTTCAAAACCCTGGAAAACGACCGAATGAGGTCTGGATCCCAACTGGTGAACTGAAAAAGACATCGAGACGAAACCATGAGCACTGGAATCGCCTGATTTGGACATCGTATTATTTTTCTACGAATTTTACAACATATGATAGATTTCTATCCGAAAATCAAACATTTGATTTCATTCTTCACTCCTTCTTCTATTCATAAAAATCAACCAAGAACCCTAAATGTGTTTTCTAGCTAAAAATGGTGAAATCATACCTTATATGAACTAGGAATTCAAGGAATTCGATCATCTAACGTTGCTAGCACTTAATCCTTCATGAATTCCTCTTCCCGATCTCTTTCTCCTTTTCTTCTTTTACGCACACAAGGAACAACAAGAATGTTCCAGACTCATATTCACATATCAGGTTTATAATCTGATTTAAATTAAGCCAAAAATAAAAAATTCCGAAAATACCCGTCAGTTTGTCCTTAGGAAAAATTTCGGTATTTTCCTGGGTTGTTTTCTCAAACTTTACAGCATCATAACTTCCAGATACGATATCGGATTTTTACAAACTTTATACCTGTAGAAAGCCAGGAATGGGCTTTACAACTTCATCCTACTGAATTAAGTCTGAATCCCTATAGATTATACGTTATAGACCCTTAAACATGACCCTTTGGCCATTTTTGTCACTTTTTGGTAATTTTTAACTCGTCATAACTTCTTCGTTATAACTCCAAACTGTAACACCCGGTTTTTAATAAAACATCTTCATTTAAATAAATATCAATTTATTCAATAATTAACATTTTGAAGATATTTAAAAATCATTTTAAACATCAATTCACTACATGAATCCCCAATTAAGCAGCATCAGTGTGTACCCGTCATGTCTGTCCGTCATTTCCACCTGTACAACCTAAAATGGTAATTTAAAAGGGAAAGGATAAGCACACGGCTTAGTGAGTTCCAACAACTACACAGCATATCAGCTACACATACTTTACCCCTAACAGAAAAAATACAACCACACGTCACATAATCTGCTCTACCCAGTATAGTGGATATAACCTCCTATACGTATCTGCTCAGTAAATCTAATTCCCCTGCTCAACACTTAGAGCCGCGCATACCCTGTATGTCGAGTCATGCGTATCTGTGCAGTATCTTTTGCTCGTATCTTTATATTACTCAGTACGTCGACCCCACACACACCATAACCCAACCCATACAATTATAACAGGAAGGTATATACACACAACTTGGTACAATTCACCAACATATTATAAACATCTTATAAGCACACAAAATACAGTAAATGACATATAACGTCCACACAATGTAGTGAGAAACTCACCTGATTATAGTCGACTACAGCGTTTATCTTTGCTTCGTATTCCCTCTTTAACTGTTAACACAGTAAGACATTTATCACTCTTTACTCCTTAACTATACCATAGTTGCTTCACTAGACCCTTCCATAATTCCAACATGATACCTCGTGATTTATCAAGTAAAGGATAGCCAGGTAGAAGATTAGTTGGGGTGGCAGGATCCTTTCAGCATTTTAGCCTTTCGAAAAATCCAACAACCAGATTCCAAGTAATCGGCCTAGACACCATCCTTGTAAGTAAATCACTCGGTATTATTTTTGGAATTACGAATAGTATAACCTCTACATATTATAGTTTAACACTTATAAACTACTAGAGAAATACGATAGTGATTACTCACTTAAGATTGGCGTTTTCGCAAAGCCTTGGCACGTTTCCCGTTCCGCTCTTCCAACACTTCCCGAGCACCTCGTTACCAGCTACCGCTCGCTCCTAACTCTTCCCGACCTATTTTCCTCACCAGAACACTCCTCGATATCGTAAGGTTGTTTGGTGTTTGTTGTGGGTTAAAATGAAGAAGTTAGGTCTCTATTTATAGGGCTTTGAAAACACTATTCACGACGTCATCTCGACATCATCGTCGACGTCATCATGACATCATCGTCGACGTCATCACGAGGTAAGCGCTTACTTCATTTCTCGGGTACTATTCATGCGGAGTACTATTCACGCCGGAGTTACTATTCACGCCGGAGTTACTATTCACAACGTTTTTTTTTTTTTGAAAAACGGTCGTTACACAAACGACCCGAATCTTCTTCCTGTATTCGTATTATATCAAAATATACAAAAGTATTGTTGATAAATTTTTCCCAAATCCTAATGGATTTGTGGATATTAATTTTTAAAGTTTTACATATATTTTCGTCTCTTTTAAAATCTCAAATTTCTGTTTTCTGTCATCGAGTCTTTAAATCAAATTTCAAATGAATTAATACTTCATTATGACATAACAAAAGGTCTTAGAACCCAAGTTCCCATATTTTCACATTCTTTGACGATTTTACCATTTCGTATATATTAAAATTGAGGATTACCCCTATTTTCGGGTTCTTACAATTTACATAATGATAGAGAATATTTTTATGATTTTCTATCAAACCATGACCAATACAATAGATTTCTCTTATATACCGACTATATCTGTAATGTCCCTATTACATAGAGACCATTTTTATAATATCGCTATTACTTAGTGATTAACTAATGCAAATTATAAACTACAAAGACCAAAATTGCAATTATCCTAACTTATAAACTATAGAGACTAAAACAATTATTAATACAACTTAATAACTACATGAACCAAAACTATACTTATTGAAATTAAAAACTATGGGGACCAAAACTGTTGTTAAAGCAAATTAAAAAATACGGGACCAAAATTCTCTCTTTAGATTTGTTAATATGTACATTCCATTTAAAAAAATGTAATTATCATTAAAAAAAACTTTAGGGCCGAAGCTATAATTAATACAACTTAAAACATATTGAGTCCAAAACTATAATTATTGCATAATAAAATCTACAAGGACTAAAACTATAATTATTCAAAATTAAAAACTACAGGGACAAAAACTGTAATTAGTATAAATTATAAACTACAGGGACTAAAATTATAATCCTTAAAATTAAAAGTATAGCGACTAAAATTGTAATTAGCAATTATAAGGCCAAAACAACAATTGATACGTATTAAACAATATAGTTACCAAAACTATAATTATGCAAATTAAAAACTATAGGGACCAAAATTGTAATTCTCATAAATTAAAAACTATAAATATCAAAACTATTATTTTTATTAAACAAGAACTATAGGAACTGGAATTGTAATTGTTGAATATAAAAAGTATAAGAACCAAAATTGCAATTAACTCGTTTTAGGTCTTAAATGGCAACGTTGTAATTATTATAAATTTTATGGCCTTATAAGTATCAAAACTGTAACTATAGATACCGAAACTATAATTATACAAATTAAAAACTATAGGTATCAAAATTGTAATTATCGTAAATTAAACTATAATGACTAAAACTATAATTATTATAAATTATAAACTATAATTATTGAATATAGAAAGTATAATGACAAAAATTGTAATTAACTTATTTTAGGTCTTGAGTGACAATGTTGTAATTCTTTTAAGCAGATTAAAAAATATAGGTACCAAAAATTATAATTATACAAATTAAAAACTATCTGGATCAAAATTGTAATCATCCTAAATTAAAGACAGGACTAAAACTATAATTAATATAAAATATAAACTCCAAGGACCAAAATTATAGTTATTAATATAAGAAGTATAAGGACCAAAATTGTAATTAGCTTATTTTAACTTATAAATGGCAACATTGTACTTTTTTTTTTATTTTATGGCCACTTTGTTTGTTTTCCTGCAATTTAATAGGATAGAGTAATATCTTAATTTCGTTTAAAACTTATTATTTTATATTTGATGATATTTTTCTAGAAACAACAATACAAAGATTTATTATTGAAAAGAAAAAGGTGTGGAAGATGCTAGAAGTACACCACATTGCAACCAACAACATCAGAATTATAGCCACTGTGACAACCAATTTGGAAAACATTTTAACTTAGATGTATTCTTATTCCTGTACATGAAATGGATTAAGGAAAGAATCTTACGTTTTTTCTTATTTGTATTGAAAATAAGTTCATCTACAAACCAACAATTAATTGTTTTTGACAATATACATTTGTTTATATTTTAATTGTAAAACCGTATTTCTTCTTAGCACACGAAATTCGACTAGTGATATATAAGCCAAGAAAGCAAAAAAAAACAAAATTAGGAACGTCATTGATAATGTCATGGATTAGTGAATTTGTTGTTTAAACACATCACCCTTATGCTTGTCCGAATATTTTTGTTTTGGTCTTCAATAATAAAAAATATAACAGAATAACATTTTAATTTTGGATTGTACAATCTGTCAATCTCAATTAGATCCTTTTTGTTTTAAAAACAAACAATAATCAAACGTAGAACGTCATAATTGTAATTTAAAATTAAATTATGTTTCTTATATTTCTAATAATCCAAATATTTGGTAAATATTTACTAATGAGGTCTAAACTAATTACTTACTTTTTCCTGGAGAGATATTGTAGAATATTTAGGAGGATTTTCTGGAATATTGTACGTGTTTGAATTTTCACGAAGCTGGCACCAATTTTATATGAAATAAATGGACTATTATCAAGAAAAATACTACTTTATTAGAATAAAAAAGTAATGAACCATAAGGTTGTAAGAAAATGGCCAAACGCCCAAACCAATGGTTAAAAATGATTCAAAGTAGCAATATACGACATAAAACATAAGACATAAGTGAACAAATTTTAAAAAAGTTTATGATTAAATCAACAACAAAAATAAACTCAATGACTACTAAATAATTTCAGAAATTTATTACATTTTTAAATCATTATCCTTTTATTTTATAGCTAAATTTTTTAAATTTCCCATTTGACAGGGTATGGATTAAAAATCTACATATTTCCAATTAAAAGGGCTTAAATTGTCAAACTTTTTGAAAATCTATTATTAAATCGGTGGGACCGGATGTAGAATATAAAAAGGTAGCTGGTACGTCGAGTACCTTAACCTAGGAGGGCCGGGCGGGTATTTTATTATTTAAGATCCCTTTGCCTCATGAGGTTGACTTCCAAGTTCCATCTTTCTGAATTCTGACTCCACAGTTTCGGTTTTAGTTACATGTCACCGTTCTTCGTCAGGTTTTTTCATGAACTCCATTATTTTCTATCGATCATTCTGCAAATTATTTGTGTGTTTCTTCACTTGAATGCAAGTAGTCGTAATCTATTAATCGATTCTCGTCTTCTTTGCATGTTAGTTGTTTGAACTTTTGTAATTCTAGATGATTTCATTAAAAATGTGTTTGTATATCTGGATTCTAAGGACGACCAGTTGAATACTAATTAATTCGCCTGAATGCGATTGGTTCTGAATGAATCAATATCAAATCGTATAAGTTTAAACTAATTCTTAAAGTTGACCGATACCTATACGATTTCAGGAATGGAGCATATGAAATCTCCTTTCAGAGGGATTACACAGGATGTTAGAGGAAGAGCATTGTGCTATAAAGAGGATTGGATTGCCGGTATTCGCTCTGGATTTGGGTACTTCGATCTCTCTCTTCATTCCACGATTTACGTGCATGATACAAATCGTTTACATAGATGCGTAGTTCTATACGTACATATCACCTAATGATTCAGCACTTCAACTAGATCAAGCGTTTTTTTGCCATTTTCTGACGACTATATTGATTCAAAAATACAAATTATGATTGTAAATTAATATAAACTTTGTTTATAGGATATTGGCTCCAACTACATACATCTTCTTTGCTTCTGCCCTACCTGTCATTGCATTTGGAGAGCAACTTAGTAGAGATACAGGTATCTGATAATTGATAGAAGACGAAATCAATATAGAATATGTTAACAATTTTGTTGATTAACGTCTTTTCCTTGTAGATGGAAGCTTGAGCACTGTTGAAACTTTAATTTCTACTGCTGTATGTGGTCTCATACACTCGATACTTGGTGGACAACCTCTTCTAATATTGGGAGTTGCTGAACCTACTGTTATAATGTACACTTACTTGTATAACTTTGCTAAAGGGAGACAAGATTTGGGGCAAGAGCTGTTCTTAGCATGGACTGGATGGTAATTTCTTTCAATTAAGGACCTAATTATTCAATCCTTTATGAAGCAATGTCTTAACATCAACATAATTTTTGCAGGGTGTGTACTTGGACAGCTCTGATGTTGTTCCTTCTTGCAATTTTCAATGCCTGTGTTATCATCAATAGGTTTACAAGGATTGCAGGGGAGACTTTTGGGATGTTAATTTCTGTTCTTTTCATTCAAGAGGCCATCAAGGTAATATGAATGAAAAAGCTTCAAAGCTATAAAGCTATTAAATAATAATAGCATGTTACTGTTGTTTCAAGTTTCACAAGACTTGTTTATGATTTTGTTGGTTAGGGACTTGTGAGCGAGTTCAAGATTCCAAAAAATGAGGATCCAAATAAAGTGAAGTATCAATTCCAATGGCTTTACACCAATGGCATGCTGGCAATTGTATTCTCATTTGGACTTTTATTCACTGCATTAAAAAGCAGGAAAGCAAGATCATGGTGGTTTGGAACAGGTGAATCGAGTTAATTTGAAATTACTTATGCATTTTTTTTTTATCAAATTTGTTTTAGATTCTTATTATCCTTTAACATGTAGGCCGACTAAGAAGCTTCATAGCAGATTATGGGGTCCCACTGATGGTTGTAGTATGGACAGCTGTCTCTTTCAGTGGACCAAGCAAAATCCCTTCTGGAGTTCCAAGAAGACTCTTTAGTCCACTCTTATGGGAATCTGAATCAACATATCATTGGACTGTTATCAAGGTACAATAAATTTATACATAAATAAAAAAATTCACAATCAATTGTTAATTCCCTTGAATTAAACTACAGGATATGGGGAAAGTTCCTCCTGGATACATATTTGCAGCATTAATCCCAGCTCTCATGATAGCTGGGCTGTATTTCTTTGATCACAGTGTTGCTTCACAGTTAGCTCAACAAAAAGAATTCAATCTCAAAAATCCTTCAGCCTATCATTATGACATTCTTTTACTTGGATTCATGGTACCCGTGGTTTTTTTTTTTTGCTATATTATTGATTTTTTTAACGAAAGCTAATTTTTAAATTATCAAATGTTGTGTTAGACGTTGCTTTGTGGATTGTTAGGACTGCCTCCTTCAAATGGTGTCTTGCCTCAATCACCCATGCATACTAAAAGCCTAGCCGTGTTGAAAAAACAGGCAAGTCCATAAAGAAAGTTTAGAATAAAAAACGTGTTAATTGATTTATTTTTTCTAATTGTTGTAATTTTTTACCAGTTTATTAGAAAGAAGTTGGTTGCGAGTGCAAAAGAAAGCATAAAGCAGAAAGCTAGCAATTCTGAAATCTACAACAAGATGGAAACCGTGTTCATAGAAATTGATAGCTCTCCGATGGTAAATCTTCATTCTTTTAAGGGTTAAATGCAATAAACGGTAATGGTTTCATTATGTTTGAATGGGTGTTGCTTCATTGTAGACAACTTCGATAGTTAAAGAACTAAAAGAGTTGCAAGAAGCAGTGATGAAAGTAGAAGATGGAGAAGAAAACACAAAGGGGAAATTTGACCCTGAAGAACATATTGATGCTTATTTACCTGTGCGGGTTAATGAGCAAAGAGTTAGCAATTTACTGCAGTCACTTCTTTTAGCGGGATCTATATGTGCGATGCCTCTTATAAAATTAATACCAACTTCAGTTTTATGGGGGTATTTTGCTTACATGGCAATTGATAGTCTTCCTGGAAACCAATTTTGGGAACGGATTTTGCTTCTTTTTGTCCCTTCTGGCAGGAGATACAAGTGAGTTCTTTCGTATATATAATGTATTTGAAATTAATATTTTTATATATACATATTTCTCCTTATAGAAAAAAGAAATTTATAATAAATAAATATTAGGGAATTATTTTTATATTTATAAGTTTTAGTTATTTATGAAATTTTTGATTTTATAATATTTATGTATATTGAATGTTAGCAAATGGTAAAAATCAGAAATCACAGGGAATCATTTTTTTAATTTATACATTTATATTTTCTTACGAATATTTATTTGCAGGGTTCTAGAGAAGGTTCACGCGTCATTTATCGAGTCGGTCCCATTTAGAATCATAGTTATCTTCACACTCTTCCAAATCATCTACTTCCTTGTGTGCTACGGTGTGACGTGGATTCCGGTGGCCGGAATTCTGTTCCCGGTGCCGTTCTTCATTCTCATAAGCATCCGACAACACATTCTCCCAAAACTATTCCATCTTCACGATTTGAGGGAACTCGATGCAGCCGAATATGAAGAAATCGTGGGTAGTCCAACACGCGCTCCTAGTTTCAATCTCAGGGTAACTTTACTTTCACAACCCTAACCATAAACGACGTCGTTATTTTTGAATCATAGCTTACGATTAAGAAAAACACAGGAAACAGATAGTGGTCGTGGTGGTAGCAACGAAGGTGACGTGGCGATATGTGACGCTGAAATATTAGATGAAATGACGACAAATAGAGGGGAGTTGAAGGTCCGAAATCTTAGCTTTCGAGAAGATAGACGCACCCAGGTAATGATATTAGATTTGTATATAAACGACGTCGTTACTGATTATATTTGTTTTGTTTTACTAATTAGCACTTGGGCATTTTTGTGTTTTGTAGCAAATTTACCACGGAGACTATATCCAGCCGGAGTGAAAGATGGAACCTTATTATGAATAGGGAACGAAATTGCAACTATGATGGCTGTAAAGGTAATTAATAGACAAGAATTAGTATGCATTTGGACATTTTGGTGTGTGCACAAGAAGGCGTTGTGTTGGTTTGATGTAAATGTACAAAAACTTGGTTTAAAGTCCCAATGGAACATTGCTAATAAAGAAAGACCATTGGGCCTTTAAGCCTGGATTTCTTGTTTTCTCGGCTGAAATGATTAAGTTCTTAGCAATGTGAAATATTTTGAAATGTGAATCGTTGGTTTTGAAATTAATATGTAAATTTTCTTTATTAATTGAATCAAAGTTTTACAGTTTCAAACAATGACGGAACTCCTTTGATAAGGGCAAATGATAAATCATAGAGGACCTTAAAAAGGGTCCACAATTGCCACGGACGATGCTTAATTGATGTAACATCGTATTGACGACCTTGAAAAATAGAATCGGAATGACATTGCATGCATGAACCACCTTGAAAATAATATTGAAAAAAAAATTAATTAATAAATTAAAATAAACTGTTGAGACGTTCTTACATAAGTCTACATTCTCACACAAATAGGTCAAGAGATATCGAGCGCATTTGATGAATGTAAAATATTTTTTAGCAGTTACAACGTAATTTATTTCTTAAACCTAAACCCTAAATCTTAATTTGGCAAAATTAAAATGGTCTCGCAAACAATTTTGCAAAATGAAAGCAATTTTGCAAATTAAAGTAACTTCACGAAAATAAGCTTACAAAACAAATTATTATTTTGGGATATTTCATAGAAGATATTCACAAAATGATAATAACTAGTTGAGGCTTCGTGCTACGCACGTGCGGCTTGGGACCTCTATAAAGTAATTTTTTTTATTTTATGTATACATACATGTATGTGCATCATCAATGAGTAATGAAATAACACCGTCTTCAGCTTTTAAAGACGACTTTACAGCATAACCATCTAAACATCTTCTGAATTTTCCTGGTCTTGAGGGTTTTGTGCCAGATAAGCCTCTTAATACCATTGTGAACACTTCATGAATAAGTCCCTGTTAATTTCAAGTCAATTTAGAAAAGTTAATACAAGAAATAGCCATGTACTTCCATTTATTTCTTTATTTTAGCATCCCACTTTCAATTTGGTCTATTACAGGATTGTCTTCTTAGTTTTTTTCTTATAAAGGCACTGTACTTTCAAAATATGAAAAACATTACACAAACACACATCGTCGCCTGTGCCTAAATCATGAATGGGGAACTATTTGGTGTGTCTACGATTCACGAATTACAGAGCATAATAAGAAATTGAATCATATAAAAATTAACCATTGAAAATGAGAAACTTTTCATACATATGGATATAACAGACAGTTGGCATTTGTATCATTAATGTGGCTGCAAAATAGAAACTTAAATTGATAGATCTTAAGGTTTCCTTAAAAAATAATTACAGAAATTACCTCAAAGGTTAGATCCAGGTTCAGGTCAACATCTAAATACGGTTCAGAATTCTTTGGTGACTTTGTAATAAAACAATTATCTTACTCCTCACATGATATCTTTGTTTGGACCATAATGATATGAACTTTTAGCAACCACTTCACCTGAGGGTTTCAAGGTATAATAGACAAACAAATTTTAAATATTATTTTTAATCAACATGATATACAAATGGATGGTGAAATAAGCATTGTACCTCAACCAATGTGCGGTAACAGATCAGGCCATATTCAGTCAAATAGCAGGCTAAATCTTTGACCTTATTACAATAACGCCCATCCAAAGGACTTATGGCGGTTATACTTGAGAGCTCCATGTCAGAAGGCTTCACTTTTTCATTTCATATGTCATAATCTTTCAGGTAATGGAAAGTTGTACAAGTGAGGCAAATTTTGGAATTCCATAGAATGAGGACAAAAAGAGGTTCACCAAAAGAAAATACAAACTAATGGTTTGGTCAACAGAAATGATAATAATAATAAAAAGTAATAGGAAAAGTTTGTACCTTTTCAACAGCTTCAATATTGTTATTGGCTTCCTTTAAAGTTGCTTTGCAAGTGCAATTTTTGCGAGGAAGAGTGACATAAGACGAAGCAATTGAAGTACAGTGACATAAGTGTGACATAAGTGCAATTTTTTCCGTTGAGCTTCTACACCAATTACGTTATTCCGGTGAAATTCTACAAATTAAAAATCGGGAAATGTAACAATTGTCAATTGCATAACTCCTTTTGACAATTTAGGGCTTATGTTCATTTCATTTATTAATAAGAAATTATGAACATCGCAAGAAAGAGCATCATACCTTGGCGTTTGGTTTTCAAGAAAATCTTGAACTATTGATTGGTAAGTGTGAATAGAGAGAGCCTGGTAGGTAAGGCTTCTTTGAAAGGGATGGAACCACCCATTACTTTGTAAGCACAATATCAAATTTATATAAACACAAACCAAAAACAGAAGGATTAATTTAAAACAATGCTATTTGATTATATTAATAAAAACTCATGTAAGAAGAAATTTCGAAAAAGGAAAAAGCACGGATTTGTTAGCAACACTAAAATATGGTTAAAGTAGTTTATTGTTTTCATAAAACTTTTCTATTATCAGTTTGCTTTTATTTACTCTAGCAAATATTCAATACCTCTGGATCGCTATCGTTATCCAACCCTTCCTCAACATATAGATCTCTACCGCAAAAAATAAGCATTGGTCACTTCAACTTAGAGCTCTTTTCGTTTCAAGGGATTGACAAACCTAACATCTGTTCACGTGTCACTGCTCCTGCTATGAGCTGTGAAGTTTCAGCTGCCTTTATTAGTTGACTTCACTTACTCCTGTCATCTAAATAAGGTTTCCACACAAAAGCTTTAATGACTTCTCTATGTTATCTATAAATTTAAACAAATATAAATAGAAAGTATATTATAATCGTTGCTAGTAGCTGCTATAACAATACACAATGGTAAAAAAATATATGTTTTTTCTAGGAAATTGTCCTATAAATGAGGTTGAATGTAACAAAAATTAAACTTTTCCCGATCATCCGAAAAGAATATGAATATTTTTTTTTCAAAGTATGATGCTAATAATGAATTTTTTTTCAAACTTCAATACTTAAAACGATAAGTCTTTTTCAAGAAAAATGAAGGATTCCTTTCATAATCAACATTGAAAAGATCAAACCTTTTGACCTCAAAAGTCAGCAATCATTCTTTACGACACATGTGGGTAGATTCTTCAAAGTGCAATGCCTTGATAAAAAAAGAGAATGAAAGCACAATTATTAACACGAAAAAAAATCTAAGTTAGATGCTATATTAAACTAAGAAATGAAAGCATGTTGTTTTTTTTGCATTTAGTTTTCTATGATTGTTATGACTTACATGTTTCAAGTGACTCACGCTTCTTTTGCTTCTTTGTGTTTTGTGCCAATTTCAGACTTAAGAGTGATGATTTATATTGCTTCTCAATATATTCACATCTGCAAACAAATCATATTGATATCTATTAGATCTTTCTTCCATCCAGACCACCTTTACCACTCCTTGATGATTCCACTATCAATCAAGAAGGTAAGAAAAAGTAAGTAGAATATAAATCCTAAAAATAATCAAATTTCCCATGATTTGAACCATTAAACCAGAAGATGGTTGAGAAAGTGCTAATTCATCGGAAACAATTATGTCAAACCAAAACATAATATAGGCTAAAAGAGATTAAAATAGAAAAAAAAATACATAAGGGGGTGCACTTGTCTGTTTTTACATTTAATTCCTTTTATAAAAATAATTTAATTTCATTTGCAAATTGCAATAAAACCGAATTACAGTCCACTTATTATTATTATTTTTATACACTATCTTATATATGAATATTCAAAAGAAGATATTATGAAAACTTCCAGCAATTACTTACCTTCATCTCATCTCATGCTTCCAACTACCGATACAATTTATCTTTTAGGTGTGCAAAAGAGTGAAATCATTCTTGCTAAATTTATATGAAATCAATTAACATATAAATTTACCATGTTTCATTAAAACTTGCAACTTTTAGGAATGCACACATCCATAGTTGTATTTAAAGTAAAACAAAAGATCTAATCCATAAGACTGAATCGATTCAAAAACAAATGTGGGTTTCCATTCCAAACTTTTTGCGGTTTAAAAAGTAACGAACCAAATAAACACCATCGAATAATTCAAGACGAAACAAAAAGAACATAAAAAAACCTTTACAATTTGATAAAGTTTAAGAGGCTTCTTCGTCAGTTTTTATTCCCCTCCTGCACATGGGACAGTGTGCTTGGGGAGTTTGTGAATTCACCCATTTCAGAATGCAATGAAGATGGAAAGCATGATTGCAAGCACCCCAAACTGCACAAACAAACAACAACAATTCAGCAACGGAATTGGAATTCGGGATTCCATTCCGTGACATGTTCGGTAGTAGCCAAATACACGGAATTCAATTTCGTCAAAAACCTTCAAATTCAAAACTTCATGGATTTCAAGGAATTCAATTCCGTTCTTTCTTTTTCATTAAACGACCAAAATACCCCCACTATATAGAAATAAAAATTAGACTTACTTAGTGGGCAATCATCACCAGGTAACCATCAAAAGCCATCCTACATATGCCACATGTCTCATTATGCGCATCCCATGTCCATGATGCCACTGCATGCCATCTATACATTAAAAAACAAAAAATTTAATTTCCTATAATAAACCAAAAATCTTTTATATTTTGCAACAAAAAGGAACGGTTGAAAACATACTCTGTTTATACGTTTTCCGGAATTCAGTAGGCAATTGGTTAAGGAAGAACGGAATTAGCAACATACTTTTATGTATTTGTTTATTATAGCATCATACTTTTATTTCTTCTTAATTTTTATTACAATATTTTACTTTGAAAAAACCACCCAATTACAACAATTTTATCTAATAAATCGTCAATATATCTGGATAGATTTTTTTTAAATGTACAAAAAACTTGGAAAGGATACGTAAAAGCTTGACCTTCATGTCTCCTGAACTGCAAAAAAACACGAAATTATCTTACATTAGCAAGGTAATAAAGACAATCGCGTTATTATATGCAGGTAAAGGGAATAACAATGAAATTATACGGAATTCATACATGTAAACTACTTATTGAATGATGTATATACAAGTGATTACTCTAAAAAATCGATTAAGGTCTCATAAAACCAGCATAGTCTCATTTTAATCGATATCTTCTGACGCAGAAGGCCCTAATTGAAGTTTCGAAAAATGAAATCTCAGACGCATGGAGTACCTGTTACTTGCAAGAAATGAAATCAGAAGAATATCCACCTGTTTCAACAAAAAAATGGGATAATTATGTGATAAATGAATTCATTGAGGCATTCCATCGAACAGTTGGCGTCTGAGATTTTCAATTACCTGAGTGACGGAGCTAGGTTGAGTGACCAATGAAATTTAGTTGTGGGTCCACCAGGAAGTGTGGGATCGAAAATTCCAACTGAGTTGCTGTAGTGTATAGCCGATATGGTTGTGATGAAGAACAGTCAACGGGTCTCACAAGGTGATGTGTCGAGAGAGACGGAGATGGAACCCCGGTACCCTCTTTGTTTTCTCGGAGGCTGATAAAATTCACATTAGCCGAAGGCAACCTTCTTTGAAGCTCTTCAACGATGGGGATATTGAATGATGAGAGAGAAATCGATCGTGGCTTTGGAGGAGACTTACACGGGCTGAAAGAGGAGGGGGAGGTGTCGTGAAAAGGGAGCGCGGTGGAAACAAACCTGGTGGCCTGTGATTGGTAAACAAAACTCACCCCGTCTAAAACCCAAAACCCCCTACCCCATCAAACCTTCTAGAAACCTGCTCACATTTAAACTATATAAGAATATGACATAACTACTTTTTAATGATATGCAAAAATGACCATGAAGTTTGAAACGTCGCATTTTAGACTATTCAATTTTGTGTCAGACTTGAAAAGAACCGTTGGGACCTCACATAAAGTAATCCAAAATATGATATTTTGGAGTATAGGTACATTCAAGACACTCCTATATTTTAAGGGGTTCTTCATTCTGGGTTAATATTTCAGGCATGAATTCAAAAGTGTGTTTTCTCTTTATATGGGTTAATGGTTTTACTATCAATTTGCATCTCAATACACTTATTGAAAATGAGTTCATATAATCAGATTTTAGAGTCTTTCTAGTGGACGGTGGCATAAGCGAATGAACAATGTTATGTAGTATATGACATTAGATTACAAATGTTATGATGTGGATTTAACATATGATATCAGCTTTTGTGGGTTGGTTAACTTAGTGGTTTCCAACTCAATGTTACATACTAATCAGATCTATCTTTCCAATGTTGTGGATCGAACGTTGTTATGCAAATAATTGATGACAATGATGTCCAATATTTTATAAGTGTTGTTACTAATACGCCTTCAAATACATTATAGATGTTTGTTGAAAATCGTGTTATCCAAAGTAGTGTTAACCAATTAGTTATATACCAATCTAGTACGGCTACTACAAATTGATTTCTTGGGGAAATCTGCTCTAACAGAATTGGGTCGTCCATTATTGGAAGTTATCAACTATGAAATTTATTACATATGACTTTGAGTCATTTGGACACAAGGCACCTAACACAACTTGCTTAATGGGCAATGCGCATGGCAAAATATGGAGGTAATATAATGACCGATACTAGTAAGGAACCTGTTAATGTGTTATTAAGAGATGAATTTAAGCTACCAATAACAAGGCCCATTTTGGTTTTTCTATTGCACGGTGAAATAATGGTATTTTTCAAATGTCGCAATGTTGGAGGTAATTAAATCAAACATCTATAAATAATATAAATGTTAATTTTATAAAAACCAGTATAGTTTGTTTTTTTCGATTTAACCATTGAAAGAATTCTTTTCTAGTTTAACCACCAAAAGTTTGTTTTTATTTTCAAAAAACCACTATAAGTTTGTTTTATTTTCAAAATAACCAATATACATTAAGCTACAAAAACCATTTGAAAAAATATTTTTTTTCTGGATACGAGGTGGTTTTTGTAGAAAAATATTCAAAGTTTGAATGATTTAATCATAAAAATTAATTGTTTGAGTGGTTAAATGTAAAAGAATAAATCTAATAGTAATGGTTTTTATAGAATCCAAAGTTTTATGCAGTGGTTTTTCTGAAAAATTAAATAAACTCACGGTGGTTAAACTAGAAAAACATTCTTTCAGTGGTTAGACTGAAAAAACCAAACTATAGTGATTTTTTATGAAATTAACCCACAATATAACAATATGTTACCATTACATGACAAAACCTGGTATTTTCCTTTTTAGCGAAACTTCAAAAGATAATTACATTATATGTTGAGAAGGTGACTGAAAGAAAGATGCGTAAATCTACACAATAGAGGCTATACCCTATTGAAAACAACAAATATCAAATGAATCACCACAAGAAGAATGGTATCACTAACTTACAAGAGAAGACATGTTCATGTAAGAAATATCAATGTTCTGGTATATCATATGGTCACACAATATAGGCTTTTAAGTACCTAGGATTTACACATTACCATAAAATGGTTGAGACGTTTTTTCAGAACAAAGGTGTGTCAAGCGCCATCATAGATCGAGGTCGTGTATCTTGTGTCAGCTCCTAACCATATGAAGTGATGAGAGTTTTACCACCATTGATGGACAATTACCAAGTTGGATGACCACGAAACCATAATCGTATCCCATCCTAGGGGTAGGGCCCGACAATCAAAAAAGGCAGTCACTGCTAATATTGGGGCCCACACGCCATGCCTGTCCATCTCAATTTTCGGTCGTCCCAACAAAGTCCAGAACATCAAGTAGGATTAAATCTAAGTCTAAGTCTAAAGTGAATGATAGTTAATCACATAGCCAACAATATCTTACATTTGATTTAAATAAAAAAACCATTAGAATTGTATGTTTATCATTTCTAATGTTAATTGAAATCCACAAATTCAACAATGATGTGCTACTTGTTTAAATATGTATTATACTTTAATGAACATACTCATCATCTAAATAAAAAGTTATCAAACCAACCAGCACCAATCGTTTAATTTTTCACTTATATATAACGAAATAAAAGACATCATAAACCCCAAACCATAAACCTTAATGGATTAAACCCCACTAAACGGTCAGAAACGTAAATAATCTTGCCAAGACTTTTATGCTCTAGCACCATGATTCTTTTGACACATAACTTAAACCTTGGTGCCTAGACAACCACCATCAACATAATGACTTTTTTAGATTTCTTACTCGTAAGTGATGACTTTTCAATATTTCTTACACTTCAACTTAAGTAACCTATACCAAAACTTAAATGGTTGACGTCTCTATGATGCAAATTTTTAAGTCCGAAATCCGAAGAACATTTTCAAAATAAACATTTCAACCTTAAAAAAGAACCATTGTACTCTTTTTTCGTGTCAACATTTCATAAAATGCTGTCATTTTCTGAAGAAGAAAAAAAACGATGATATTTGCTATAATTCTGGTTAGAAAGAATTTTCTTTTTTGATATAATTTAAAGATTTTGGACTTAATATACATCTTTACTCCAAAATTGCTCATTCTTTCAATAAAACACATAAAATGTAGACCATTTCATTCTTTCATTAAAACACATAAAATGTAGACCATTTCAATAGTATATAAATTGCATGTGTTCATCAATGTGAATAATATCCCCTCTTTAAAAACAAGTATAATCTATTGATGATACCCCTCCTAATTTGATTGAATTTATAGGTGCCCCAATTAAAAATAGGTGATTGCCAATATTTTACATTAACCCCTATGGAAATACATGGTAAAAACGATCTGAACTCAAAAATTCTCAATAGATCATTTTAGATGCCTATAATTACGGAAATTTTCAATTTAAGAGAGTACGGAGTACAAGTAAGCGTGGCACCATGTATACATCCTTATCCATTCCACACGCCGTCCTTATTATCCGCTTTTTCTCTTTACCATCGACATCATCGACATCTCCATCTCCATCTCCATCTCCGTCTATCTGCTTTTGTTTTCTTCGTTTTGTCCTCATCAATGGCGACTTCACTCACCCCTTGTTTCCAGCCCATCACCATCGTCTCATCAGCAACACCTGCTAACCGGATTAGCCGGATCAAGCCACCGGCGGCATCGGCCTCCGGCAAGTGGTGGACCCCGCTCTTCGGTTTGTCCTCAGATCCAGACTACATTCACAATCCGGAAATCGCTACCGGCGAATCAGTAACTGGAAGCTCCGATCCAGATAACGGCAGATCGCGATTTGCTCCTGGATGCTTCACGGAAGAAAAAGCGAAACAGCTGCGAATGAAAACTAGTGAAATGGCTAATTTCCATGATATCATGTACCACTCCGCCATCGCATCTCGCCTTGCGTCAGATGTCTCCGGTCGTTCCAACCGGTGACGGCGCCGCGCACTTTTTGAAGCGATGGTGCCGCCGGCAGATCAGTACACGGTTAGTGCTGTATCTAGCAATTTGTCGACTTCAATAATCAGTTAGTAATAACAGGATAGATCTTAGTATTGTAGCCTCTAAAAGACTTCGATTAAATCAGTTGATTTCAGGTTGTTGCAGTGTAACTTTGCACAATTTCGATTCGGTGCACAAAATGATTAGTACCACTAGCCACCATAACTCATTAGATCGTTGATTTCATCAACCGATTTCTTTAAACAGATCTCAGAATTCTTCTTAGAAAACTCCGTAGTTGATTTGATGCATCAATGCTAATAGATCTAGGAGTTGATCACATATAATAATCTTATACTCAACCAAACGATGATCATACCCAAACCAATTATTCAATGGATTTCCGGTGAAGATTTGTTAGAATGATCAGCTGATAGTTGTTATACGAGCACACAGCTTTTCCGGTGTCGAGTAGATACGACGGATCCCTTAGGTACAACTGGTTTAAGGAAAAATCAATCTGGACCGGATCGAACCGGTTTGGTTTATTTTGTGTACACGGTTTAATATTTTCCATGTAGGTTTTGAGATATCTTTGAATAAATATGAGGTTTAAACGACAAATAAACTCATACATGATGGTTTTAATATGATTCGTACTCCTCACAAACAAAATGTTATAAAGTTGGGCTTGAAAATATATCAGGCTAATGAGTGTAGACGTAACAAGTTGATACAAAATATTTGTTGTCAAATTGTCATGAATAAATAACCATGTTCAAAATATATAAAACTTAAGATCTAGTTATTATGCATGTCTTCTTGTTGTTGCGATGAAATTTCCTTGAAAAATTGCCTAATGCAATTCTAAAGTCAATAGTACAACTTTCAATTTATCGTGAAAATCAATTTATCACACATAATAAGGTATTATATATTATTAATATGTTCTTCACCAAAATGCCCCCTTTAAACTAAAATTGTCATATAGACAACTACCGTTGACTTCTTTTTCATCAACTCCACTTCAAATTCAAATTGTATTGAAATCCAGGCGAATTGAAAATTTTCCATTTTGGTATCAGCGAATTACTTAAATTAGAAATATGAATGTATGACGTGTTTGGTAAAACTAGCAAGTTTGTTGTTCGTAATTGATAGTCGTATTTTTTATTTGTATAGATGTAATTTTTATCTGTATAACATGTTCATCAAAAGTAACCGTCAAATTTTACAAGTGTAAAATAGTATAAAAATCAAAAATTAAAATATTTGAAAAGTTATAACCTCTTAAAAGTTAAATGAAACAAATTTTAGTTTAGAAGTTTTTGTTTAAAATGTTTTCTTATTTTTAGAGTTTTTTCTTAAAATCAAAAAATTAAAAGCTCTAAAAAATTATGGGTCGAACATATCCTTAGTAGATTGTAACCTATGTATTTTTGTGATATGTTTTCATCGTTTTGATGCATTTTATCCTTACATTTAACCACATTTCTAAATCCTAATTTAAATTTACATAATAATTGTTTGAGATATATTCAGGAAAGTCTTTATATTTTGACCCTATATTCGATTATGTCAAAATTGTTTTCTTTATTCAATTAAGCCAAACATTTTGTTAAATGTTTATAATTTTACTTATATATAAAAATGAAGTAGTCATTAAAGTCCTTACTTTTTGACTATTTTAACAATTTAGAGTTGAATTTTCAGTTTTTATTTAATTAAGTCCTTAGGTTTAGACCTTTACGTTTTGACATTATACATCATCAGTTGTAAAAATATAAAAACGGCATAACTAGCTACTATCCAAAATTGTAAACATTTAACAAACTGTCGTGCTTAATTGAATAAAAAACAATTAGGAATTAATCGAATATAGGGCCAAAATATAAGGATTTTCCTGAATATATCCTTAAGTGTTTATTAACTTTTTACAAGTTATCTATTTTATCATATATATTAATTAGAAAAATATATTACATAAAATTAATGTAAATTAATATTCATTTGAGAAATATAAAAAGTTCTAAAAAATGTGTAATGGTAGCACCAATGCATGTCTTGGCCTAATAGACAACTACGACATCCAGATACCACCATGGTGGTGCTGTTAAGTGTGACATGTCTCATGACTACATTAGGCGTGCCATGACGTGTTATGATTAGAGTGTTTTCCAAGACATAATTTTTCAGTTTTTATCGGGTATTAAAATATCAAGTTTTTGCTTAGCTTTATTATTAGTTGTTGGTATAATACTATTAATTTTACAGGCATAATCAAGATCAATATCATGTAAAGCTTCAACAGAAATAAAATCATGCTTACTTGGAAGTGTTATCGTTGATGAAGATGAAGCCATAGTTTGATTCACTTTCTTCCCGTAATGGTGTTTCTGATGTTTCTGATGGATAGAATTGTATCACTGATCACACTCTTATAATGGTGTTGTCATAAAGTTCTTAAATGCAAAGAACCTTTGAGTATCTTGTGACCATATGTATTCTATGTGATAAATTTAGTCAGTTACACCTTAGGGGAAAGAAATTAGAACCACACAAAATTGGTCCCTCATATTATGGAGAGGTGTCATATCCATCATACTACACATAATTAATCCTAAGGACCTGTTATGTCATTATGGCAGATATTATGATACACAATATAATTGTACCTACATAGATACAAAATAGTCTGATGGCTACATTAACGGGTTATTTTCCAACATTCTCCCACTTGGCCGAGTGACTATTTGTATGTATGTGTTTATTATTTATTTTCTTGGCCAAGTCAAATTCATCTTGTTTCATATTCACACCAAAAGCAGAAGAGTACAGCCTAACGTGACATTTATAGACACGGGACCCCCACTGATCATACTTCAGTGTCTCATATGAAACTTTCGATTAATTTAAGCCAAATGACTTTATAGTTAAGTGGTAATGCATTAAATTTGTCTATATAGAAAGTAAGTGTGCACAAAATTATTAATATAGACAAATTGCATAATATGGAGGAATAATAATCAAGTACTTGAATAATTAAAATTTAGAGTTCTAATAAAGCACTATGCTAGAATTACATTATATTAAGTCTAGCCATAAACCCATTTTGACGTCATGTTTGAAATATTTTGGGTGCTAGACCTTTCGTCATCGGATCCGTTAGCATATTACTAGTGCTGATGTGGTCGATACAAAAAAAAATATTATCCTCCATTGCTCTCACATGAACAATTATTTTGTATCGAGGTAAAGCCTCATTCCACTTTAAGTATTGCTAGTGGAAAAGATTATAGAGCCAAAGTTATAGCAATAAATTTTCTTTAAATAGCCTTGAAATGGAATTTAAGATCACGGGTCCAGTGATTAAATTTCTCAACAACATTCAATGGCAAGTTGCATTATATATGGCAACATATTTCACCATCACAGTTGATGTAGTGGTCAACTTTTACTTAGGACTCTTCCATGGTATTAGCTGATTGATAGCATAAAGATGTATCCCAATAATGACTTATCATATTTTCATTTTGCAAAGTCATAATCTAAAATCATTTTAATGCTAAGTTATCACCTTTTAACAAGATTGCAATTATTAGTCCCTTGTACATATCGCAAAACTTTATTGGCTACTTTCTAATGGTCTAGATCCTGATTTTATTGGTAACGACCCAAGATGCCAGTAGCATAAGCGATGTCGGGACAAGTACAAACTTGTTTATATCTAAGCATCCAACTACTGAAACATGTAGATCAACTTGATATTGTTCAACCTCTGTTCTAAGACATTTGAATAAACCAAACCATCTCCCTTAATAATGGGAGCAACTGAGGGGAAGCATTATTGCATGCTATATCGAGTAAGTATGCATTAGGTATATGCATTGTGAGACAATCCTAAAGTCCCTTGGGTTATATCTCGGTGAACTTCTACCTATGAATAAGAGGCCTCACCAAGATCTTTCATATTGAAATGATGCGACAATAATCGTTTCGATTTGTACAACAAAATTATGATACTACTTGCCAATAAAATGTCAGCGACGTAAATGACGAGTATCATAAAGTTTCTCCCACTCATCTTGAGGTATAAAATTTGATCAACTTGGTTCTTAATGAATTCGTTTTCTACATGACTTCATCGAACTTTAAGTACCATTGACACGAAACTTGCTTCAGCCCATATATTAATATTTTGAGTTTACATACTACATGTTCTAGACCCTCAGGAAGAAATCTTCCAATTAGGTCATATATACATCTTAATGTAAATCTCCATTAAAAAATATATTTTGATGTCCATTTGATGTGGCTCTAAATCAAATGAGCTACAAGGGACATTATAATAATAAGGGAATCTTTTCGAGAAATAGGGATAAAGTTTCTTAGTAACCGTCCTTTTGTGTATACCCTTTAGTGACCAATCGTGCTTTATATTGTTCGATGTTTCCTTTCGTGTCCAATTTGGTCTTGAAGACCCACTTGCATCCGACGGGCTTGTAACCCTTTGGAAATTCAGCAAGTTCCCAAACATCATTTTTATGGAAATAACCTCGTCCATCATAGCTATATTTTTATTTATTTGATTGGTCATTAGTTATGGCATCACTATATGTGACAGGGTCATTCCCTATGTCAAGACCGGCCTTATTTAAGTAAATGATGTTATCATCATAAATGTTTTTGGGCCGCCTAGATCGTTAAGATCGTCTTATAGGCTACTGAGTGTCTTGGGTGTCATTGCCAATCTCATGTGTGGGTTCATTTTGAGGCATTTTGCTTCCCTCTACGTTTCATGAAGCATTTCATTATGCGCGTTGTGTTGACTTGAATCTCCTAATAAAGTATTGATCGTAATGGGCACTTGATTTTATATGCCTCTTCATTAGCTTCTTGGAGATCAAAATCGCTTAATGAACCACTCCCACTGATTTTGACATCTTCAAGAAATTCAAAATGTTTCATTTCTATAATCAGGGTACTATGTGACTGACACGCCTTGGTCGTCGTGCAGTCAAAAATAAGAAAATACCTAACACACACTAGTATAGCGGTAGTCAGGGTCGATCCGCAGGAGTTACGTGGTTAGGACAAGATGATAGATTACCAACTAGTAGTGTCACGCTACAGTCAGCGGTATTGTTTCTACTTTGCCAAAAAACCAACTAAAAACACAATTCCAAGACCAATGCCAAAACCTAACTCAAGCATGAACTAAAATAACCCAAATCAAATCCTAGACTAAAGTTCCTTACTGAAATCAGAAACTAAATTCAAAATCCAGAAGCAAACAATCAGTCCAACACATCCAAACATCAATAATGCAAAATAACATCAAACCGAATGATTGCTTTCATATAAATCAGAAACCAAACTCAAATCCAATCCACACAATCAAATATCAGATCTAACTACTGACTAATGCTACTGAAATCAGAACTATAAATCTAAACAAACATCGAGTAATCGATGGAAATCCCAATTGTGGAATATCTCGATACCGAGTTGATAAAATGAGAGAAAAACTAAATTACTAACCAAAATATTGATTCCCACTGAAAAACTGACGAAATAGTGCCTTCGGATCCCTCCTTCGCGTCCCGGGATGAGTGAAAAGTCGAACGGGACTCCGGTATTTATAGTTGTGCGAAATTAGGGTTTCCGCGTCGCGGCCACTTAGAAACCGCGACGCGCGTGTTGCCTTATCCCGCAATTTCGGAATTCAAAAACGAAGATTTTATCAGGTCGCGAGATAGCGGCGCTATCTCAAGAAATAGCGGCTCTATTGTCAATAGCGGCTCTATCTCAAGAGATAGCGCCTCTATTTCTGTAAGGTCCAACTTTTTGCCTTTTTTGCTCCACAACTTCTCCAGAATTGCACTAAAACCCCTGCATTTACACTAAAAACATTTCCAAGCACTTTGACACAAAAGTAAGTGATATTAGCCAATTAATAATGATAAATTAACTAAAACACGGCTCAACAACGCCTAAAATACTTGATATTACTAGGCGTTGTCAAACACCCCACACTTGTGCCTTGCTTGTCCCCAAGCAAGAGAGTTTGTAATAAATTCTAACTAAGACTCAAATTATTTTTGACTGTGTTCAGTTTCAAAGCTTATTGCCCTATGAGTTAGAGTGAAATAGTTCATGAAAACCTAATCAGAGTGTTCTTTGGAATTCATGGCTTTCTAGAGAACCCTTGATTACAAATTTTCTGTCCACAATGAAGTGTACTTACTCATTCAGATTCTAAAGGCCATTAAGGAATTGTCCATGACTTTCGATGCTGTCCGTGTAGCGAGCTTTCAGAAATACCATCCCAGACCAGACGATCTTAGATGGTAAGGTGCATAAATGCCTCTTCGAGGCCACCCTTTTCGAACCTACTGGATCGAACAACAAAGGCCACAGATTGACATTTCCTTCCTAAATTCCAATCCTAAAACACTCTAATCTTCTAACTTCTAGAACTCAACTTATTTGCCTAACAAATAGCATGCTAACCACTAAATAGTATTTCTTGAAAAATACCAGTGCTATAACATTCACAAATAATTCGTTTCAAAATTACAATCTAATAAAAATTTTGAAAAATATTGCTAAAAAAAATTGAAAATTGATCATTCTTGCAAAAATTTCAAAAAAATTTCTCTTTCGACCGTCCACACCCCACACTTAAAACCGTACAACGTCCCCGTTATACAAAAAATATATTTAGAACAAGGGAGAGAGAGTTACCCCTTTTGGAACGGCGAATTGCTTGATTGTCGGGACCATTTGTAGCAGAATTGATTGTTCGTCGTCTCTATGAAATCCGGGAGTCGGGCGCAGCAGTAAACACGCTGGCATAACACGAGTGTAGGGGTACGGCGACCCCACACTTGCGTTATGCAACTCCATCAGTTGGTGCAGCAGTCACAATTTGGCAAAATACTAACAAACATATTATTAAAAAAATTGCAAAATACACCAAAGAAAATTATACATTACGAGTTGTTGTCCTTGCTGATTCCTCGTCCCCGCGACGCCAAAGTGTCAAGGCCGCGACGCGTAGACGCTATGAGATCCAGTGTCCATCGATTAAGGTTGAAGGTCCGCGGCACCAAATAAAGTTGTGCCGTGTCGCGAGTATGCGTGAAAAGCCCCTGTACATCGGGTCTCTCCCTGGTCCGCGTCGCGGGTTGGTGATGTTGGCGGCGCGACTCCCGAATTTTCTTTGTTTTCCTTTCTATTTACTCACCCTCACCCCTCACTTAGGACATACAGTATTACACTCAACAATAATCATCCTCAATGGTATTTTAACCAAAAATAAAAATAAAAATAAAAGAAAATATTTATCGAAAATCGGGTTGCCTCCCGAAAGCGCTTCTTTGCTCGGTCTTTTAGCTGGACCGTCTTTGTGAGTCTATGGTGGATTGTACGCCATTTGTCTCCACTGAATTTCAGTTACCACCGTCCCTTCGTTGATTCCATACTCCAATTTCCACGGGTCAAATGGTTTGCCGGTTCCTCTGATGCTGCCCGGTTGCTGTTTTTTGATTAATTCGAGCGAATGCTTAGAAATAGATTTAAACCTCCAAGCTCGGTCCTTCCTTCGGTGTCTCTTCAACATCACCGGCTTAGCATGAAGCGCGTCCAGGGCCGCTCCCAGTAATTGTTTTGCAAAGTCCTTGTTTACATATTGTGTGTCATTTGCAGTTTGTGGTTTTGGCATGCAGTACCAATAAAGGTTTTCCAATCGAATGGGATCGGAAGGCAACATATCAGGATGCTTCCAAATGTCCTCGTCGATGGTATTTATCACATCTAATTTTCCATTCATGAATGGATCATGAGTAGCGATAAAATCATGTTTATTGTTTTCAAAGACCAACTCGTCGGCATCATCTTCTTGATCATCGTCCAACAGGTGGATCGGTACCAAGTGTGAGCGACTAGTTTGATCTAGTGGTGGTACAAAGTCACCCATCACCAGATCCTTACTTTCAAAATGCTCAAAATTTTCAAAATTTTTAGGAATTGTTGGGCTGGGGTCTGTACTGTCACTTACAGCCTCCTCCACAACCTCCTCATCAATCAAATCGTCTGGTGATGGTATGGATTCACTCATCACCAGCTCGACATTATGAACATTTTCAAAAATATCAAAAACATCAAAAGCTGTTGAGTTAGAGGTAGCACTGTCACCTACAACCTCTTCCTCATCAACATTTTCGACCCTCTCAGTGGTCTCTTGACTTTCCCACGGTGTATGCCCTTCCATCACATATTCAGGTGATGCAAGTTCACACACATTATCATTGGTATAAAAATCACTCGCCTCCGGTTCTGGCGAAGGTGGTGAACATTTCCAACTTTCCTCTAATTGATCTAAAGAAGCTTGCAATCTTACGAGAGCATCAGCCTGGTCCTTCTGCACTTGGTAGGTGTTATCCATGAGTACCCAAAGTTGGGCCCAGGTTGCAGAATTTTCAGGTTGAGATGACTCCTCGGTCCGCCATCCGTTGTCATCGGATGATCCATTGTAGCAATCATCCTCGTAATAGGTGTCGGCCGGATTTTCATAATATTCATAATACTGATCCGGGTACATGTAATCGCCCATTATGAAGACGTACACATACCAAAAATCAATAAACTAAAATCAAACATCAAAAGAAACAACCCTACTGATTGTCTATCCTAAGCGCACAACTCCCCGGCAACGGCGCCAAAATTTGACACGCCTTGGTCGTCGTGCGGTCAAAAATAAGAAAATACCTAACACACACTAGTATAGCGATAGTCAGGGTCGATCCGCAGGAGTTACGTGGTTAGGACAAGACGATAGATTACCAACTAGTAGTGTCACGCTACAGTCAGCGGTATTGTTTCTACTTTGCCAAAAAACCAACTAAAAACACAATTCCAAGACCAATGCCAAAACCTAACTCAAGCATGAACTAAAATAACCCAAATCAAATCCTAGACTAAAGTTCCTTACTGAAATCAGAAACTAAATTCAGAATCCAGAAGCAAACAATCAGTCCAACACATCCAAACATCAATAATGCAAAATAACATCAAACCGAATGATTGCTTTCATATAAATCAGAAACCAAACTCAAATCCAATCCACACAATCAAATATCAGATCTAACTACTGACTAATGCTACTAAAATCAGAACTATAAATCTAAACAAACATCGAGTAATCGATGGAAATCCCAATTGTGGAATATCTCGATACCGAGTTGATAAAATGAGAGAAAAACTAAATTACTAACCAAAATATTGATTCCCACTGAAAAACTGACGAAATAGTGCCTTCGGATCCCTCCTTCGCGTCCCGGGATGAGTGAAAAGTCGAACGGGACTCCGGTATTTATAGTTGTGCGAAATTAGGGTTTCCGCGTCGCGGCCACTTAGAAACCGCGACGCGCGTGTTGCCTTATCCCGCAATTTCGGAATTCAAAAACGAAGATTTTATCCGGTCACGAGATAGCGGCGCTATTTCAAGAAATAACGGCTCTATTGTCGATAGCGGCTCTATCTCAAGAGATAGCGCCTCTATTTCTGTCAGGTCCAACTTTTTGCTTTTTTCGCTCCACAACTTCTCCAGAATTGCACTAAAACCCCTGCATTTACACTAAAAACATTTCCAAGCACTTTGACACAAAAGTAAGTGATATTAGCCAATTAATAATGATAAATTAACTAAAACACGGCTCAACAACGCCTAAAATACTTGATATTACTAGGCGTTGTCAGTGACGAAGCATAAAATCGAAAACATTTAGACCTATAAGGATACCAAGATGAAAAAAAAAACAACTTACGATTTTCATGATTGAGGACTGTAGAGTTTTGTTTCGGTTAGACAACCGCACACCTTTTAATACGTTAAGCTTGGTTCCAGTCTATTCAAAACTCAAAATGAGTTTTAGGAACATACATTGAAGGAACTTTATCCAAGATGTGGATTACCATTTGTAATGCCTTGGTCCATAAGAATTTTGGGCAAGTTAGGGTGTATAAGCATATTTTGCACCATGTTCATTAAAGTTTTTCCTCCTTTTGGGAACGTTGACTTATTAAGTAGTATTAGTCATGGTATATTGGTTAATTATCCCATGATGATCTTTACAAAATTCAAAGAAGGATTAGGGTGCTTAGCCACATCTGCATGCATACCATAATATTAATGCCCCTGTCCGATCTCACTATTTTTATTTTCCAATCAAGTTGATTTTCAACTTTGACCCTAAAGGTTTTAAGTAATTCAGGAGAGATTCATACATTTCATTTAACAAGTACGTATACGTGTAACAAGATTAATCAACCATAAAGGTTATATATGATTTATGACCACTTATGTCCGCTAGAAAATATCCACAAATGCCGGTGAGGATCAACTTTAGTAATCTTTGGCTTCTTTTGGATATTCTCTTATTCCCTATATACACTTAATGAATATAATAAATTTCAAGAATTCAAGTTAAACTTCATTGTCAGCATGTATCACTTTATTATGTGATATGTGGCCTAAGCGTTAATGCCACAATAAAGATGAAGTCTTCACTTCTCAATTCCATTTATTAAAATTTTGTAGCAATCATTACAAGATAATAAAGATTCCATAAAATGGTTTTGAGTTGCAGTTTATAGAGATATCTCTCCAAACAACTGTAGCAGACAATATGGGACTTGAAACTAATAATTACATCATCGTATCCAAACGTAAATGCATAATCAGCATTCACTAACTTAGATACAATTAATAATTTTCGCGGTATACTCAATACATAAAGAGTATCACCAAGACACAAAGAATGACCATTTTCTAAAATAATGAAGGTGGTCATTTTTTTTGTTTATGTCTTCATTATTCCCAACTTTATTTGTTCTTTAATTTCAATCCACTTTCTAAATTATACAGAATCCTTATAATGATTTAGCCATGTTGAAACACCCGGTTTCTCATACAAAGTACACCCAAAATTTTTTTTAAACAATGACACATTAAATTGGGCATACTTGTACTCAAACCATGCAAACAAGATATTATCAATATTAATAATTACACAAAAAGGTCCTTAAAATTTTGACCAGGCATTACAAATAAATCTATTACAACTAAAGGACAAGCTCTAAGTTGTCCATCTCTCTTTATCACATGCCTTCCCCTATCACAGCTACAGATACCTACAAAACAACACAACATTCAAGTGTAAGCTTATAAAGCTTAGTGAGAAATCTCAATCATACTCCACAATCTCTTTCAGTAAACTCTCTTATCATTCTTCTTTTGCTAGTCTCATTAGCAATATTCACTCTCTCTAAACTCTGAAACCTGCAAACATATTAGCTTTACAAACACCAGCTAATTAGTAGAAATATCAACTCAATATATAAGTATCTCAACTGATACTACTCATAAACTAAATCCCGCATACTCGTATAAACTCATTTCACTATTAACTATGCTCAATTATAACAATTATCATGGTTGTAGCAATCAAACTCAAAGACTCTTTAACTCACTTACTCTAGCATATACTCTGATCTTATGCTCAAGTATAGACTATAACTCGTCTCTTGTTATCCACAATTAACAGAATCACTTTAATTCTAAGCTACCACAATATCAATACAACACACATATATGTACAACATATGTATATTTACTCAATCTCTATGATTATCTCAGTCATTTAGTATATTCATTCAAACCAAGTACTCATATATAACAGTAAATTCTAAACCTTGTTTAACTCATACAAATTGGTTATCTCAACCAATTAACATGTACCATAATTCAATTTAGATATAGTCAAACTATACATAATGAATTATAACTACTCACCTAATATCGGCTTGGTAAGTGGAACTCCCAATTTGCGCATACCGGGCTTCTGTTCGCTAGACTTGGTTATATCACCATAGTCTAAATCAATTCTTCAATATCCACAATTATCTTAATATCATCTATCTCAAAGATGTATCAATCAAAAGAGGAAAAAGGAGTATAAACGGTAAATATCAACTCAATATTTACCGAAACCCCCAATTCTGCGGTTCTACTCATTCAACCGTAGAAACTCGACAATACTCTCACCAATAACTCTAAAGGCATCCACTAACAATCTACTATTAACATATATAACAATATATAACGAAATCACGAAATCAAAGTTAGGGTTTC
Organism: Cichorium intybus; assembly: GCA_023525715.1. Taxonomy (NCBI): domain Eukaryota; kingdom Viridiplantae; phylum Streptophyta; class Magnoliopsida; order Asterales; family Asteraceae; genus Cichorium; species Cichorium intybus. The sequence continues at coordinate 62,825,918 of CM042011.1, forward strand.
AAAAGCCCCAAACCGAAGAAATCACTCACCTCGACGAATTAGGAAGCAAGAACGCGTGTACGGGATTAGATCCGCATCACTCTATGTTTCCCCACGAATCTTCAGGTGTAATTTGACCCAAAATCGCCTCCTTGAGCTCTGAAAATCGCAACTTTCCGTTTTTGGTTCGAAATGGAGCAAAATGACATTTTCTGCACTTTTAAATGAACTGAACGTGTAACCCGACCCGGGTCCATCTAAGAAAAAATCATGTTTTCAGTCCTAAGGCGTAGCACGGTCCAGTTTCTGCAACCCGACCCGGGTTTTCTCGAACACGACCCGGGTTCTTCAACACGACCCGAATTACTCTTTTTTCTATTTTCATTTCAACCCAACTCGACCCATGTTTTAAAGCTCGACTCGGTTTGATCTTTCAAGAACCCAAGTTGTTTCTTTTACTCTTTTTAACATTCTATTTCTTCTAGACGGTTTTCTATATATCTTAACTCATATTTTAACTCATTTAATCTCGTTTAGACTATAATTAACACAACTATACCATAATTCAAAGTTACGGTATTACACATGTGTAGTATCATGGAACCAAAATAAATTCATCATGAGTAAGGACAATTACACTTAAGGACACATAAATCATAAAAATATTTTTGTTACATTTCTCTGTAAGCCATTTTATGAAAATGAGACAGTTTCGTTGAGTATGTCGTTTCTTATGACAAAAATCGAAACCATTTTATTGTCGTGCTCACATGTAATTTCACTTAACTTTTAGGCCATACTTGAAATATCTCTCACACTAACATGAGTATTCCTCTTGATGAGATCCATGTATTTAGAATATATGCAAAGAAGTCACTAATGTGATTTAACGGGATACTAATTATTAAAACATATCAGTAAACCTATTATTAACACTAAAATAATAGGTCATGTAGACACCTTACTCAATTATCAGTTTCACTTTGGCTAGACCAACAATTAAATATTATGGTGTCCTAAAAGTTATAATACGCTACACAAATATTGTAATCACCTTTGGACAGAAGCACAATATTTATGCATATTATGCTAAAAGTTCATTTCAAGAGTCATCATCCAATTATCCTTTGGGTTCATTGAATAACAACGCAAACAATTTCTTAATGTGGTGTATAATCATTTCCAATGTCAAACCCAAACAACCTTTCTTTGGTCCAGTCACTTAAATATAACATCAAAATTACCACTTATCACTTGACAAAAGGGCAATAAAATTTACCAAACTTACGATTAATTTGTTGTTTTGATAAACACCTAATTAAGGCAAAAGTATATAGATGGATATCAATTAAATTTTCTAAAGTTATTACAACAACAAATTAAAAAATAAAAGGTTGACGTTTTGTTTTAGTATACCCCTTCCACTAGAACAATTAATGGGCCACTTTTGAGACATACTAGATTAAGATTAAAAAGAATTCTTTGTTTTAGTACAATAATCCACAACAAAACAAAACCTAATACGTGGCCCTTTTCTTACAAGACCCATTAACAAAGACATTTCAATTCAGTATATATATATATATATATATATATATATATATATATATATATATATATATATATATATATATATATATATATATATATATATATATATATATATATATATATATATATATATATATATATATATATATATATATATGGAAATGTGAATGTCCGGCTATAATGTATGTATCTTTGGGTACGAAACCCTTCAAAACTGCATCGTTTTATGAAATAGCGTCAAATATCTTTCCTTACTACATGCATGTCATTCTTTGCCGCTAATAACGAATCTTCTCCATTGATCGACCAACCTAAACCCTAAACCTATCTTAAATCTTTACTCTCATATTTCCAATTCGTTAGTCGAATCTTCAAACAGTGGTTCCCCGTATTCAATCAAATTGATTTACGGTAAAAAGTCAAACTATCGGCAACATCAATTCAATCTGCAATCAATTCGTTTCAGGTAAACTTTCGTAATTCAATTATCGGTAAGCACATCAAATAATATAATTAGGTTGGTTGATTCTTGAGTGAAAGATCTAATCTTGAATTTATAATTCGATATTTCACTACATTACTCAAAGAAACAATATACGCATGATTTTATGGAATTATGTTCCTTTTTATGTATCATATGCCACTTGCTTGTCTTTTACTAAGATTGTGGTTTCAAAAAAATTGTTTACATATACACCACCTGCCGTTTATCCTCATTTATTTTACCTTTCTTACAAGATTGCAAATATGATAATCTAATATTCTGTACGCTCAAAATGTAAATTTCTTCTGGTTAGTTTATTCTATTATATTATCAAATTCAGTTCATAGTTATATTCATTTGCACCATTTTTTCTACGTTACAGTTTGTATGAGGTTATTTTCTTGTTTTGAGATTGTGTGTACTTGAAGATTTAATGGGTATTATACAGTTTTTATGAGTAAATATTATTATGAGCTTTAGCCAAATTATTCTCTCTCTAAATCTGTGATTGAGTAGCTTTGCTTATATTAAATAATCCAAACATTTATTGTATTGCATGTTTGCCTTTATGTAATTATTTTATCTGTCTATTGGTTATGCCTTTTCTTAAGTGGACATGATGCCTCAGATGTCTATTCGGGATCCTGTTGTTCTTACTGGTACGAAAGGGCGTCCTAAAAATGCTAGCCGGATTAAGTCTTCTTTAGAGGTGGGTAAGAAAAAGAGAACTTGTTCGCACTGTAAGGGATTGGGTCATTATGCCACCGGTTGTCTAAGTAAAAAGGTAACCAGATTTTTGTTTATTTTTAATGATTCATATTTTTAATAAACTAATCCTTTAATTTTTTTTCTTAATTTTTTTATCAGGCACAGGAGTCGTTACAAGACAAATGATGATGTTGTTTTTGAAGTTATTCTAGAGGTCGTAAAGGAAAAGTAATCCAATGACATTTCGCTTTTAATTGCTTCATCTTGCATTATGAACTTTGAGATTTGAGATGGAAATCTGGTGTTCTTTTAAGTTTTTTACCTGCTAGACAAAATTTGAAACTGGCCCATTGTTATTCTAAACTAAATGTGGATCTTATTTACAGAAAAAATTGATCTAGTTGCATAGGATGTTTGGTTTTGTCTTTGGTTCAATAATATATCTTGTTTTATAAATTTGTGTATGTGTTTTTGTATTTTTCTTGGTCAAATTTCCAAATAAAAGATACTACTTTGACTATTAAAAGTCAGATGCAGGTGGTATAATAGCAAAATGCTGCAACTGCAACTATTGGGTTGACATTAAGGTTGATTTAGTGGACTTTGACTTTTTTTAGAAAGGCTAAGCAAATATTATCATATTATGTGAAATTTCTAGTAAACTGATGGAAGGAAGAGCACTGATATTATAAGAGAAAACATTAATATGATGAAACAACTATCAGTGTATGATGTTATTCTAAATGGACTGAATGATTACAGACTCAAACCTTTGGCTTTCGAAGGGCCAATCTCTCACATGTGATCTCTCAAAGTATACAACATCAGACCCCTACCCTAACAATCTTGACTCATTATTATAGAATTTGATGCCAAAAGACATAATTACCCTCAATAGATTTATTGTCCCACTAACAATAGTAAGGTAACAACTCAGACAATCAATAAGTAATGCTAAGTCTTCTTGTTCCTTCTTGCTTATGTAAACTTTGATGGTGTTTTACCACCCTGTTGATCCTTTATCTTGATTGGATTTGTTGTTGCTCATGAATTTGGCTTTACTGTTGCTACTATACTTCTTGATGACTGAGTTGTTGCTGGTTGTGTGGATGTAAATGGTTCTTATTGGAGGTTGAATTCTTTGAATTCTGTTCCGGTTTTCACTTTGCAGAAATCTAGTAAAAGGGAACGAGTCATAACAGAAAGACAATTCATGAATACATAAATGAAAGACAAATTTTACCTTGATTGGGGACATCAGAATGGACTTAACAGGTCTAACCTTCACCATCTGCAGGTTAACTGGTTGAATAAATTGGTCCTCTTTTAAACTTCGTTGCATAGTTTGTATATAAGCATACTTGCATCAATTGGTCAAAGATTGAAACGCTGTTGCATAATGATTGGTAACATTTTTAATTATCACATTGTTAACCAAACCAATCACTAAGAGCACGCACCAAAAAAATTCGATCAACCACGAACCTGTAAAACCGAATCCTTCCGGAAAGCTCCATAATGTTGGGTGTATCCAGATAAGTAAAACCCAAAAAATTCGATCAACCACGAACCTGTAAAACCCAAAAAATTCGATCAAAGATTGAAACGTTACCCGTCAAAACACTTTTTTTTCCCGACTTCCTGTTACCCGTCAAAACACTTTTTTTTTCTTGTTTGCCAACACTTTCATGCCTTTTTCGCTGTTCCATAGGAACGATCACCATCTATAGGTTCTCATTATCCACTCAAACGCAATTGTATATGCCCTACAAAAATTTTAACCATAAAATATCCTTTTTAAGTATGCAAAACCATCGACTGGTACAAGACTCATTCTAAGGTCAATTTCACCTTTTACTCACCAATAACATTCTACAAGAATGCAAACTTTAGTAATACAAGCTACCAGTAACGCACATTTAAAACTTAACACCATATGTGAAGCAATATATGTAAATTTCAAGAAAAACTTTGACCAAACTTTAATTAATCGAGTTAGGGATGGAAGCGCAAAGATGGGTGGGTAAATCTGTAAATTCATCATAAAAATAAGTAAATTTCAATGTTAACATGCGAATTTCAATGTCAAAAGGTTTTACAATCCGACATTTCTAGAAACACATTGTGGGTAGAACAAAATCTCACCAGTTTGTCGTGCACAATGAAATAATGTCAATACAACCAAGAAAAACTTTCTGTGTCATTTCTTCAAACACATTGCGGGTAGAACAAAATCTCAATGTTAAAAACACTTACAGTGAGGGATGTGTTGCAGAACAGTAGCGGCGTTGAGGTGGAGCAAGTTAGGGAATAAAGTTAAGCGAATTGGCAGACATGTAGGATGAGAACCAAACTAATTTCATGTGGGATTGAGAAAACGGTGAGGAGCAAGGAGAGCAACAACTATTGACAACGTTGCAGTGAGATCGAGGATGGTAGAATACCAATTACGAAGCAGAATATTGGAGGCTGAGATCGATCAAGCAGCGACACTGAGGTGGAGCAAGCTAGGGATAAAGTTAGGCGGAGTCGGACATTGTTGGATGAGATCCATCAAACAGAAAAAGTTAAACACGATAATTTACATTTGAATCCGAAATCGAAGATTTGTTGTGGAATAAGAACTGGAAAGTGTTTCTATTTTAGGGAAAAAACGACAACGTAACGGGGGTTCTGTACCTATATTTGGATACACAATAGCCGTATATTCCCAATGCCCATATATATATATATAGAGTCGAGATCATGAGAGAACCTAAAAAATCCTAGGAACCTAGGAACTTTTTTTCTACACAATATTTTTCAAAAAAAATTGCATCCAATTTTTTTATTTAAAGCGTCTAAGAGATTTCTAAACCCTAAACACTAAACCCTAAACCCTAAACCCTAAAGCGTCTAAGAGATTTCTAAACCCTAAACCCTAAACCCTAAAGCGTCTAAGAGATTTATAAACCCTAAACCCTAAACCCTAAACCCTAAAGCGTCTAAGAGATTTCTAAACCCTAAATACTAAACCCTAAACCCTAAACCCTAAAGCGTCTAAGAGATTTCTAAACCCTAAACCCTAAACCCTAAAGCGTCTAAGAGATTTCTAAACCCTAAACCCTAAACCCTAAACCCATATGAAAAAAAATAAAAAAAATGAAAAAAAATAAAAAAATAATTTTTTTTGAAATTTTTTTTTTAAAATCTTCTAGACGCATCATAACAAGAATTTTGGTATATTTTATTTTGAAAAATATTGTGTAGAAAAAAAGTTCATAAAATGGGTTCTTAGGTTCCTAGGCTTTTTTAGGTTCTCAATTGAACTTTACTCTATATATATATATATATATATATATATATATATATATATATATATATATATATATATATATATATATATATATATATATATATATATATATATATATATATAACAAAGCAAACAATAATGTTTAATTGTTTCTTTTTTTTTTCACGTAAACATACTTTACGTAAATGAGATATACAGTGCCAGTGAGAATATTAAGGTGGGAATTCTTCTTTCGACAAGGTTTAGTAGGTACAATTTTAGCCGTATATTTGAAACCATTTTATCTATTGATTTTCAAAATACATAAAGCATATTTAAATTGACAACAGGCTCTAATGTAAAGAATCTTAAAATCCAAATAAGTGACAAGCCCTTTTAATTAAAATAATTAAACAAAATACAAAAGATTTTGTATTTGGCCTCTTATATGTGGACAAAGGAATGATATGTCATTGTCCTTTAGATTACTCTAAAATTTAAATAGTATGGATTTAGTAAGAAAATCACCCGATTTTCATTAGACAAACAAAAAAGTTAGGCCCACTTACGGTATCCAAATATCCAATTAGGGTACCGCCAATTTCTTTATCCCCATTCCCCAAACATACCACCTAGCTGCCGTCGTTCAAGGCGAACAAGTTCTTTTATCATTGGAGTTCTTTAAAAGAAAAGTCGCAGGTGTTCAAGGCAGACAAGTCTCCTTTATCCATTTGTGATTCATTTTCCAGAAAGGTATGTTTTTTTTATTCAGTGAAACGCTTTATTAAAACAAAATTAGAAGTTTTTAAAATAAGAGGAAAAATTTAGGAAAGCAAAATCGATATACGGTTTTCCCTTTCGCAAAGACAAGGTGAATATATTCCAGATCAAATTTGTGTTCTGTCGAGTTTTTATCATTATCATTTTTTTTAAAGCAAGCAGTCTATCATGTTTAATTTAGAGTCTCCCTTTTCTATTGGATCATGATAATCAAACACATGCTTTGATACACATATTAATTTTACAGGCATAATCAAGATCAATATCATGTAAAGCTTCAACAGAAATAAAATCATGCTTATTTGAAAGTGTTATCGTTGATGAAGATGAAGCCATAGTTTGATTCACTTTCTTCCCGTAATGGTGTTTCTATGTTTCTGATGGATAGAATTGTATCACTGATCACACTCTTATAATGGTGTTGTCATAAAGTTCTTAAATGCAAAGAACCTTTGAGTATCTTGTGACCATACGTATTCTATGTGATAAATTTAGTCAGTTACATCTTAGGGGAAAGAAATTAGAACCACACAAAATTGGTCCCTCATATTATGGAGAGGTGTCATATCTATCATACTACACATAATTAATCCTAGGGACCTGTTATGTCATTATGGCAGATATTATGATACACAATATAATTGTACCTACATAGATACAAAATAGTCTGATGGCCACATTAACGGGTGGTGCTGTTAAGTGTGACATGTCTCATGACTACATTAGGTGTGCCATGACGTGTTATGATGAGAGTGTTTTCCAAGACATAATTTTTCAGTTTTTATCGGGTATTAAAATATCAAGTTTTTGTTTAGCTGTATTATTAGTTGTTGGTATAATACTTCAATAAATTCCGTATATTTAATATAAAACTATAACCTTGTGATATATGTATCTAAGTTGTTCAATATAATAGATTGATGATTATATATATATATATATATATATATATATATATATATATATATATATATATATATATATATATATATATATATATATATATATATATACTAGTTGCGTACCCGCGCAATGCGGCGGACGGCGAGTAGTTTTCTTTCGGCTATTTGTTTTCGCAAGATTTTGGTATCATTTTACGGAAATTCCATATGTTTGTTATAGAGATTTTATCGAACATGGGAGGTGTCTCGTTATGTGTACTGGTGGATTAGATAATGATACACATGGTGAGTGCATAATGTTGTTTATGTAGAGAGTAGACGTATAACATGGGATATTTGATTTAATGCAAATACATTTTTCCATATTCTCAGCCGTAATCCTTTTCTATCTATCATGATTAGGGATGGAAACGGACCGATTTCGGGCAGGGTGTTGGTCATACCGTGCCCGTCCCCGCTTAAAAAATCCGTCCCCGTCCCCTCTTAAAAAACCGTGAGGATCTAATCTGGGATCCCCATCGGGTAATCGGGTAAAACCACGGTTAATCGGCGGGTGCTATTACAGGGAGGGTGGGGGATAGCTAGGTTCGTTGATTAGTTTTCTTTTCATGAAAATATGGTCATTAAGTAAAACAGAAATGTCTTGTGCTAGTAACAAAGGGAACAATCTTGAAAAAGTTTGGAGGAGATATGATTTAATGCCAATAGGTGACATGAACTTATCATCTACACATCAATAATAACACGAGTTTCTTTGAAATTGATTTTATTGTTTGCACAACAGCTTCTTGTATATGCTCTTAGTTGTTTAGGCCATACCTATTTGAAGCATTCAAGAATTTAAATAGAGCTGTGAGATTACGAGCAATTTACATAAAATAATGTATTATAAGTTTGCTACTAACATAGGCAATAATACTTTGTTTTTATACCAATAATAGCAAAGCAAGATACTTACAATTTTATCTGATAATGACAATAAAGAGCCCTATAAAAATTGAGCATTTATTTGAAAACTAAAAGCAATCCGATAATTATACAAGAAAATTTTTCAAAACACAAGTCAAAGATTATGAAATAAGTGCCACAAAAATTATTCACCAAAAGAAACTAATAGTCGTTCGAAAATTATCCATCGTAACGAACTAATCGTCTCCGCTGCATCGCGCGGGTATGCCGCTAATATATATATATATATATATATATATATATATATATATATATATATATATATATATATATATATATATATATATATATATATATATATATATATATATATATATATATTCAAAAAGGGAGTCGGCAAAAACAAAAAGTGGTGGACTTGATAGCCGACATACCCCGCATGCGCACCTTCTCCTTTATCCAACTTTTTCAAGAAAATTACGCGAATGGTCCCTGTGGTATGGGTTAACTTGCACGTTTGGTCCCTAAAACTTATTTTTAACTCGGTCCATCCCTATTTCTTGTTTTTGTTGCGCGCTTGGTCCCTTTCAAACATAAAATGACTATATTACCCTTATTTTATATTTTTAATTTTTTTTATTATGCAATGATAATTAATAATATTGAAAAATTCAAGGCTCTCTTTTCTCTCTCTCTCTGTATCACGGGTTTGTAAACCTGATCTCCTCTCTTTTCTCTCAAATCTCGTTCTCTTCTATCGTTACATCTCAACCCTAACATTAAAACAAAAAGATGCGGGTGGAGCAAGAATGAAGCTGATGGAGAGCTTGTGGAGCAAGAATGGAACTGGAGATTGCAGAGTTGCCGGCGGCGGTTGCTGTTTCTCTTCTCTTTCTTCCCAACTGATGAAGAGCTTGTGGAGCAAGAATGGAACTGACGACTGTAGAGCTGTTGGCGGCGATTGCTGTGCAACGGCAGAAGGAAAACGATGGCGCCGGCGGCGGTTGCTGTTTCTCTTCTATTTCAATCCCGCCCTGCGGCTTCCCCATCATCACCGAAGTTGATGTTTGTAGTTCTTATCCATGGGATTTACAAGGTCTGTGACTCTTATTCGTGCTATTTTCTATTAAGTTTTCTCAAATGAGTGTAACGTGAGGTGTGTTTTGTTGACGGGGATGGAAAATTGGGTGGTCTGTCGGTAGAAAAAAAAGGTTACAGTTCTCATAACTTGGTTCGATTTTTGTGCAGGGGATGCAAATTTAATTGGGTGGTCTGCAGGATGTTTTTGAAGAAAAAAAGAAGAAAAGTGGTAAGAACAACGTAGAAGGGTTAGAACTGAGGAAGCATGACTGATTTTCTATGATTCCATGGCCGATGATCTGAACTTGGAACCTGCTGCATTGTCGTCTGGTTCAAGTAGGGTTACAATTGCTTCTCCCAAGGCATTAGCACCATTAATGGTGGCTATAATTTGGAGCACTGATATAAATTAAAAAAGAGGGTGGGTCGAGAATGATAGGGGAAGGAGATAAAGGTGAGGACGAAGGTGAAGGTGTTCAGGAATGCGAGGGTGGTTTATTCCGGTGGCTAGGTTAATCTTGAAAGGGAAAAGGGGTTGGGTAGCAGGAATGGTTCGTGAGAGAGAGAGAGAGAGAGAGAGAGAGAGCCCATTATTTAAATATTATTAATTATTTTTGAATAATGAGTAAATTAAAAAATAAAATAAGGGTAATATAGTCATTTTATGTTTGCTAGGGACCAAGCACGCAACAAAAACAAGAAATAGGGACCGTCCGAATTAAAAAAAAATTTAGGGACCAAACGTGCAAGTTACCCAATACCACAGGGACTATTCGTGTAATTTACTCTACTTTTTTTATATATACATATTTGTTTAATAGATATTTTAAATAACAAAAACTTAATATTTTACTAATTGTAAATATTTTTTAACGTGAATTAATTTAAATTTCAACAAAGTAGAAAAACTAAACAAAAACCATAAAACATTTTTAAATTTACATTAACCGATGAATGACATACAATTTATACTCTTTAATTTTTTTTTTATAACCGCGGACCCCACCCGATTCATCCTTTGGATAACCCTGATGAAGCAACCTCGAGGCCCACGCACACCTGACAGCAGGGTGGTCCGGGTCAATCACCTACGGGGTAGAGAGGTGGCCAGTGTGGTCTCTCGACGTGGCGTTTGTTAAGTTTGGGTGACCGGTGACTAACCTATCAAGGTGTGAATGTGAATACTTAATCAAGTAATGGCAATGTGGACAAGTTGGGGCTAGCCTACTTGGCTAACAAGGTGATTACTAACAAGGAGGTCATGGGTTCAAACTCTGGCACTAACATAACAATGAGTAGTTTAGGAGTAGGAGTAGGATAGATTTGCCGTTCAAAAAAAAAAAAAAAAAAAAAAAAGTAATGGCAATGTGGACTTTTGCAGTTTAATTTTGGAGTACTGATCTGTGATCCAGACAAATCGTCGAAATATATGATTAATTTTTCCGTCATGTATTTAAATAAAAGGGTTAAATTTGTAATTTAACTATACCCTAATATATCTATGACCTAACCCTAAATTGCTTCACATACAGCCGCTATCACCGCCACCGTCTTTCTCCTCATTCTCCCTCTTCCGCTCTCGGTAACTCTCAAATCCTTCCAGGAGATCGGATCCTCCCTGGATATAGTACTTTCAACCGCAGATCTGCAGATCCGCCGTCGTCTTGATGGATACCGTCGGCGAAGACCAGTGGTTGTGGTGGTGCCGGATCATGGTGTGAACGATGGTGTGCGGCAGGTTCGATTAGCGTTAGTGTGTGGTTGGGGAGCGATGGTGGCGCCTTGGAGCTTCCAGAGAGAACGGGCAAGTACAGAGTAGGGTTGCATAGAGGAGCATGGTGGTCGGCGGCCGACACCGCTCCTAATCACCGTTCGTCCGTTCGTCCGTCCTCCGGCTTCCAAAAATCCGACCATCGCCTCCTCACCTCCGGCCGACAACGTTCCTAATCACCATCGCTCCTAAGATCCGACCATCGCCGACCAAGATCTGCAACAGAGATGTGTGGCCGATCTGCAGAGATATGTGGCCGATCTGCAACCACTGATCCGACCATCGCCGACCAAGATCAGTAATCTGTAACTCATTTCTCAATTCCTTAGCTATTCTGGTACTGTCTACCAGGTTTAATTTTATGGTCATGAGGCAAAAAATAAAAGAAAAATTAGATTTTACTGGTTTCTGAATTCTGAATACAACCGAGATTCAAAAGATTATGTGACTTTGTGTTTCTGAATTTCTTAGCTACCGCCTATTATTTAATTATCATAAATTTTGTAGTCTTCACTTTCCTATTTGAGGATTGTTGGTACATAATTGCAGTCTTCACTTCACTTACAAATAAATAAGATACCTTCCATGTTTGTGTTCCTGAATAAAATTGTGATTAACAGATTAAGTTTCCATGTTTGCGTTTCTGTATTTCTCACCAACCTTCACTTTCTTCATCAAAATAGAAATCGGTGATTTTAAAATTGTGACTTTTAGTTTCAAACTTTTTTGTTAAAAATATTATTTACCAAGCGTACAAAGTGGAAAAGGATTATTTGAACTTTTTGTTTCAGACTTTTTTTAGTGTATTTTTTTTTATCTGTGCGTGTTTCTGGTAAGATCTTTTTGATCTGTGGGTGTTTGTGCGTGTTTCTGATCTGTGCGTGTTTCTGATTTATGATATAATATAATGCCGATAATCTGTTTCTGATTTGTGAGTGTCTATATGTTTGGTTTTCTAATTACTTGGTTAGTGTTTTATGTTTAGTTTTAGTTTTCAAAGTATCTTGGTGGATGTTTCTTTAGTATCGGTTCTCATGATTTCGTATTATGGAAATGCAGGTTTGTTAATAACAACTCCAAAACCCAATTTTTGTTACAGGTTTCAAAACCCAGATCTGGTGGAAACTTCAAATTTTATCATATTTTAAAAAGAAACATGGGAAATGGAAGCAGGTAAGAAGTTCTCCGCATTTTGATTTATTGGTTCTAAAGAAACATTCAATGTATCCTATTATTTGCCGATTGTTATATGTTCCATTATAGAGATCTCATTTTGTTGACAGATAAATCATATTAATTGACACAAATGTCATGAACCACAATTAAAAATCGTACTAAAATATATTACCACAAAGTGATTATTTTCAAAGAATTTAAATATTATTTTTTTCAGAGGAAAGTGATTCGTTTTATAAATTCTCACCTATTTGAATATATTACACTCCATCATCTGACTATTCAACAATTAAAATTTTTGTCGGCCATACAAATAAAATATAATTAAACCCTATTGACATTAAAAAAAATCAGGTAATAACGATGGTAGAATTTAAGCATTATAAATATGAATACTTTATTCTATTAACATTATAAATATGAATACCTTAATACCTTTTAAGAGCACCAATCACTTTATAAATCACAAATGCTAGAATAATAGATTGCAAAATTCAAATACATTTCGTTTTCAATTACATGATAATAAGCTAAATGCTTGATATTTGTGACAGAATAGGATTAACAGAGAAATAGTTTGGAGCTGAATCTACGTACAAGTTTCACAAATTGCGTCAACATAAAGATGGCATTCCATCAAGTTTATCCAGACCAGTCTAGAACTACTGGTTTTGATAGGGGCATCAAAATCATTTACAGAGGTGGAGAGAGAGATGGGATAAGGTGTAAAGACAACTAAGTGAGATGGTCTTTATTTATATCTTCAAAGATGTAATTTTATTGGTTGAAATTTGTTGGCAAAGATCACTAACTAATTAAGGGTCTAGATTGTTTTAAAATAAAGCAATGGTCATGATCATCTCTCCCCATAAAAGATACTCTTTGTGATGTAAAGTGTGATGTACAGCTGGCAATCCATTTGATTACATTGCTGGCTAATTCAAGTTCCAAAAGTCCCGCCTAACTTATTTGTGCTTAAATAGTAGAATCATGATTGCATTAAGATGTGCATTAGGTAGTGGTACTATCTTAAAAATTAAGACAATTGTGCATAAAGTGGTTGTAATTTATATATGGTTTATAGTATGGTATAGATATATATATATATATATATATATATATATATATATATATATATATATATATATATATATACAAAATTGTCATATGACTTTAAAAGTAATTGTGGTCTCATGACTCGTAAAAATTGAAGCTTGACCTTACCGTCATGCCTTATCTCACGACTTTTGGAATTTCGGAAGTATAACATACGTTTAAAATGACAAATTACATTACGAGTTCTTATAGACATTGAATACTAAATGATATTAAATTTATTAATTTTAAGAGAAAATCTTTTAAAAAGTTAACCCATTGAAATACGTATTCATAAAATAAAAGTCTGTAAAAAATTCTAGAGATACCTTTAATACCAATTTATTTCTACAAAAAGAGTTATAAAGGTCTACCTCTAATAACCTAAACACAAACGTAGAAAACATAAGCTTTAGTAATCTTAACATCAATATTTTTAATTTTTATAAAGAGTTAAACGTACATATAGTTCACTTTTATTTTAGTCGTTGAATATTATTGTGTACAATAACAGCATATTAATTTTACTTTATATTAGACGTTGTATTTTGTCATTTTGCCTAAATAGCAAGGACATCTTAATTGTTGTACCATCATTTTTTAAACCATATTTTATAACTATAGTTTAACAAAAAAAAAATTGTCTTGAAATAGATTTTACTTAGAATATGATTATTACATCTATATCAACTTAAAACTTGTAACTAGAAAAATTAAATTCTAAATTACAAAAAAATACATGTGAGAAAGTTTACTTTAACAATCAATTAGACTTAAAAGCAACCAACTCATGTGAGCATAAAAACTACTCCTTAAAGGAAGCAATGGTTCCACATGGCCACAAGTCTTAGACTATAAGGCATACAAGGCTCAAGATCCCTCGGTGGTCAATGTCGAGTTCAGGCATGTCGTGGGTACACTGCGCGACCCCTAGGTTCTAGCACCGAATTTTCAGAGTTGCATGATTGGAGCGTTGAGCTTCTTTCTGTTTTAACTGTTTGAAACATTTAATCTCTCTCTCTCTCTCTCTCTCTCTCTCTCTCTCTCTATATATATATATATATATATATATATATATATATATATATATATATATATATATATATATATATATATATATATATATATATATATATATATATATATATATATATATATATATATATATATATATATATATATATATAGGGCTAGGATATAATAAGAATGACAATTATTGTGTTACCCTGTAACCAAATCCTGACCATCAGATTTCATTCTTGTAACAATGAAAAAACACATTCTTGACAGAATAAGTTTTTGACAGAATGAATTCTTACCATTCTTAAAAGAATGAACTAAATTTTATACATTCTGAAAAGAATGTGTTTTAAATGAGTGGTCCAGATTGAGTTTCAAGGTTACACAATACTTGTATGGATATATTTGATCCTAACCCTATATATATAGTTAGGATCTTTTGAGAACCATAAGTCCCCCGAGAACTCCCAAACCGATTTTTTTTTTCAAAAAACCGACCCCATAGGCCTCTGAAACGCATATATGAATGTGTATATTCATATATGAATGTAACATCCCAATTTTTAGAAATATTATTATTGTCTATATTTTAATTATTGGATATACTTATTATATAGAAAAGAGAGTAAATAATAATAATATTAATTACTTATTGGTTAAATGACACTTTCCACGTTTCTCAGTTACGGAAATGTGTTGTTGATGATACCATGGTGGTACCATTGGAGGATATCCAGATTGATGAGCGTCTCAACTATGTTGAGCAACCAGTTGCGATTTTAGATCGGGAAACGAAGACCCTTCGGAACAAAACTATAAATTTGGTTAAGGTTCAGTGGCGACATAGACGGGGTTCGGAATGGACGTGGGAACCGGAAGACGAGATGAGGACTCATTACCCAGATTTATTTATGGGCGATGACTTCGAGGACAAAGTCTGTTCCTAGTAGGGGAGAGTTGTAACGCCCGGTTTTTCCCGGTACGTTTATTTAATTTATTTAATTAATTATGTGATCTTATATTAATTTACTTAATTAAGATCTGATTAATTAAAAGATCGTGCTTATAATTATTGCCAACTTTTAATCGTATAATTAAGTCCATGGGTTTTATAGCCAAACCCAATTAGAAATTAAGTATTTTCTAGCCCAAAGACTTAAGTGCTTAGCCCATTTAACCTTGTATATTAGGGCTCAAAACCCTAATTTCCTTCATTTCACTCCCTCCCTCTCCCTCACGGCTCTCTCTCTCTCCCTCTATATCTCTCTTTATTCCCGGATTTGAGAACACAACCGCAGTGTTTGGACGATTCCCGGAGATTGAAATGTTGGATCGCCACGAAACTTTAACCGAAGGTTCCCAAGACATATATGAAGGTTTTGACTGGAGGTATTTTGATTTTAAGGTATAGATATTGAGTTATGAATTTCGCAACATAACCTAGGGTTTCTGTCAGATTTCACTGCTGAGTCTCCCTTCTTGTAAAAATCATATCTCGAGTTCTAGGACTCAAATGGACCCACAACCAGTGCCCAAAGTTCAAAAATTGAGTTGAGTAGCTTTCTTAAGAATACCACTCTCGCTGAAAAGGATTTATCTATGGGAAACAACAGCTTCTTTGCTGTTAGGTCTAATCCGGGTCTGCTGTGATATGTCATTTTGTTTTTATCATTTCTAGGGCTTGGGAAATGATCCAGAGTGATTCCAAGTTCCCACATGTACATTAAATATTGAATTAAATATCTGGAAAAGATGGGATGTTAATTATCATTATAACTTGGTTAGAATGGATCCACACTCCAGATCAGTGGACAGTCACAAGCTTATACTGGTTCTGTGATTGTCCACAATGTGAATTTTATATCCAGAGCTTGGGAGACTCTTTTTAATCGATTCCAACTCTGAGACTTGTATTTATGTGTATTTCGTTCCACTAATTTTTGGTTTGGGCTAATTCCACCCAAAAGTTGGATAGAGTTGGCCAACATCACCTGACTGTCCGTTTGAAGACAGCAGAGATATGTCTTTTTGTAAATTTTATATCTCTTTCATACTTTGGAGTTAGGGGGAGTTCTTTATGGTTCTGGAAACCTAAGTTATTGTAGTTCTTGTAAAAAATTATTTAAGCCTATGCTTTTGTTTTATATTTTGGAGTAATTCAGTCTTGAGCAGCAGGTCTGTTTTAGAGACCTTGTTGTGATTACTCTTTTCTCATTCCTTAGCTTCACAATTTCATCCTTCTAATCTTTAGTCTTAATTAGGTGAAATATTGAAGTTTGCACAAGCTTGGTAGCCATATATTGACTTCTATCTGTTATATCACTCACTCAAGGTGAGTTCTCTCACACCGTTGTATTGATGTTTGTGTTTGCTAGTTAGCTCGTGTGTGATTGTTTAGATTTATTATTTAAAGCATGCTATATTATTATTATAAATCGTACATGTGCACTGTATGTAATTGATTATTACTATGAGGGGTAGTTAGGTAAGATCACCAACGTTATACTCTTTATGAGGTGCGGGGATCGGGGCCAAAGGATACGGGATTTACCCGGTGCGGCTCAAACTTACAAGTCCGCCCTATTTTATATAAGCACTGATTCGTTCTTTGCTTAGTTTTTATAATTATAATTGCAAATGGATTAGGGCTGGTAAATGTGAATATTAATATGATGTTTGTGTTTGAATTCATTAAGCTTTTGCTTACGGTTTCCCTAAACATTTTTCAGGTGTTAAGATCAAGGAGGCTCAGGCTTGATTGGAGCACCGTGATTGCCACTACTAGGAATTTTATTTATTTGGGACTATGTCATGTTATGCTTCCACACTTTACTTTAGTATTTTGCCATGTTTTGGGTTTGAGCTACTTATTTATTTTGGAAACTTATAACTATTTTTATAAAAGTTATCTTTGAAAGTTAAAATATTTTGCGAAAAATTTTGGGTGTTACAATGAATAATCATATATGATAATTTATATTCATATATGAATAAACATATATGCATAATCATTTTTGTAATATGGTTGTGGTGGTCGTAATGGTGGTAGATGGTGGCGATGATGATGGTGATGACAATAGAGGGTGGCGGTGATGGTGCTGATGGTGGCGGTGGTGTTAGTGGGGTGGTGGTGTTGGTGGACATGGGTGGTGACGAAGGTGGTGGTGGTGGCGGCGGTGATGGAGGTGGTGGTGGTGGCGGTGGGTGGTGGTAGCGGTGGTGGAGGTGCTGGTAAAGGTAGTAGCGGCAGTGGTGGTCGAGATGGTGATAGAGGTAGTAGAGTTGACAGTAGCGGTGGTGGTGGCGGAGGCGGCGGCAGCAACGGCGGCGGCAGGGAAGGTGGCGGCGGCGGCAGGAGTAGTGGTGGTGGCGACGACGGTGGTGGTGTCGCAGGTAGTGCAGGTGGAAGTGGTGGTGAAAATCATATGTGCAAACACTAGAGCGGCAAGATAAAAATATGTGGCCCATATTCATTCTCGCATTCTCAACCTTATTTTCATTCTCAATGGAACCTACGTATATATATATATATATATATATACACACACACACACACACACACACACACACACACACACACACATACACATACACATACATACACATACACATACACATACACATACACATATACATACACATACACATATACAGGGGCGGAATTGGGCTAGTGTCCATAGTGGCACGGGCCACCCCTCATTTTTGTTGTAGAACTGGCCCACTTATGCCAGCCTACATATATTGAAAGCCCAAAATAAGAGAAAAAAAAGATGTGTCTAATGTAAAAGAATCCGTATTTCCATCTACACAAGTTCACGCCTATACATGGACCAACTACCAATGCAACTATTTGTTTCTCTAATAACTTGATTACAGTACCAGATATCTGATCAATGAAAACATTAAATACATCCATGTCATCTCTTTAGTTCTCAAGTAGGTAACAGATTTAAATAGATTTGAATTGTAGCAATTCTTTTTCGATTCTTCAAACAAAGATTTGGGATTTTATATTTCTCGTTTTTAGTAGAATTGCAGTAATTCTCTTTCGGTTTTCACTCTCTTGGATAACCAGATTCAACATGAAACGGTATGTTCGATTCCCGTATTTTCTAAAATCAATTTTGCTATTAAATTTCTTTTATTTTCCTGTTTCTATGTTCGATACTTCGATTCCTGAATTCAAATTTGTGATATTGATTCCTGATTTCTGGATTCCCGACTATGTGATATTGATTCCTAATTTCTAGATTCTCGATTATGTGATACTGGTTCCCGAGTATGTGATTGATTCCTGATTTGTGGATTTCCGATTATGTGATATTGATTCCCTTTGATATTAGTTCATGTTTTATACCTGACGCAACTTTAGATTCCTGATTTCTCACTTCTAATTATAAATGTGTTTTCGAGTTCTGATTTCTGATTATAAATGTGATTTCGACTTCTATTTGAATCTGCTTATAAATGTGATTTCTGATTTCCCAGCTTCAGGTCTCTGATTTCGACTAGTGTTTGAGTCTAATTATAAATGTTATTCTTTATTTGACTTTTGTTTGAATCTGATTATAAATGTGATTTCTGATTTCTCACTTCAGATTCTTCATTTCTCAGCTTCAGATTCATGATTTTGACTTGTTTGACTCAAATTATTCTGATTATTTATGTTCTCACTTCTGATTATATAAAGAAAAATATCTTTCAAAATTTAAAGTTATAAGAGATGATAAAGCAGGTCCAAGTTTATATATTTGGATACTTCGTTTTGAGTTTTGACCAAGAACATTAGAGTGAAATTTGTAATTGTAATTTTTATTTTGATACTTAGTTTTGAGCATGAATGGTTAAATATTTAAATTGTGTTGATTATTGTTTATGCATAAAAAAATTTGGTGCCACTACTGCTCCAAATTTCAGGTTCTGCCACTGCACATACACACATATACATGTGTGAAGAGGTTAAAATGAGAACGTTTAAAAGGTTGTGGACGCGATAATAATTTTGGTCCAATCAATGTATAATAGTATACAAGTATTTATGTAACAACATTAAATTAGAATATATATATATATATATATATATATATATATATATATATATATATATATATATATATATATATATATATATATATATATATATATATATATATATATATATATATATAGACACACACACACACACACACACATACACACACACACATATACATGTATGAAGAGGTTAAAATGAGAACGTTTAAAAGGTTGAGGACGCGATAATAATTTTGGACCAATCAATGTATAATAGTATACAATTATTTATGTAACAACATAAAATTAGATAATACTTCCTTAAATCCATGGATTGATTGATAGTCATCCAGAAAATGAATTAATAGTTTTTTAGTTTTGTCTTTTTTATTAATTGATTTCTAGTATACTTGTAATCATGAATAAATACATTTTAATAAAATTTTCAACTATATTCATTTAGAGATTAAAAATGTTTTTTTCTTGTATTCACTAATGAATGAAAGTATATATAGAAATTATTTTTTTTGAGAATTTTATAGAATTTATTTGATTTGATAACGTTAATCATGATTGAGTATATGTATGAAATAAACAACGCAATGAATAAATCATAAATGCATAGCTAAAAAATCAAGTGCATTCGTAATCATACATGAGTAAAGGATAATGTGGAGATAAAAAATGTAGTTCGATTGTAATCACAAATAAATGAAATTGACATAAAAAATTTAGTGCATTTCCAATCATTAATTCAATATTGCAGTGTTGATTATTATTCTTGTTGCTACCATGACACTTAAAAATAAAGAAGGGTCATCCATGATCATTGTTGTTCTTGGGTTTACACCTGCAAAATGAAGTTAAAAATATCAAAAAATGATTATGACTATATTAAAGGTAATCATATTTGATAATGTTTATGTTTTTCATTTGTTGGTTTGGTATGATAATCATTTATGATTAACCTTATAATCAAAACAAATTTATCATGTAACCATTTGTAATGTTAATCATTGATGATTAACATTATAAAAAGAACAACATTAACATGTATTCGTTTGCATTATAAATTATCATGATTTCCATTATAATCATAACAGAATTTAACTTATTCTCACAACTATACTATATCAGCACATCCAATAAATACAATTGCTGATATAATTATTAGCAAATGAACATCATATAATCGTCAATGAATAATACATATAATCATCAATGAATACTTTTGTCAATATAATCATCAGCAAAATGAACATCATATAATCATCGATGAATATAACATCATATCAGACAATCGAACATATAATCATAAATGAATATAATTGAACATCATGTAATCAACAATTAGGTGTTTGATATAAATATAAATATAAAGAAACAAAGAAAAGCAAAAGCAAACCATTATGGTGTCTCTGTCGCACCATATGTAATGACCCAATTTTCATAATAAAATAAATTTTTAGAAAAAGCAATTTTAATAATAAAAACATCATTTTATTAAAAACTTTCAAACATAATTCATCATTTAATAACCAAAGCATTTAATGTCATCGATATTCAAAACCAACAGTCAGCGAAAGTCAAAAACTCAAATAGTGTCAACACAAAACACAATCAAAAAGAGAAGATGCCCCGGTGTGTACTTATCAAGCGTTGCCATCACTCGTACCAGATGTACATGAAACAGTGGTTTTAAGGGAAGTGGTAAGCACATAACTTAGTGAATTTCAACACATACAAAATTTATCAATCATACATGCTATACTCCTCACAGAAAGATTATAGCAGACACATTATAGTAAATACTAGTCTACTTCACCCAATACATCGAGCCATGCTACCTTGCTCAGCACTCCGAGCATGCTACCTTGCTTAGTACCTCGGGCCATGCGCACCTTGCTCAGCACCCCGAGCTATGCTACCCTTCTCTGTATTTCTTGTCATGCATACCTTGCTCAGTGCTTGTTGCCATGCAGACCTTGCTCTGTACTCACATACTTCCAATCATGCATCTACTAGACATCACAATAGCCTAGTACTACCACGTACACATCAACACATACTAGACACCCAAACAGCCTAGTACTACCCACATACCTCCTATAAGCACATACGAGCTAAAGTAAAGGATGCACAACATCAGCACGGTGTAGCGAGGAACTCACCTGGTATGAAGCTGTAGATAACTACTATAAGCAAGATGGAAAGTTAAGTTTTCTCCTCCTCGGGATGACCTACAATCACATAAGTGTCACTAACTTGGAACGATATTTGTATTTTATTATATACATACCTATACACGTTATACTGTCGTTATCATATTTATATCATATTTCATTCTTGAACCCATTAACCCCTTACACCCATTTCACTAATATCAATAATATATATATATATATATATATATATATATATATATATATATATATATATATATATATATATATATATATATATATATATATATATATATATATATATATATATATATATATATATATATATATATATATATATATATATATAATTTTAGCTTTCTATAAGTGTTACTGACCAATTTATACCACCATTGGTTATGTTACTTATTCCTTATTTTGGACCTTTTAAGCTTGTTGGATTTCTGACCAGGTTGCAAATTTATCAACTTTCAACCCAGGAAGGGTCATCTTTATGCTCTGATAAAATTATGGTATCCATTAAACACCAAGACAAGACTATAGGGTCTAACGTCATGCCATTTTCATTTTCCTAGAATATTTGGTGAAGTTCACAAATGGACTGATCTGACCAGTCAGCTAGCTGGACCAGACCATAGAGAAACAATCCAAGATCTAATTGGGTTAAGAACTAGGTTCTATATTTTTGTATGGACAAACTTGAAGGCTAGCCCGAACTAAGGCCACTGACCTTACCTTAAACTGATTTTTATATGATTTATGGTGATTTTTACAAGTTAGGTGTTTTAATCAGTTAGGTTTCCAAACTAGGCTGTAAAGATTGATATTTTCACCCAACTTGGGATTAAATAAGGCTAAGCCCTTTTGGTGGAAGGAACTACCCTTCCATACATTTCCAGGGACATAAGATTCGTAAAATTTGGATGCACCATTGAATTTAAATGGTTTTTTTTTTCAAAGTTCATGACATAATGTTGTCATGTGAAAGTGTAATTAGATTTTAAGCATTCTAGTGTCTTAATCATTAAGGATTTAAAGGTGCATTCAAGAATTAATCTCAAGTGACTAAAAGAGGGTACTTTACAAAGGTTTCATCATCTAAAAACATTACTTAATGTTTCAAATTTTCATTTATGTAATATAGTTGAATTTTAATTTCAATGAAATGATTATGTTTTATTTTATATTTATCGTATTTAAATTAATTTTAGTTTTGTTAAATTTATAAAATTAAATAAATAAAGTTGGTATTGAGGTGTTGCGTTTGAATGTATGTACACTAAAACCAAAAAGATGTAAAAATGTTGATATAATGTTAATGTGAGGTTTGAGGAGAGTACGGTTAGTAGCCATATATTATTAAAGTTAGTGATGAAGAGCCAATAATATTAGGTAATCTTAAATAAACTCCCATATATGTATGAATGTGTGTTGTGTGGGTTTACCTTCACACACACATGTCAGATCATGTGATTTTTTTTGACACTCCCCATATAATATTTTGTCTATTCAATTTCTCAAACTATCCAAGTACCACAAAGAACTTCATGCAACTTTACATTGTCTTGTTATTTCCTATTAATATTACAACATGAAGTGAATTTAAATATCGTAAGATTCCACAAACATTATAATCAACATACAATTCACCCGATCGTCTCAAGTGGTACTAGTATAAAGTATGAACATAACAAGTCAACCACATAAATATTTACTTGTAATCCAAATATAACACTTTCCTTGTTTTTAACGCAAGAATAACCACACACATCATAACTTTAACCTGACCAGACCACACCACGTGTATGCATATATAGAGATACAAATATGATTATACCAAAGAAATTGTCCACTGGGCATGCCATGCATGCTAAACGAACGACTTACTTGGCCCTCTAATATTTAAAACCTACAAATTCATTTTCCGCATGCAACTTTAATATGTGTAACGAACCACATACATCATTTAACCCAAATAAGTTTATGGACTTAATTTTACCTCTAATTAATACACATACATGGAAGTCAACATGTACATCAGTTGACCACATCAAGCACAAGCTTACGAGACTTGAACACCGACCACTTCAAGCGTCTGTAGTACCCAGCTTGCAAAAGCGCAAGCGACAACACAAATATCCACTTGAATCCCATCTACAATTACCAACAAAACCAAATCAACACATCTACTTTCTTGGACCCCAAGTAACTAGCATGCTCGTATGTGAACTCATTTTCGTGAGAAAACCACAAAACTCAATCACAACCCCCGGATCAAATTCATCTGAGAGGCTAACCGCTTTGTAACAACCTGTAACCGCCCAACCGCTTTGTAATCTTGGCTATTGATTGTTTTCTCTGATTCTCTCACGAAAATGGGTTGTATAAAAGTAATTACATTACCAATTTTCTTTCTTCCATCTCAGGCTCGGCAGCCCAAGCTAAAAAGCTGACAACATCTTTTCCCATTTGAGCCTCGGTGGCAGGCGTTCCATCTTCATACTCAACCGCACCATCATTCAGCATTTTTGGCATAGCAATCGCTCCACCAGGGAAGTATGGATTGTAATGCAATCCCTCTCTTATCTAAATTCGTAACCATAAGCAAAACATTACCTTAAAAAACTAATAAAAAATATAAAAAAATCACATTTAAGAAATTACGGAAACGCCCGCAGGAGGATCACGGTAGCCGGTAAGAAGCGCAAACACATAGTTCTGACCATTATGACGTGCCTGAAACAATGAAAATGATAAAATATATAAAAGAAGGTAAAAGCATTTTTCTTGATGTGTTGAGTTTTTGTGATGTGGTTATGTACTTTGGTGATGAGACTTAGATCTGGGGGGTACGCGCCTCCATTAGCGAACCTTGCTGCTTGTTCATTTGCGTAAGGCTGAGGGAAGCGGTCACTGAGTTTACCGGGTCGGGTGAACATTTCACCTTCATCATTAGGGCCATCAAGTACTTCAATTTCAGCTGCCATGGCTTTGGTTTCTTCTTCGGTGTATGCAACACCAACAAGGTCTCTGTAAGAGATGAGTGACATTGAGTGGCATGAAGCACAGACTTGTTGGTACACCTGGTGGCCTCTACGGATCCTGAAATGAAAAAATTACATCAAAAGTTTATAAAGTTAAAAACCTTCTTTAATGTGTTTGAATAATGATGTATATGTGCTTACGAAGCATGGTCGTATGAACTGAGAATGCCTTGGTGGGGCCAGGGGTAGCTTGGACATTCTAACCCATGCTCTGCTTCATCAGATGCGTAAGCTACTGTTGTAAAGCTTAAAATTCCATAAATTCCTGCGCCTAAAAGGGTGAAAACTCTTAACGAATTCATCGCGCCAGATGTGGATCCATCTTGACCTTGTGAAGAAATTAAGTTCGCTGATGGGAGATGAGCCTGAACATTAGAAAGTGTTTGAAATTTGAATGAATTAGTCTCTGATACAATAGGATCTAAACCTAATTGTTCGTAATTGTCTACAACATCATGCGTAAAAAGCAGGCCTCCATTGAAATCAGCGTCTAAACCTAGTCTTGAATGTAAAACACAACTTAATTGTTCGTAATCCGGCGATCGTGATACTAAATAAGAGATTCAAAAGTTTAAGCTTAATAACTTGAAGTCAGTGACCTTTGGTGAACCGTTTACGTTTGAGAGCTTTGGATTTTCTCTCTGACGAGTGACTCCGGATACAAAACGGTTAATCCGTCGGAAACCTGACGCAAAATTCATCAATCAGAATTCAAAAAGGAAGAAAAATAGTGTTTAAGCTCACTAGATATAAGAATTCCTTACCGTCTATTCCGACGTTGAACTTCCTACCCAAACCTGTATGAATCAAAATCCAAAACCAAAAAATTTCAGTTAAAATACGCTTAAATTCGAAATTAAGAGTAACGTGGAATGTAGTTACTCATGCTTGTAGAGCCGATGAAGTTGATCAGTTACACAAGAAACGACAGCGTAGTAGTGACCGGAAAGAAGGGAAGGAAGAGGCTGAGACTGGCGCTGAGATGCTCGGCTTAAATTTGGACGAGTCATTGTTGGTTGGTCCACTTGTTCGATAATCTTCTATTCGGTCAAAATCTTAGCCGCCGTAATAAGATTTATATAACTTTAACCAACGAGACGAGCCATCAAGGCCCAATATACCTTTATGGTACCGGAAATTGTATTGGTTCCTAATTTTTGTTTCTAACTTTATTCCTAGCCATTTGAAAAGATGTCTCTTTTCAAATGGTTAGGAATAAAGTTAGGAACAAAAATTAGGAACCAATACAATTTCTCTTATGGTAAATCAACCTCCCACGTCGGATGAAATCTAGTGGATGCGGCCAAGTAACGTGCTAACGTACGCCTATGGCGCCCTGAAATAGCATGTAAATTATATGTATATTTGTATGTAAGTATAGTTAAATTTATCAGTTTTTTTAGCATAGATATGGAGATTTATTATAAAAGTCATAACATACATTTTTCCCATCTTAATCCCATATGCGCACGTTAGCTGTTGAACCGGCCACGTCACCTTCTCAACCAATTTAACGCAGCAGATAAAGAAAGCGGTTCAAAATCCTCGTCGTGTCACATCTCCCTCCATTTTTCTTAAATGCAACTCCTTCCGAGATCTCCGACTTCATCACACATCTTCACTCGCTTTTCTCCTTCATGCTTTGCTAAATACCCGATCGAATATGTCTTCCGGGTCGAACTCGTTGATGTGGTTCAGGAAGGGTCTTCGGATCCACGACAACCAAGCGCTCGAATACGCTGCAAACAACTCTACCCACGTCTACCCCGTTTTCGTCATCGACCCGCATTTCATGAAACCCGACCCGAATGCCTTCTCCCCCGGTTCAAACCTTGCAGGGTTGAACCGTATCCGGTTCTTGCTCGAAAGCCTTGTTGATCTGGACTCCAGCCTAAAAAAACTCGGGTCACGCTTGTTGGTGTTACATGGCGAACCTACAGATGTTTTAATTCGTTGTTTAAAGGAGGTAATCGTGTAATCGCTTCTCAATACAAGAAAATTGTACGTATGTAGGCATAACTTAAGTTCTTAAAGTGCTGAATCATTGTATTATTTAGACCGTATTTTTGATTTCTTTCAAAATAATACGATGCTTCTTTTAAATTGACAAATACAAAGAGGGCCTAGATTGTAACAATTTTGTGTGACTTTCTTTTTAGTTTTTTCGTGAATTTGTTATAGTTTTTCACTTTTGACACACTTTGTTTTGCAGTGGGACATAAAACGGCTGTGCTTTGAGTACGATACTGACCCATATTATCAAGCTTTAGATCGTAAAGTTAAGGTAAGTGTCATTCAATCTCATCTTTACGGCCGTTAAATTTATTATATGGCATAATAGTATTCTTTTAGTTTGAAGTTATTACGATTTAATGAATAAAAGAAATCTTTTTTATACACAGAACTATGCTTCAGAAAGTGGCATAGAAATATTCTCTCCAATGAGTCATACATTGTTCAACCCTTCAGAGATTATTGAGAAGGTCTGTTTGCTTTTTTTCTTATTAATATTTGTTAGAATAAGAGTAAATGACCGTTTTGTCCTTGTTGTTTATTTAATAAACAGAATGGAGGAAAGCCACCACTGAGTTACCTACCGTTTCTAAAACTTGCTGGCGAACCTGATTGGTCAATTTCTTCACTCTCTGTAATTCCTCCAATTGGGGATCTTAAAAATTGTGAGGTTTCAGAAGTTCCAACAGTTAAACAACTCGGGTATGAAGACATTCATGAGGTATGAATATAAATAATTAGCATACCTATTAAGAGACCCAATTTAGTCTTTTCATCTTACAAGAATCATTCCTCACAGGAGGACCCACCTCTATTTAAAGGCGGTGAATCTGAAGCATTGAGAAGGTTGCAAGAATCAACTAATAATAAGGTTAATTTTTCTGGTTTCCGTATTATGGTTAACATCATTTGCAAAAATGCTATTTATCTTCTATTTTGTAACTTTTTGGGTATAATTTCAGGAATGGGTTGCGAATTTCGAGAGACCAAAAGGTGATCCATCTGCGTTTATAAAACCTTCAACAACAATGTTATCGCCCTATTTAAAAGTATGTCAGTGACTTGGTTTTATTATTATTATTTTTATAAAATTCTTGTAAGTTTCTAATCTTGTTTGTTTGCGATTTGTATGGAAGTTTGGTTGTCTGTCTTCTAGGTACTTTTACCATTGCATCAAAGAGATTCAAAAAGAGGTCAAAAACCACACCTCTCCACCAGTTTCACTTATTGGGCAGGTTTGTTTATTTGTTTTTTTAAACATTAATGGTTGCAAATTTACTGGCTTGATTTGTGATTTTGGGTCTTATAGTTGATATGGCGAGATTTCTTCTATACTGTTGGTTTTGGTACTCCAAATTTCGATCGTATGAGGGGTAATGCGATTTGCAGACAGGTAATTCTTTGTTTGTTTTTCAATCTCTTAGTTTCTTTATGACATCCGTGTTTGAACACAAAAAGAAAGAGAAACACATGTTTTTGTGTGGAAAATATTATAGGGTTAAACGCAAGAAATAGTAACGTGCTTTAATATATTTGTCTTATTAGTTATTACAACATTGTATGTTGAAAAAATCTACCAAATTATAGCAGTGTGTTCCATGTACAAAAAAACTGTCATTGCTATAATTTCCAAAGTACAATTTCCAAATAAGAAACTGAAAGATATTATAATTCTATAGTTGGATAGATTTTTCAGAGTACAATGCTCTAATATGAAATGCAATGCCAGAATAGAAAAAAAAAATGTAAGTGGGATGCTATAATAAACAAATGAATGAAATTACATTGCTATTTCTTGCATACAGTCCAATATTATATTTTAGTACACTTTTTCTAGTATTACCATCGGTTTTAAGCTAGGATGCTAGTATTTTTTGGCACGGCAAAAATCAAAATCCAAGGTATGCCTAAAATGCTGTAATTCTCGCCCTAAGTTAGCATGAAATTGACAGAAATCCCTAATTTTACACATTTACTTAAGAATCTACATAATAGAAAATTGTGAAAATCCTTGAATTTGGGGAAAATTTTGAAATTAGAGATCCAAAGACCACAACATGTGGCTCTTCGACACCTTTTTTGGGGATGCCCGATCAGAAAGTATGGCTGTTTGATTGCCATTGTTTACAAGCTCGATTTATACACTTTTCTGCATTTCAATTACTATATGAGTGAAGTTTTTGTAGATACCTTGGAACGATGACGACGAACTTCTAGCAGCATGGCGGGATGCTCGGACAGGATTTCCTTGGATCGATGCCATCATGGTTCAGGTTAATTTTCTCTAGGAAGTTCTTCAATTGTGCTCCATCTTACTTCGTATGTCTTTTAAATCCAGTAATTCGGTTGATGTTTATTCATGTGGCTGTAGCTTCGAAAATGGGGTTGGATTCACCAATTAGCGCGCCATTCCGTCGCATGTTTTCTAACTCGTGGAGATCTCGTAAGTTGATATATCATCCGATCATCTTCCTCGCTACCAGTCGCTGAACCCTAAATCTCTTTTCATAGTTTGTTCATTGGGAAAAAGGCCGTGATGTATTCGACAGACTCCTTATCGATTCAGATTGGGCGATCAACAACGGAAACTGGTTATGGGTCTCCTGCTCGTCGTTTTTCTACCAGGTATGATCAATTACACATTAAAAAGAAACAATTACGACAATATCAATCTAAAACTGTACATTTGACGTTGGTCAGTATAAACGTATCCATTCTCCGATATCATTTGGGAAGACATATGATCCTACAGGCACATATATCAGACACTTCCTTCCGGTTCTAAAAGGCGAGTACTCTTTGGTCCTCTTGCTAGTTATACCGTTGTATAGTATACTCGGAAATTATGGTTGTTTTTGAACACAGATATGCCAAATGAGTATATCTACGAGCCATGGAAGGCTCCTTTAAGTATTCAACAGAAAGCAAAGTGTATAATCGGAAAAGACTATCCAAAACCAGGTCCGTGTAATCCTGTAGCGATTGCATCAGCTTAATTGATTCTTCCAAATTCAAATTTATGTGTTGTGCTTTCAGTAATTTGTCACGATGATGCGAGCAAAGAATGTAAGAGGAAGCTGGCTGCAGCATTTAAGTTGAACAAGAAATTGAATGGTGTGGTGAGCGATGAAGACATGAAAGAGTTAAGGAGAAAACTGGCGGAAGACCAAGGAGAAGGGACCGATTCCGGAAGACTCAAACAGAAGTTGATTTGATGGCAACTTGTGATTATAAAACGTTCAAATACGGAGGAAAAAATATATGCACGGCAACTTGTGGTTTTGAAAGTTGCATGTTAACATTTATGTTTTCTTAGGCATCCATAAACATAATCATACTTACAAAGTTTTGTTTTCTTAGGGCAGCCATAATCTTATATACAAAGTTTTTTCATACAACTTTTGTCATTAAGTAAGCGTGAGCCTGCGGGGAACACCACCCCCATGTGGTGACCCTGCAAAAACAACCCTGCGAGGGGTGAAGACATCGTGCGAGGAAATCGTTGCCAACGGTTGAATTTGGTCCCGTAGTTTAAAAAAAATTATTCAATTTATTTCCCTATAAATATACACATACACCACAACATTTTTACACCACAAACATATATCTACAACACTTTCAAATACTATAAAACACAAATGGATCCTGTCCAATATCTTTTATTCAATTCGTCATCGTCTTCCTCGTCCTCATCGGACGATGGTTGGTTGATAGAATCGGCAATGCAAGTCGTTGCACTAGTACATAAAACTCCTAATATAATAGCAGACACTACACAAAGTTTCGAAAGGGTACATAAGTTCACAAGAAGAGCTACAATAAACAGAGATCGTGAAGCTGTCCACGATCTCCTTGTACGCGACTACTTTGGGAATACGTATTGTATTTGGCATACTAGTTTCGACTAAAGTTTCGTATGAGCAATCAACTTTTTCTGCATATGCTTCGTGATTTGAACAAAACTAACCCATTTTTTCAATTAAAATGGGATGCAAGGGGTAAAGGGAGTTTCATGCCGAAACAAAAATGTGTCGCTACAGTCCGTCAATCTCTACGCCAGTTTCGGAGCAGATCGTTTGGGAAAGTGTTTACGAGTTTGCAAACACTATTGTCCATGTCTAAGCCAAATTTTATTTGTGTAAACCAATCTTAACGACATTCAAACGTTGTATGTCGCACACGAAAGCAAACATGGTTTTCCCGGAATGCTTGGAAGCATTGACTGTATACATTGGGAATGAGTTGCTTGTCCTAATGCATGGCACGACTAATTTACACTAGTCGATCTTCAATAATCCTTGAGACAGTGACGTCCCAGGATTTATGGATTTTGCATGTATTTTTTGGTGTTGCGAGTGCAAACAACGACTTGAACGTTCTTGACCAGTCGCTTATATTTAATGACATTTATAGAGGCATTACCCCTTTCTGTCTATTCCAGGTCAACGAAGCGCACTACAAACACGAGTATTATCTAGCTGATAGAATATATTCATGATTATTCGGTGTTTGTCAAGTCATTCATATCCCCAATGGATCCAAAGCGAAAAATGTTTAAGGTCGCACAAGAAGCGGCTAAAAAGGATGTGGAGCGAGCGTTTGGTTTTCTTAGACGACGATTTCACAGTGTCAAATACCCGACGCGGGCTTGGGATCCGAGAAGAATAAGAGACGTTATGTTAGCATTCATCATATTACATAATATGATCTTGGAGGATGAAAGGAGAACGATATTTATGTAAGATCCGAACGGTTTTGTTTTAAAAACATATCAAATACATAGAACGGGTGGGAAATTAGGAACCATCCAATTTGAACTCAACATTAAAAACATATAAAACCAGGTTTAATAAAATAGTTAGAAACATTATTCAGCAGAAGACTTGAACACCAAAATCCCAAATGCGATACGGTCGCACCGTACTCCAAGCTCAATTTAGCAAATACCTGAAAATATTTAGGGTGAAAGAGTAAGCACAAAGCTTAGTGAGTTCCCCAAAATACCACACGATCCAACACATAAAACACAATGTTACAGTTAATGCAACCGAGATTCGTCGTCCTTCGACTCTCGGGCTTGCCCCGATCCGTCGGCAGTCATCGTCTCTCGGGCTTTCCCCGATTTTCCGGCAATCATTTGTTCATTGACTTTTGTCGGCAATCACGTTTATCGACTTTCGTCGACAATCACATAAGATACCTACAAACACATTACTACACATAGTAATTAAGGCTACCTACGTATGTAACTTCACCTATAGTAGAGTGAAAAGATTCACCTGGTCCGCAAGCGTAAGCTAGACATCACTCCACACGAGCGTCCTCAGATCCAGACAATACGTACCTCCTAACAAGGGTAAACTTCACTTAGAACTTCCTAAACCCCAAACAATATAAACTTCTAAGACCGGTACCCCAAATCCTCAAGTTTGACCAAAAGTCAAACTAGTCAAAAAGTCAACGGTCAAATATTAAAGTCAAAATCAACGGTCAAATATTAAAGTCAAAATCAACGGTCAATAGCTAGTTAGCGTCGCTATCTTTCCAAGACAGCGTCACTAACTATGAACAGTCCAAAAATCTCATTAAGCTTTTAATCCATTCATCCAAGGTGTCAAGTCCTTCCATAACTTATCCAAAAGGACTATTGACCCATAAAGTTGCCACCTTTATGATCATACATGCCCAAAACTCAAAATCTAAGTCCAAATGCTCAAAAACTAACCACACAACCATACAAACAACCCAAGAGAACTTGACTCACTCTCTAATCTGACTTAATGGCTCTAGAAATGCTACAAGAAGCATAAAGATCAGAACTTTCCTAACAAGTTCCAAAGACTAAACCAAAAGGGGACAAAATATCCATTTCCATCATCACAAACACTAAATCAACCTTATAAACACAAAAAGGAACAAGCTTTATACTCACAGAGGTTTAGAAGTGCATATCTTGATGACTCAACTAAGAGAAACAACTTCAAGCAACACCATGCCCCTTCCTTTCTTCAAGAATCTTCCAAAATAAGTCAAAATCACCAAAAATACTCCAAGAAGGCTAGAGAGAGAAGAGAGGCATTTTGGGAGGTGAAACGAAGCAAATGACGACTACCTTAGGGTTTGACACCCTTATATATGGCTCATAAGTCGAAATCTAGGGTGTTTTTGGCCTAAACAGCAAAGATAACGTCGCTAACCTTAAGTTAGTGTCGCTATTAGGAGATCGTGTCATCCCACAAACCTGCGAACTTAGCAACTCTAACCCTTAAGTTAGTGACTCTAACCCACTTAGCGACGCTAACCCTTAACTTAGCGACTCTAAACCACTTAGCGACGCTAACCCTTAACTTAGCGACTCTAACTGTATATTTTTCCAAAATTTCATTCCTTTAACATTGAACTTGGACATTTCGGGATTAGAGTCTTACACCTAAGATGGAGATGTGTGATGTCCGATTGTGACATTTTTTTGGATTTCCTGGCAATGGAGCCGATTAAGAGAAATCAATATACAATAACTGATGAGAGAGAAAGAGAGAGAGTCGGATGGGTGAGATGGTTTTTTATTTATTATTTTTTACAAATAAAAATAAGTAAAAAGAAAAACAAAAAACAAATAGAAAATGATAATAATGTCATTTTACTTGGATCATAGACCAGACCTCAGACGTATGTTTCCAAAATCACATGGGCTAATCGCATGTATTTTCTAATATTTGGATCAAACCTATAACCTTAGCCAAACCAAATGGACAATCCAAGAGCGTACTTTAACTAATGAGCCCGGAGGCCGGAGCTATCAAGGCCCAATATATTTTTCTGGTAAATCAACCTCCCACGTCGGATGAAATCTAGTGGATGCGGACAAGTAACATGCTAACGTACGCCTATGGTGCCCTGAAATAGCATGTAAATTATAGGTATGTTTGTTTGTAAATATAGTTAAATTTATTCGGTGTTTTAAGCATGTATATGGAGATTTATTATAAAAGTCATAACATACATTTTTCCTGTCTTAATACCATAGGCGCACGTTAGCTGTTGAACCGGCCACGTCACCTTCTCAACCAATTTAACGCAGCAGATAAAGAAAGCGGTTCAAAATCCTCGTCGTGTCACCTCTCCCTCCATTTTTCTTAAATGCAACTCCTTCCGAGATCTCCGACTTCATCACACATCTTCACTCGCTTCTCTCCTTCAAGCTTTGCTAGATACCCGAATATGTCATCCGGGTCGAACTCGTTGATGTGGTTCAGGAAGGGTCTTCGGATCCACGACAATGAAGCGCTCGAATACGCTGCAAACAACTCTAACCACGTCTACCCTGTGTTCGTCATCGACCCGCATTTCATGAAACCCGACCCGAATGCCTTCTCCCCCGGTTCAAACCTTGCAGGGTTGAACCGTATCCGGTTCTTGCTCGAAAGCCTTGTTGATCTGGACTCCAACCTAAAAAAATTCGGGTCACGCTTGTTGGTGTTACATGGCAAACCTAGCGATGTTGTAATTCGTTGTACAAAGGAGGTAATCGTATAATCGCCTCTCAATACAACAAAATTGTACGTATGTAGGCATGACTTAAGTTCTTAAAATGTGAATCATTGTATTTTTTTTTCTTTCAAAAGACTTGACTAATACAAAAAGGGCGTAGATTTTAACAATTTTGTGCTTTTAGTTTGATCTTTTTTTAAACCTTTTTCGTGAATTTGTTATAATTTTTCGCTTTGACACACTTTGTTTTGCAGTGGGACATAAAACGGCTGTGCTTTGAGTATGATACTGACCCATATTATCAAGCTTTAGACCGTAAAATTAAGGTAAGTGTCATTTAATCTCATCTTTACGACCCTTAAATTTATTATATGGCATAATAATATTCTTTTAGTTATGAAGTTATTTCGATTTAATGAATAAAAGAAATCTTTTTTATACACAGAACTATGCTTTAGAAAGTGGCATAGAAATATTCTCTCCAGTGAGTCATACATTGTTCAATCCTTCAGAGATTATCGAGAAGGTACTTCTCATTAAGGGTCTGTTTGCTTTTTTTCTTATTAGTATTTAGTAAATGACCGTTTTGTCCTTGTGGTTTATTTAACAAACAGAATGGAGGAAAGCCACCACTGAGTTACCAATCGTTTCTAAAACTTGCTGGCGAACCCGATTGGTCAATTTCTTCACTCTGTACCACACTCTCTGTAATTCCTCCAATTGGGGATCTTAAAAATTGTGAAGTTTCAGAAGTTCCAACAGTTAAACAACTTGGGTATGAAGACATTCAAGAGGTATGAATATAAAATATTATCTTACCTACTAACAGACCCAATTTAGTCTTTTCATCTTACAAGAATCATTATCTTCCAGGAGGACCCACCTCTATTTAAAGGTGGTGAATCTGAAGCATTGAGAAGGTTGCAAGAATCAACTAATAATAAGGTTAATTTTTCTGGTTTCCGTATTATGGTTAACATCATTTGCAAAAATGCTATTTATCTTCCATTTTGTAACTTTTTGGGTATAATTTCAGGAATGGGTTGCGAAATTCGAGAAACCAAAAGGCGATCCATCTGCGTTTATAAAACCTTCAACAACGATGTTATCGCCCTATTTAAAAGTACGTTTTTTTTTTTTTTTTAATTATTGGATAAAATCTTTGTAAGTTTCTAATCTTGTTTATATGTAATTTGTATGGAAGTTTGGTTGTCTATCTTCTAGGTACTTTTACCACTGCATTAAAGAGATTCAAAAAGAGGTCAAAAACCACACCTCTCCACCAGTTTCACTTATTGGGCAGGTTGGTTTATTTGTTTTTCTAAACATTAATGGTTGCAAATTTAGTGGCTTGTTTTGTGATTTTGGATCTTACAGTTGTTATGGCGAGATTTCTTCTATACTGTTGGTTTTGGTACTCCAAATTTCGATCGTATGAGGGGTAACAGGATTTGCAAACAGGTAATTCCTTGTTTGGTTTTTAATCTCTTATTTTTTTATGACATCCATGTTTGAACACAAACATAATAACATAGGACAGAGGCATGCTAGATACATTATAACAAAATAAAGATAAACACATGTTCTTGAGAGGAAAATATTATAGGGTTAAACACAAAAAATAGCAACGTGCTTTCATATATTTGTCTTATTAGTTATTACAACATTGTATGTTGAAAAATCCACCAAATTTTAGCAATGTGTTCCATGTACAAAACAATTTTCATTGCTGTGATTTCCAAAGTACAATTTCCTAATAAGAAACTAAAATCAATTGTAATAGAAATAATGAACGTGGGATGCTATGATAAATAAATGAATGAAAGTACATTGCTATTTATTACATATATCCCAATATTATATTTTGGTAACTTTTTCTAGTATTACAATCGGTTTTTAGCTTGGATGCCTACTATTTTATGGCAGGGAAAAAATCAAAATCCAAAGTTATGCCTAAAATGCTGTAATTCTCGCCCTAAGTTAGCATGAAATAGACAGAAATCCCTAATATTACACATTTACGTAAGAATCTACATAAAAGAAAACTGTAAAAAACTTTGAACTTGGGGAAAAAGTTAAATTAGAGATCCAAAGGCAAAAACATGCGGCTCTTCGATACCTTCTATGGGGATGGTGGTGGCCGATCAGAAATTATGCCTGTTTGATTGCCATTGTTTACAAGCTCGATTTATACACTTTTCTGCATTTCGATTACTATATGAGTGAAGTTTTTGTAGATACCTTGGAATGATGACGACGAACTTCTAGCAGCATGGCGGGATGCTCGGACAGGATTTCCTTGGATCGATGCCATCATGGTTCAGGTTAATTTTCTCTCGGAAGTTCTTCAATTGTGCTCCATCTACTTCTTACGTCTATCATGCGTCTATGTACAAGCAGTAATTTTCGATTGAATTTATGCATGTTGTTGTAGCTTCGAAAATGGGGTTGGATTCACCATCTTGCGCGCCATTCCGTCGCATGTTTTCTAACTCGTGGAGATCTCGTAAGTTGCTAATCATCTGATCTCTTCCGAACTCCTAATCGCTGAACCTAAGTCTGTTTTCACAGTTTGTTCATTGGGAAAAAGGTCGTGATGTTTTCGAGCGACTCCTTATCGATTCAGATTGGGCGATTAACAATGGAAACTGGCTATGGCTCTCCTGCTCGTCGTTTTTCTACCAGGTATGATCAATTACACATTAAAAGGAAACAATTACGACAATATCAATCTAAAACTGTACATTTGACGTTGGTCAGTATAATCGTATCTATTCTCCGATATCATTTGGGAAGAAATATGATCCTGCTGGCGCATATATCAGACACTTCCTTCCGGTTCTAAAAGGCGAGTACTCTTTGGTCCTCTTGATAGTTATACCGTTGTATAGTACACTCGGAAATTTATGGTTGTTTTTGAACACAGATATGCCAAAAGAGTATATCTATGAGCCATGGAAGGCTCCTTTAAGTATTCAACAGAAAGCAAAGTGTATAATCGGAAAAGACTATCCAAAACCAGGTCTGTGTAATCCTGTGGCGATTGCATCAGCTTAAATGATTCTTTCATATTCAAATTTATGTGTTACGCTTTCAGTAATTTGTCATGATGATGCGAGCAAAGAATGCAAGAGGAAGCTGGCTGCAGCATATGAGTTGAACAAGAAAATGAATGGTGTGGTGAGCGATGAAGACATGAAAAGATTAAGGAGAAAATTGGTGGAAGATCAAGGAGAAGGGACCGATTCAAGAAGACTCAAACAGAAGTTGATTTGATGGTGACTAGTGATTTTAAAAGGTTACATGTTTAGAAACATTCAAATACGAAGGAAAAAAGATACCCACAGCAACTTGTGATTTTGAAAGTTACAAAGTTTTTCATATAACTTTGTTATTAAGTTCAATTAGGGGTGGCCATGGGTTTTGGGTTGGATTTGAATTCAACTAATTTATTACCCAGCCATTCAGCCAAGTTCTAATGGGGTGGCAATGGATCTTGAGTTGGGTTTGAGATTGAAAAGCTTAACCCAATCATACATATTTAATTAAATTAGTTGAGGTTTTCTAATGACTAATCCAGTTTAACATGTTAAGTAAACATGCTATAAACTTGTTGAATTCAGGTTAATCTATTTAAATTTTAGACTTAAATAAAGTCAAAAAAGTTTATTGATGGAGATTGATAAATTGTACCCAAACAAGAACTCAAATCAATGGAGGAATGAAGAGACTTAATTCAATATTGACGATAGGACTGAATACAAAATAACCAGGGAATCTCCCTCTCTCAATGCAATAGTGCAAAGAGCCCCACACAATCTACCAGAATTATTCCTACCCTCTCCCATCACGACACCTCCCATTTATTCTCTTTGTCCCCTGCTAACAAACTTTCTAGCCACTTTCTTGAATTCCCTTTTTACCCCTTCTAGAATATACCAGAAGTGGAGGCTTATTCTTGATTGGTTGTTCCGCCTTCGTTTCACCATGCTCATCATTACTTCCCCCTTCCGTTAAAGTCTTGTCCTCAAGACTTGTATTAGGAAACTGGGTCTGAATCGTAAGTGCATCCTCCAACGTTGCTTCTTCAGCCGGAATGTCCTTCCACTGCACCAGCCATTGTAACTTGGATTCATCAAAATTAGCCACTGTACGTGCAGCCAAGATTGCGATGGGTTGAACCATGTCATTGTCGGAGACTTCTAATTCCGGAGGCAATACCGACTCTACCGGAGCTTGCATCGCCCGCTTAAGCAGTGATGTATGAAACACCGGGTGAATTTTCGAAGAAGCGGGTAACGCTAACTTGTAAGCTCGGTAATTTGAAATGGACCGAAAAAACGAGCTGCGAGTTTCTGGTGGACACGGCGGATCACGAACATCTGTCTGTAGGGTTTCAGCTTCACATACACCCACTCGCCCACTTGAAAATACACATCATGGTGTTTTGTATCCGCGTGGGCTTTCATAATGGACTGGGCTGCAACAAATGCTGTTTGAGCTGCTTCAAGGCTTCATCCCGATCTTGTAGTTCCTGTAAGACTGCTTGTACTTGGACTTCTCCCGGAACGAATTGCAGTACCGTGGGTGGTTTTCGCCCATAAACGACTTCAAAAGGTGTTGTGCCCGTTGACCCGTGAAAAGTCGAATTATACCAAAACTCAGCCCATGGAATCCAAAGAGACCATGTGCGAGGTTGATCGACCGCGAAGCAACGAAGATATGTCTCTAAACACCGGTTAATTACTTCCGTTTGTCCGTCCGACTCGGGATGGTAAGCAGAACTCATATTCAGTTGAGTGCCTTGTGATTTAAATATTTCATGCCAAAAGGTGCTAAAAAATAAGGGGTCTCGGTCGCTTACAATCGATTTTGGAATACCATGATGGCGAACCACCTCCCGAACAAAAATCTCAGCAACCACCTTTGCCGTGTACGGGTGCTTAAGAAGCAAAAAGTGACTGTACTTGGACAGCCGGTCAACCACCACCAAAATCGCGTCAAAACCTCTCGACTTTGGTAACCCTACTATAAAATCAAGGGAAACGTTCTCCCAAACAGCAGCGGGAACGGGTAATGGTTGTAATAAACCCCCCGGAGCGGTGGAACTTGCTTTACATCGCTGACAGATGGCACATTCTCGTACAAACTGTTGCACAACTGCAATCATACCGGGCCAATAAATGTTGGAAGCTAGGCGGCGATAAGTGCGATAATACCCGGAATGTCCCCCCGTAGCCGACTGATGGAATTCCTTAAGTAATTTTGGAATGAACTTCGAATTCCGAGGAATCACGAGACGATTTTTGTAATAGAGGATCCCTTGACGAACCGAGAAACCCGGATGTTTATCTGGAAAGGTTTCGACTGCAGTCTGCTGAGCTTGCAAGTCGATGTCATCATTAATTTCTTGAAGGAGTTGCGCCCCTTGAACCCAAACCGGAGTGGAAATTCCCAAGGAGAAATCACCGTCAGCCGCTCCACGGGAAAGGGTGTCCGCATCACGATTTTCCCGACCGGGTTTGTAACAAATCTCAAAGTCATAACCCAAGAGTTTGGCGACCCAATTTTGTTGATCCGGGGTTGTAATTCGTTGTTGAAGAAGGAACTTAAGGCTCTTTTGGTCGATATACACCACAAATTTTGTGCCAAGTAAGTAGGAACGCCAATGTTGAACGGCGAGGACTAATGCCATAATCTCGCGTTCGTATGCCGACTTGGCTAAATTCCGGTCACTAAGAGCTTTGCTGAAATACGCAAGAGGGCGGTTGTGCTGCATCAAAATAGCCCCGATGCCGCGACCAGACGCGTCACATTCAACGACAAAGGCAACCGTGAAATCGGGTAGAGCTAAAAGTGGAGCGGTCACCATTGCTTCCTTTAAGGCGTCAAAACTGTGACGAGCCGCTTCCGACCATACAAAGGCATCTTTTTTTGTTAAATCGGTCAAGGGACGAGCAATACTACTGTAGTGACGGATGCACTTGCGATAGTACCCGGTAAGACCGAGAAAACCCCAAAGGCCCTTGATGTTGCGTGGAACTGGCCATTCAAGAACCGCCTCGATCTTTTTAGGATCCATGGCAACACCACTCCCGTCAATAATGTGGCCGAGGTACTCGACGGTGGTTTGACCGAACGAACACTTCTTACGGTTGACCATGAAGTGATTGTCCAATAAAATACGCAGCACGATTTGTAAATCTTCCAAATGACATTCCCACGTTGGGATATAAATAAGAATATCATCAAAGAAAACAACAACCGACTTGCGAAGTAAGGAACGAAATATGTCGTTCATAATAGCTTGAAATGTTGCCGGGGCGTTTGTCAATCCAAAGGGCATGTCCAAATACTCGTAATGGCCATCATGGGTGCGAAAAGCCGTCTGTTCAATATTTTCCGAGAACATCTGAATCTAATTATAACCGGACTTAAGATCGAGTTTAGAAAAAAATTTCGCCCCTTTTAATTCATCAATGAGATCGTCGACTACCGAAATCGGGAATTTATCCGGAATAGTAGCCTTATTCAAAGCTCGATAGTCCACGCACATTCGCCAAGAATTATCTTTTTTACGGACTAGGATAACCGGGCTAGGAAAAGAACTTCGGCTAGGGCGGATCATTCCCAATTCTAACAATTCGTGCACCTGTTTCTCTATCTCGGCTTTCTGTACATGTGGATACCGGTATGGGCGTACGCAAATCGGATCATACGGGGACGGAGTGGAATAGAATGATCATGGGAGCGGGATGGTGGAAGGCCGGTCGGTTCACGAAAAACATCTGCAAAGTCGTGATACAAAGCTTGTAACTATCGGTGATGCACCTCAGATAGAGAGTGATCAGTAGCGATCAAACTGGTCCCAAATAATTGACCGGTAACGGCAGGTGTCCCCGGTTGTGACAACCACAATTGCAAAGAACCCGTGGAAAGACCCCCTTTTGTAATACCCTGTAGACAAACAGAGTGGCCCTGGTGCACAAACTTCATAGTAGCTTTTTCCCAGTTGTGAATGACATCGCCCAATGTTTCCAACCATTCCATCCCTAACACCAGATCTAACTGACCCATATTAAATACCAGAGCATTAATCGAGAAGGTACAAGTCCCGATTTGTATTGGAAGACCCACGCAAATTTGATTAATAAAAATCCGATGATCATCTCCTAGTCGTATGTTAATACCGGCAAAGAATTTAGCGGAGAGCCCTAAGGAACGCATCAACTTGCGAGATATAAAGTTATGGGTAGCCCCACAATCCACCAATAGAAGAACAGGGATATCGGATATAGAACCTTCAAGTTTAAGAGTCTTACCACCAGAACTCGAGATTGACTGAGCACCGGTAACCTCCAGCACCATACATTCTCCTGTAGGTAAGGGAGTGTCCAAAACAGACTCCTCCGCGATTGGAGCTTCTAGAGTAGCGATAGTTCCCGAATCGGTCTCTAATTCATCATCCCCCAAAATAAGAACACGCAATTTTGCCTCTGGACATTTGTGAGCCGGTCCATGTTGTTGACCGCAACGAAAGCAGAGCCCCTTCTTCCGACGATCTTCCCACTCGTTACGTGTGAGAGAGCGGACACCACGATTGCGATTGAACATTTGGGCGAATTCAGACGTTTCCTTAGGAGTGGCGGTAAAGGAGCTTGGCGGATTACGAGACCCATCTAAACGAGCCTGGCCCAATTTATCAATAGTTGGTCCCGTAGTGGGCCGACTAAAGTCACGAGACCCACTCAAATTAGTAGAAGAAGGGAGAGGAGGCCCACCCTCAAACCCATTGCGATACCTAAAACGCGCGTGGGATGCTTGCGGCGTCGAAGGATGAAGTAACCCTTCAATGTCCTTGGCCAAGTACATAGCTTGAAGACGAGTTTGAGGTCGATGCAGCCGGACCCACCGTTTCACCTCGTCCTTGAGACCCGCCACAAAATAGCCAATCGATTGAGATTCAGGCAATTTGGGAACCAAGGATAACATGTACTCGAAATCATCGATGTAGTCTAAAATAGAATCCTTCTGTTGCATAGTCGCCAATTGCTCATACGGGTTTTGGATGTCTAATCTGCTGAAACGCTGGAGAAGCTCGTTTTGGAATTGCTCCCAAAACAGAGGGTCGTAGAGCTGCTTAACAATCGTAAACCAATGAGTCGCTACCCCAACCATACTCAGCTGAGCTAAACGAACCCGTAATTCCGGAGGAGTGCCGTTGATTTCAAAGAAGATAGACGCTTTTTGAAGCCATCCCTGTGGGTCAAATCCGAAGAACTCTAGCAACTTCACCTTCTTGACTGCCCAAGGAGAAGAATCCGACCCCGTTTCGGATAAAGACGTGGTGATAATACTACCACCAAAAGAAGTCGAACCAGGTTGGCCAAATAGAGTAGGCGTAATCGAAGGAGAACCCCCAGACCCGGAAGTGAAACCTTGTATTTTCTCTTGCTTCTGTACCCAACCCATCATCAACTTACGGAACTTAGCTGCTTCCTCCCGTTCTTTAGAAAAAACCGACTGAAGCTCGGAGAGGTCAGAACGAATTTGGGAGATCTGTTCTTCATGATGATCCAGACGAGCGGATTGAGAACGGGTTTCCATCGGCGGTTGCACCATTGACACAAGAGTGGCAGGTCGTAGCAGGTCGGACCAATGATGGAGATTGATAAATTGTACCCAAACAAGAACTCAAATCAATGGAGGAATGAAGAGACTTAATTCAATATTGACGAAAGGACTGAATACAAAATAACCAGGGAATATCCCTCTCTCAATGCAATAGTGCAAAGAGCCCCACACAATCTAACAGAATTATTCCTACCCTCTCCCATCACGACACCTCCCATTTATTCTCTTTGTCCCTGCTAACAAACTTTCTAGCCACTTTCTTGAATTCCCTTTTTACCCCTTGTAGAATATACCAGAAATGGAGGCTTATTCTTGATTGGTTGTTGAGCCTTCGTTTCACCATGCTCATCATTTACACATATATAATAAAGTAAAATCTCTAATGAGTATTCTAAGTTTGAAAAAAAAAACAAACACTAATACAAATCAAATATACAAATAATTTTAGAAATGTTTTGTTTCAAAGTAACTCTAACTTTCACTTTCGGTATAACTTTCATCTCGATCGTCTATGTTCTCTGTCATGGTGTTTCCATATATCACCTCGGAGATAGGATTCTATTTTGCTATAAAAATAAATAAAGGCAGTGTTACTTATTAATTATAGCAAATACATGGTTATACGTGATACTACGAAATACATAAATATAAGTTAAAACAAACATTTTCGAAGAAAAAGAGCAGCCGTTTAGACATATAATAACTCATTTTTAGAATGCTACAAAGAGCTTTTATATAAATTACATGAATGGTCATTGTGGTTTGGGATAATTTTTGTGTTTAGTCGTTATTATTATTATTTTTTTTAACTCGGATGGTCTTTATTTTATGTTTTTATTGTACGCTTGGTCCTGATAGACTTGAAATAACCATCTTACCCTTATCTATTTCTTTTTGGTTTACTTTATTAATTTTTATTATTAAAAAAATAACTTGCTAATTTTTTTATTAAAATAAAGATATACATGTGGGCCTCACTACCCTAAGCCCAACCTACTAATATATCGATTATCTTCTCTGATATTCCTGCCTCTTATATTCCTCTATATTCAACGCCCCATCTGAGCCATCGTGGTCCGATCATCTTCTCCGACCTCCACTTTTAGTTGTTTGAAACTCGTCACCACCTCCCCCTACATACATCTTCTTCACATCGACACATTTCTTTGCTATCAAAGACACCCGATGTTTTCCCACATTACCGACACTTGTCAACCCTAACCATCATCAAAACCATTTGATGATGGTTAGACGCACATTAGATCGACAGAGACAGAGAGATATGAAAGATATTGCGAATGTGTTCATGTTCAACCCTAGATTCTGCTTCCATCGAGATTTTCCCATTACCCAGGATTACCCATCGTTGTTTTCCCTTGACCTGAACCTCAGCCACCACCAACATCATCTGTTTGACTAGAATCGATGCCTTCTTGCATTTCTAGTGACGATGCCCTCCAGTGAAACCCATCACCTATGATCATGATTAGCAACCGACGATCATTCTTGTACCCATATATTTCCGCCTTACAACC
This sequence comes from Cichorium intybus, assembly GCA_023525715.1. NCBI lineage: Eukaryota > Viridiplantae > Streptophyta > Magnoliopsida > Asterales > Asteraceae > Cichorium > Cichorium intybus. The sequence continues at coordinate 62,870,560 of CM042011.1, forward strand.
CTAACTCTATAGATCGATGTTTGTCTCTCTCACATATACAACCCTCAATTTATGGGTTTTAATTTCTTGGTGAGGGGTTTGCCTTCTAAGAAATCCAAGATATGTTGTGATTTGTGAATGCTTTTGTGTGTGCAGCCCTAGTTCTGTAGATCAGTGCTCGTTTATGATTTGTTTAATTTTTCTACTCAATTTTGACTTCTGATGTTTGATTTTTGTGTTCCAAAGTTCCAACTATGAACAGAGGTTTGATTAACTGAATTTCAAAAAAAGATCACATGTGATATTTTTGTTTTTATTTTGATTTTGGTGTTTGGTTTGTTTCTAGGAATAATTTTTTTAAGCATCAAAGGGGGTTTGAGCATCAGGTCAGGTTTATTTGTTTCCAGCAAGAAGTGGTGGTGGATGTGGTCGATGGAAAATTGTGGGTTAGGGTTAAAGGACGAGGGGGAGGAAGGTGGGACATAATTCTTTTTTTTTGTAATTATTATTAATAAAAATAATAATTCAATTAGAAAAAATTATATAAGGGTACTATAGTCATTTCAAGTGTGTCAGGGACCAAACGTGCAATAAAAACATAAAATAGGGACTGTCAAAGTTAAAAAAAGTTAGGTACGAAACGCAAACTACCCTAAACCACAGGAATATATATATATATATATATATATATATATATATATATATATATATATATATATATATATATATATATATATATATATATATATATATATATATATATATATATATATATATATATACTAGTTGTAAGACCCGTGTATTACACGGGATGATACAAAAAAAATATTAATTAAGAATATCTAAACAATAATAGTTTTACATAAGAAATTTGTTTGTGTATCGTGAAATCTTGCTTTTGATTTTTACTATTACCACTTTGTATTTTGATAAATATAAATTGATTATGAGAATGTCACCGGTACTAAAATCAAATTCACTATTATGATTGGAATCGTTCTTCAAAATATTATGACGTCAATTGTCTCTATTGTCTCCCAAATCATTCTACACATTAAAAAAATAATATTATATTAAAAAACAATTAATTTTGAAATTGAATGATAACAATTAATTTTAAAATTGAATGATAATTAAACCGATCATTAATGAGTTAGAAACGTTTCAAACAAATTTAGTTTTTTTAAGAAATTTAAAATTATGAGAAAATGACATGTAGCAAATTCAATGAGGAGATGACATGTGGCTTTGAGTTACTTATTTATTAGGATAAAGATATGAAAAACAAAAAAAGTATAACATTTAAAAACTTTGGGTTGGGCCATTGCTAGGTCAAAATTCAAGATGTAAACTTTATTTATTGTTACTGTATAAACGGGTTAAATGAATCACACGTGTTAATTGTGTTAAACGAGTTATATAAGTCAAACAGGTTAGTCGTGTCGGGTTAGGCAGACTTAAACGTGTTGAGTTCGTGTTATGCAATTCTAACCCGTTTATTAAACGTGTCTTGCATTTCCAACTCATTTATATTTCAACATAACACGACCCGTTTGCCACCTTTTCAAGAATCCTACCTAGTGTTTTGAAAGAAAACTCAATTTCATGACTATGGAAAAACGTTTGTCTTGACTTAATGAATTTAATATGGATATTAATTTTCACCGTTAGTTAGGATTTGGGTTCATTAATCAATAAAGTAGAATCGCGAGATGAAACTAAGCAACTCATATTTTTTATATTTAAAAATTTCAAACTGCATCATCTGAGAAGTTCACATCAACCCGTCAAAAGACCCACATGAGATGTCAGTCGCGGAGAATAGGAATATCTTGGACGTGCAAAAGTTTGAACCTTGAACCTTTTGTGTTAAATTCCACACATCAACCACTTGGCTTCCATTGCAGGGCAATAGTAAACCGTAACATCTAAGAGACTCATGTCAACTCGCCCCAAGGCCTACGTTGGAGGTCAATCTCGGAACACTAGCGATATTTGGTCGTACCAAGGTTTTTGGGCGTACCAAGGTTTGAACGCTAGACCTCCTGTATGATACTACATACCTCAACCAACTATGCTCCCATTGCAGAGTCTATTTTTTATATTATAGTTCTTTCATTTTGTATATATTGAATAAAGATAATTAAAAATATAAATATTTATATTACAAAATATAAACATGAACAATTGTTATATTTGAACGAGAAAGAACTTAATTCATATTGAAAATTCTAATCCTAATCTAACCAATTTAATTAAGTTAAATAGGATTATCTTCTAACTTAAATGGGTTGACAAACCCAACCCAATCCACTTAATTTTGGGTTAGATTCGGGTTGGTTTGACTGCCACATCAACATCATATTTTTTAAAATATATAACTTTGTTCCATTTTATATCAAAAAAGTGATATTATATAAATTGTAAATATTACATTAATTAAAAATTAAGAAATACAAATTACATAAATGATAGGATAATTTAAAATTACCATTGATATCACTCTTTATACACATGTATTTTATGCGATATCAAGATACTATAGACTGTAATTTGACTAGAATATGACTATATGAGATATATGACACTTATTTTCTTGAAATTATATATTACAAAACTCAATACATGTTTGAAGAAAATTAAGCTGAATTTGGACTTTTTGCTTGCAAAACACAACGTGCCCAAATAAGCCACGTGACACGTGGATGGATAAGTATGAATCGCGATACCGATGCTCGACGCGACGCGCAGGCTTGGCGAACGTGACGCGTTCTCATGACGATTTAAAATTTTATATAAAGATAACCCTTTGATTTCAGAGTGGGATATACCTGAAAAGTACCAGAAGACCAGAGGGAAAAGACTTTTGATCGATAATAAACCCTTTTCTGAGCTGGATAAGGGATTCAAGCAAGGTTTTGAAGGTTCAAGCATCAACGCATTCAGTTTTCACGTTGGTTTGTAAAAGTTACTATGTCTTACATTCAGATTCGAAACTTTGTTTTTTTTGTTTTTTATTATGGGTTAAAACCTAAGCTTTTTGCTTAGTGTAACCTTAGTTTTTGGCTTGATTTCTTAGTTGGATATTGAAAGTTGTTTATTTTATTATGTTGGTTTAATAAATATCATATGTGTTAAAGCTCTGCTTTTTATAATTTGTTGTTGAGTTTGTGTGATTTAATGACCATTCTAGTCACATAACTTGAATTACAACTTTTTTTTATCATAATATAGTTATAACTAGTGAATGACCAATTCCTAGGGTTATGTTATAAAACTAGACACTTTAATGTGTGTGAAAGTGCATTGGATGACCAATCTGTGTACTTGTTGATTTTTATGACCATTGAGATTGACTAAGATTAAATCCTGCATAATATGAATAACACTTTGATAATAAGGACTGGTAATTTACAAGACCAATGTGATTAACAACCTTAAAGTCACAATATTAGTATTCGAACCAAGAAGCTAATCAATTTAGAAATCAGTGAAACAACTTTCTAATATCCATTGCACCCTTTGAAAATCAACCATAACTAGGCAGTAATCAAAAGACCAGAGTGGTAGGGCAGCCCATTTTTAATAAAATGAAAGAGAGGGCATTTAGACATAACTATATTCCCCCTTTTCCGACCATCCTATCTGCGGACCAAGTGAAACACCTTCGTTACCTGTTTGAATCATGTATCTAGAATTACTTGTGTATTAGTATTTTTTTAATTGATATTTTAGCACATAAGTGATTTTTTACTTTATAGTACCGAGTCTAACCATTACTTGTATTTACTAATTTAAATCATACCTGTTCCTTAAGAGTTCGACAACCTGTTCTTACCATAGCTATATTGTCACATTATTAGGTATACTATCTAGTGTGTAATAGTCCCTAGTTGAGATAAGATCATTTTATAAATTTAAAATGAGATCTTACAATTCAGAATTTGATAAATATTAAAGAGAGTGATTCACACAACATCACCACACCTAAAAGTATATTAATTGAAAACTACAAAACAAATTATACATTAATTAGAAACCTAAAATACCTAAAAATACATTAATTAAAAACTAAAAAAGTAAAAGTACATTAATTACAAATTATGAAACCCTAAAAACAAAGTACCTAAAAGTATTATTTAAAAAAGTTCATTAATAAATAAAATGCATAAAGTTATATTAATTGAATGTATTATATTATATTTTGACATCTCACAACGATTCTATTCATTTAATTTACTCTTTATATGATAGTTTTTTCGGCTGATATATGACTATTTTCACTACAAAATTATAGTTGTTATTCTGCAATTATAATGTTGTTTTTACTATAATTATAGAGCTGTTTTTACTATAATAAAAAGATTGTTTTTTCCTGCATATATATGGTTGTTTTTCTTGAAATTATAAGGCTATTGTCTACAGCTATAATGTTGTTTATAACAATTATAGGGTTATTTTTATTTCAATTACAAAGTTGTATTTACTATAATTATATGGTTGTTTTATAGTTTTTACTACAGGTATAATGCTGTTTTTTCAAGTTACTATATTTGATAGCTTTGATTTGATCATTTATTTTCTTTTACTAATCTATTTACTTCATTATATTTAGGTTACTCTTTCTAGTATGTATGGTGTCAAAGATGTAGAGAAAATTGGTGCACTATGTAGGAGTGTATTTTATGAGATTTCTAATATAATGAATATAAAAGGATTCATTCGTATAAACATGCAAATAATGCTTTATCTCACCATTCTCAGTTGCCCAAGGGTTTCTAATGTGGGTTCATTTGATGGATTAAGAGAAGTGGTTTGTTTCCTATCTTATCACTTGTTGCTCGTGGTAAGCTAACTATTCCCCATCTTAACAGTAACATCTAAGTCTATTTTTAGTATCAAATAAAACGTACTTGATATATTAAGTAGCTCTTTACTCCTAAACCCGTACAAACATTATTATATTCTCTAAGATTGGATCATCTCAAGTGACTTTGCTGTCAATATAGAAGAAAATATTGAAGATTTTGAGGAGTTTGAAAATAGTAAGTTGGTAACCATTCATTCTTTTTCATAATTGTTCTTTATATTAGTTTTTTTTCACATATATTTGTTGCAATTTTGTTTTATATGTTGAACTTTTAATTTTTCTATTGTAGACATACGACAATCGATGATGAAAAAAACTGTTCTTGATGTTAAATAGAGAAACACTTGATAAGCGACTCAGAACTTTATATTTGTTTTTTAAAACTTTAGATATTTATATTTGAAACTTTACAATCTAGGTCTGAAAAATCAAAACTTCAAATTATATTTTTAACCTTAAAACTTAGTTTCCTTGGTTTTAAAACAGATCAAACCAAACTAAATTGTAATTTGGTTTTCGGTTTGATCTAGGTTGCATGAAATTCAATTTAATTTGGCTTTGGTTTATATAAAAATGTTAGTTAATATGAAGGCTTTGACAATTATAATCAAATTTGGTGAGAAGTTTGTTCAAAATTGGAGGGTTCCTTTATTATTTTATTCATGTGGGTGGTTAAGGAATTGGCTATAAATAGCCTTCATCTCTCACAATTAAAATCGCACCAACAACACAACACACAAACACATAAAGAAAATCATAGATAGATATATCACAGTTTCGTGAGTTAGCATTTTGTGCAGAGTCCAGTTTGGCAGCCAAAAGTGCGAGTGATATTTTCTTGTGAGTGGTCAGACTACAAGTGCAGTTTAGCCTTGTATGATTGTAGTGTTTTCTTGGTGTTAATAAAACTCTCTCTCTCTCGTTCGCCCGTGGACGTAGGTCGTGATCCCGTGACCGAACCACGTTAAATATTGTGTTCCGATTTTACATTTTCGTTTACCGTTTATTTCGGTAATTTTATTTCGTTCGTGTCACCGAAATCAAATATCGATTTGTTTGAAGTGCTTAACTCGTTTTGTTATATCCCAAAAAAAAAAAATCAAAAGTAATAAGAAATCTAATAAATCATAGATCACCCTTGTAAAAACGAAATTGCGACTTAGAAATATAAAGTTGGTGGGATCAAAGTTGTACAAAAGAAAATTATTCAATTGGCACGACTGCACGAGAGGAAGTCACAATAGTTGATGCATCATGATTCATGCATGCATATGCATGTTTTTCTTTATACATAGAAAACAGCTACCGTATCCACTGGACCCACCGGCCCACGGGCCTATCGACCACCTGGTTCTTTGACATCCATTAGCTCGGTTGCCACCACAGTCCTCTCGCTCTCGCAAAAGCCGATCGTTTTCCCCCATTTTCCATTTCCACGCACACGAGATTGAGCGACTTATTCTTTGTTGATTTATTAAAAACGAAGGGGATTTCGCAGACGTCTGATCGACAAACGTTGCCCTAAGGTTCCGGTGGCAGTGAAACCATGTGGAGACGACTGTCTTCTCAGCTTCGAGTTCTCCGATCTGTTCAAAGATCCAATGGTATAATCACTTCGTCTCCATCTCCGGCGACTCTTCGGCCATCCGCCCCTCTTATCTATCGTCACATCTTCTCACTAACAGGTATATTTTTCTCTCATTTAAACCGTAATTAATTCGATTTGCAGTCCAGAGATTTTATCTAGTTAGTAACATTGCAGTTGTTTCGAGATTCATGAATTTTTTATGCGTGCTTGTTGCTAATCGTAGGAAACGTTTCTAAGAAGAGAGTCGAAGATATAATGCCGATTGCGACTGGTCACGAGCGAGAGGAGCTTCAAGCTGAGATTGAGGTCAGTCCTCGTATGGCGATTCAGTTTGTGTAGTTGTATGTTCATTTTGAGGTCTACTTTGAATCGATAATTGAAATTACTATTCGCTGTCTGTTTTTTTGTATAATCAGGGACGGAATATTCTAGAGATCAACTTTCCTGAAGGTCCTTTCGGTACCAAGGCAAGTACAAAGATATTTTCTTCGTCTTTTCGCTTATAAGCATGAAAAGATGTTGTTGTTTATGTCAGAATTCTGATGCTCATATCTCTTATCATGCATGTAAAATGCACACACACACACACAAATACACAATTCACTTTTGATCTGCCATTAATTAAGAATTTGATCTCACATGTCATATAGAAAGCACCTGCTGTGGTTAAATCATACTATGACCAAAGAATCGTTGGATGCCCTGGTGTTGAAGGCGGTGAGTCATCTCTACCACTTACCTTTTCATGATAATTGATGCAAGAAATAGCAATGTACTTTCATTTATTTGTTTGTAATAGCATCTTACTTTCATTTCTTCATAATTACAGCATTGTACTTTGAAAAATATATTCAATTGTAGCAATATCATTTAAACACAAAGGAATTTTCACTGTTCTAGTTGAGTAGAAAACTTGAAAGTACAATGCTATAATAGTAAGATACTATAATAAACAAATAAATGAAAGTGCGTTGCTATTTCTTGTATAATCAACAAATTTTATAAATCTTTTGAAAACAGAGGATGAGCATGATGTTGTTTGGTTCTGGCTAAAGAAAGGGGAACCACATGAATGCCCAGTGTGCTCGCAATATTTTGTGGTGAGTGCATCTTATATTTTCCTTTTTTCTCTTTTTTTTATTTACTTGAATTCCAGCTCAAATAAAATGAAAATGAAGAAAAGTTATAGCCAAAAGGTTCCATGACACGTGTCATTGATAAATGTGATATTGATGATGTTTGACAGTTGGAAGTGGTGGGCCCAGGAGGACTTCCAGATGGCCTTGATGAACATAATTAATTGCATCACCTTCCACCTACGTGTGTTGGAATAAGAATCTGGTGACATTACATTACACTTTATATCCGTATATTCGGCTTCTTCAAGATTCAACGGTCTTTTTTTTTTTTTTTTTTTTTTGTCGTTTTGCTTGTCCTACTCGCCAGGACATTTTTCATATATATTTCTCTTTTCTTTTTCTTATCTTTGTGATAAATTTTAGATTTTTGGATGCGTCGTCGTTTGGCATTAAGGTCTTCTTCATAAACCATGAACAATTAATTAATCGATTCAAGCTGCAAATTATTAATGAGCATGTTACTTTATTTCAAGAATTGAAATAGGCAGAATTAGTTATTATTATGGTTTGGTTCGGTTCAGTTCGGTTTAATCTGTTTTCTTAATTTTTATAAATGGGTTACCATGTATAACTAGTTTTGGTTCTTGATCTTGAATCAGATTCGTGTGGCACTTAGTTTTTGAACCAAATTAAGGAATGTTCTTGTAAACAAGACAAAAGTATACAAGTGGAACTAAATGGGAAAGAGACTTATATTATTCTATGATGATGCTTACATGGAAGAATAATATACAAGTACATATGCCACCATTAGGCACCTTACATAAACGTGTTATATTGTCAACATAGAGAGGTAAATCACAATGTTTTTACAAAAAAAATGTAATAATCATGCTTGAATTTGGGATGTTATTTACGGATTCTCATTTTTTTAGTACTGTTAGACGCACAAGTATGTAATATGTAAACGACAAGAGAAGGATGTCTTAACACTTATATATAGAAGATTATATTTTAAAATTTTACTTTTATTTTATTTCTATTTATATATTATTGTTAGTATATTAATGAATAAACAATCGTAAACTCCTAAAGCTTTTATTTTGCTTAAATGATATTAAAATGTAATAATATATCTATTGCAAATCAATGTAATTGTGTCTTTTTGAATGTAATTGAGTTGAGCTTGAAAGTGTTGATTAGTTCAACTAGTTCAAGCTCAATATTGTGGACGGATCGAGCTCGAGTATGTATTAACTTGATTTGGCTCGATTAAACCCGTATAGAGAATGATGGGATATTTGGATTGTGGGATTTGAAATCTTTTCAAAGGGGTGTTTAGTTTGTTTTGGAAAGATTGGAATGTGTCAAAGGAACTGAAATCTGAAGGATTTGAAAACTTAAAACTTTATTTCTAGATGGTATTTGGTTTATTGAAATTTAATTCTATTTTTTTTGTTTATCTCTGTTTCGTTTATGATTCTGTTAAACAATTTGAAATGTAAATAGTGACAAATGGCATGATTATCATTTATTAACTTCTTGTTAACGAAAGTTTTCTAAATATTTGTAAAAACATTTAGATTCAAGTGTAACAATTTCTTGATCACGAATTTCTTCATAAAACTACTTTTACTTAAAATCAAATGGATTATACATAATCCTAAGCATAAGTTTGTCCACATACAACAACTAATTAGGAAATAAAATTTAAACAATGTTTATAGTAAATCTTAATAATAAAAAGTTGAAATTATAGGGTTAATAGTTGTTTCAGTAATTTAACTAAGGTTAATGGGTATTTTTGTAATTATGAGTGAAAACCGAAAAATAATAGGAACTGAATTCCATGAGTATTATGAAGGATTTTGAAGTCCATCAAAGGGTATTTCGTTGCATTTCGAGGGATTTTAGTTTCATGCATATTCTTCACAACCAGACGATGGAAGAAACTGCGTAACTCAAATTAAATTCTGTTTGTGGCCAAATTCCACGAAATACCCTGAACTAAACAACACTTAATAATGTAGAATTAATTAAGAATTTAAAATATCTTTTGTAAAATCTTGTTTGGTTTTGTAAATCTATGGAATAATTTAAGATGTATAGGCCTGAGTTCATTTTTGCAAAGTATTCCAAATCTTTCCAAATAGCGCAAAGATATTCATGAGAAGTCTGAAACTTAAAAGCCCGCGACTCATGTAGGCTGTGAATTACTCATATCCATACATATTCTTAAACCTTAATCGTACGTTTAATCGTACGTAGATGTGTTCCAAAATCAAACCGTGGAATCCCCGTCACAATCTGGTTATAGGTGTATGCCAACCCACAAAAACACGTGCATGCAGCCATAATGGCCACCCATCAGCATACGTCAAACGCGTGGCCAAAATTTAAGCAAAATTTATTCGTTGAAGGAAGAATACGAGACTTTTTTTTTTCCATCAAAACGTACCTTTCTATTCAACTTGCAGGTGGTATCGTATTCATGCCTTTTGAGTTTTGATCCTTACTTCCATAGTAGAGCTTTTCATGGTGGCGACGTCATTCTTGTCCTTCTTTAATACCACCAAAACTTTTTAATTTCTTGGCGACTCAACCATGCATCCTTTATTAATAACTCACACACACCCATCTTACGTACTCTATTTCTAGATGCAGTTTTTAACTTTTTTTTTTTTTTTTTTTTTTTTTTTTTTTTTTTTTAATCTCTAAGACTTGAATCTTCCACCTTTGGTTTGGGCCATTTTTACGTTCTTTATAATAGATTCCCATAAAACTTGAAGCGATGCAGTTGGGACTGGTTCTTGGTTCTAGAGTTTTTTTTTTTTTTTTTTTTTTTAGACGGTTAGATGCATATTATGATATTTTTTCTTAAAATATGTTAATTTTAGACAAAATATACGACGTTTAATAATTTTTTTACCGGTCTACATAATAGTTTTTACTTTTTGTCTGTTATTCAACAATCACTGCAAGAAAAAGAACTCATTTTTAACGGATATATTCGTCGGTAATCTGTCGCTAGACCGGATTACTGATGGAAAATGGGGTGTCGAAAAAGCTCGTGGGTAATCGGTAACGACACAATACCCTGACCCATTACCGACAATGTTTTTCCGATCCAATAGCGACGAAACCCATTTCCTACAGATTACTGACAGAAACCCTTTCCTACACATTACCGACGTAAATCATTTTCTACACATTATCGACGGAAGCATGTTGACCAAGGTTGACCACAACACCGACGGGCCAAGACAAATTACCGACTGCTTTTTAGTGACGGAATACCGACAAATCCTACATTATTTAGTAACAAATTTTAAGTCACTAATTGTCACTAATGTTTTTCTTTAAATAAAAAAACAATACTTTTTTAAAAATCCATATTTTTTGTCCAAAAATTTTAAAAAATGCCAATACATTAAAACTATAATAATGCTAATATTAAAACACAACTAATTAAACGCTACAATAAAATTTGTTTAATACATAAAAAAAAGTCAAATGTAAATTACAATTGTTCATCTAAGTTTTTCAAAACATAATACTAATAATTAGGAACACCGGACGGTCGCATTGTAACACCTCTCGCTAAGGGTAATTATATAAACATCATTTATAAACACTTAAGTTTTCATCAAATGTTTAAATTGTCATATGTGGGAGCTTTGGTCCCAAAACATCTCAATGTGGTTAATTTGGCTTTTAAAAACCTTTTTAAAATCCATTCGACTTGTTTAAAAATCATTTCAGAGTCCAAGTTGCGGAATCATATGGTCCCCTTTTCAAAACGACTAAGTTTGTAAAAGAACGAGGTGGTTACTATCCGAATATCATTACATTGTTCAAATGAAACCACAACCTGTGACATTTTAAAATTCCAAGCTCTGACAAAGTCATCCTTAATCATTAACCCGAGTACAAGTCAAAATAAGTTAGGCAATAAAAATGCCTAGTGCGTCTACCCGGGGTCAACTCATTGAGAGTAGGTGATGTTAATCACCATATTCGATTCAACCTCCAAAACATCTTTAAATACCCATACGTCATGAAAATGGTTTGAGGAAAAAGTTCGTTTGAAAGTCATATTAGTCAACATTTAAAATACAAACTTGCAACGTCAAAAAAACATCATAAATATTGTTTGGGATTTATCCCTAAATCAACATAGTCAACTTCCTCGTTGTAAAACATTGTTTGTATCAAAAACTCATTTTGTCACAAAAAGGGTAAATCATACATGGAATGAATGCACATACAACTAACCAAAACCCCCAGTCATCCTCATTAAATCATCACTCACCATAGTAGTTTAAAGGGACCATCCACCCCTTACGTCATAAGCTAGGCACTTGCAAATAACCAACACAGCACCGCACGTAGGGTAGCTAGCCTTTACACGTGCAAGTGGTGATTATCTAAAAATCTAACCACACATATTTTGTCTTTACATCTTCAGTCAAGTTTGCATGGATATGAGTGACCACAAAGACTCCCATCCTAAATGCAATGCAATGCATATATAGGATGCAAGTTTCAAATGAAAGGTTTTTTGCAAATCTATGAACTAAAATCCTAAGTTCACATGCAACCTATATTGGATCTATGTTTTCTATCCATGAACATGTAACTAAATTCCCAAAGGCCAAATAAAAATTAACTAAAAGAATAAATCAGAAAAACTAACCTTTAGGTTTTCTTGGAAGCTGAGCAGCACAATTGTCCTGCCTCAAATGAAGTCACACCCATAAGAAGCAGGAGGAGGGTCACGAAATTTCTAGAGAGAATATGTGAAGTTGGCGCATGTTATGGTGCTCTGGGGCTCCCTATTTATAGCCTCCAGCAGATGACCAGATAAACCTTTAGAGATAAACCTTTTATCTTATAATTCAAACTCTGTTTATTCTTGGATATCTAAATCTCGAAATTATATATATTAATATATAAATTTCGCTGATCATAATACTTACTAAAATTGTCACTTACTCAACTATTGAATAATTACAATTCTAGTCCCTACACCTTTAATTAATTAAATTGATCACCAAATTAATTCCAATTAATTCCAGATTAGTTTCTAATTAATTACTATAGTTTCTAATTAATATATTATCACTTTAATATATTAATAAACTACTTATTTTATTTCTATTGATTTATTAATCACATAATAAATCAACCTTTCTCTCTCCTGAACTTTCTACCAAACCTCCAGCTATGAGGGCAACCCAAATGGACTTTGCTACTATTAATTAGGTAAATACTAATTATAGTCATGGCTTAGACACCTAATCCAACATCAAAATCATCATTTCATCTTCTTTCGTTAGGAAATAATCTTTCTAACACTTTCAGTTTAAAAACATCTATTCAGCATAAGTATTTCAAAATCATCTTAAATGCATCATAAAGATAGTTTCATGAATTCACACACATACATATAACAAACATAGCACATAGCATATTGAATAAATGCATATACATATTTATTAAAAAAAACTCACACCAATATAAGTTTAAGAAACAGGTACTCGAGTAAACTCACATTTGCTAAGTGATTAGACAAGACCTAGACCAGCTCTAAGTTGCTACAACTCTACTTCCTTCCTACAAGTCAAGAAAAGAAGGTATTACACTCAATTCACCCAATCTTAGGGGACAAGCTTATGAATCTTATCATCTTCATATATCAAGGTTAAACACCCATTCTATATGGAGTTCCAATGCTAAACAACCCCAAAACATAAGTTTTCAAAGTTGAAGAACCAAATACCAAAGATCCAAGCCTAGGGAGAGTGCTACATTGAGCAAAAGACAAAATAATGGGTGTGTGCTGAGGCCATGCGGACTGTAAAAGCCAAGGAAAAAACTCACGCAAGCCGCGTGAGACATTAAAGTCCAAAAGTCTCGTTTGCAAAATATGCGGGGCACGCAAATACAGGCCAAATGGGCCACGCGGGCTGTGCCAGAATTGGGCAAAATCCACATTTATTCACATATCGGTCCCAACTAAGTCCACATACATTCTAAGGCTCCCTAAACTCTACTAGAACCCCGAGATGACTAAATTTAAGGTTTTCCAACCCAAAATGTACCTCATATCTCAATATGCTCATGACTTAACTTTTAAGCACTTAATGATGCTTATATCCTTCTTCTATCAAAATATGGGATTCACATGGTTCAAAGTCATTCGTTGTACGAGGATTCATTCATTCATCTGTTGAGAACTTAGTTAATTGGCCATCCCATATGGATTCATCCCAAAGCTTCAAATCTCATTTCCAAGGGAACCCAAACAATGGAATTCCCAATTCCATTCCATTCCAAAAGTTTATATAAGGTTCTACCTATTCCCAAGTGGTTGGATTCATAAGGACCAATCTAAAATGGATTTCTTTTTCCCTAAAACATACTCGAGGTCAACTACTTACTCGTTCTTATGCCAATCATGTAATCAAATTCTTGGGTTCATAATCCCCCAAACCCATACATAAATTCCAAAGCCCTCTTTTCGACTTAGAAAGACCAGATTTTAAGTAATGGGGATCACATTAGTTGATCAAATCAATCGAGAAATTTTTAATGATCTATTTTCCTTTAGGAATCTTAGGGGAGATTTCTAAATGCTAGAGGGTTAGGATCACTAAGAAATCATTTGAAATTGATTTCTTTTATCCAAAATACATCTAGGAGTCAAAACTCCACTAGATTCACTCAATACTTCACTAGTTCAAGATTCTAGGGTTTAGAACACCCATTTCAACCCAATAATTGGTTCTAGATCATCTATGGATGGGATGTAGACCACAAAAAATTCATAAACATTATAAAAACATTTGGAATCATAGGAAACTCCTCCTCTAAATAGAATTTTCGGATTTAGACTAAAACCCCTAATTCAAGATGGGGTTTTAAGCTAGAAATGATGAGATTATACCTTAGATTGCTAGGGAACTTCAAGAACTTGCATAAATCTTCAAACCAAGTTCAAATCCTTCATAAACCCTTGAAAATCTCCATATTCTCTTCTCCTCTCTCTCTCAAAGTCATTCATAGAGGCTGAAAATGGGGAGAACACTCCTTTTTATACATCTCAACTTTCAAAAATGACAAAATGGTCCCTAGGGTATGTTATTCTTACAACCATCTCCCAAAAGGTAAATCCTTTAATTAGAAGTCTCTAACTTTTCACTTTTGCCCCAAATATTATTATATAAATCATTTAGGTCATCGACTAGGTCAAACCTAATCTATAGTTTGACAATTTGGTAGAAATGGTCATTTTCACTAAAATCTCTACAATTTGGTCCTTATTTTTAACTTAAGGAAATGTTTAACTTAATCTAGGTCTCCACTTTAACTCTTCATTAGAATCCCTCCATTTTCTAATTTCTTGAAAAATCGAAGCTAATCATGATAAATTTAGCTAAATTGACAATTTGAGTCCCCTACGTCTAAATTTTCTCATTTTTGGTAAAAATGGATTTTGAATCTTTAATTACTTATCAAAACTTTATTTTGAATCTTTTAATTATAATTCTAGAAATAAAATAAAATTTTGAATTTATTCTTATTTATTTATCTTTATTTATATTATTTCCCAAAATAAGACTTATTTGTATTGATTTAAGCGCCAAAACTTCTAGGCCCGAAACACGGGTGTTACACTCATTGATCTTATCAACGTATTAATCTGTTCTTTAATTTCTCTTTCCATTTGTTATAATTGTTGTTGGAACTCATTGGTATGTCAGGTTAACTTTGTTGCATAGTTTGTTGCATGCTTTGCATTTCATTACGCAAGCTTTGGGCCTAAAAATGGTAAGAAAAAATATTATCAATTTAATCCATAATAACAACATACAATCAATTTTTTATAATAACAACATATTTTACATTTAAAATCCATAAGAACAACATACTTTTATTAATTATAGCATTCTACTTTACTTTTACAATCCATAATAGCAATGTACTAAAGTATCCATAATAGCAACATACTTTAATTTTCATCCATAATAACATTGAACTTTACATCTTTTTATCTGTAATAGCAACAAATTTTTTTCCATCCACATTAGCAATGTACTTTACCCTTACTACCCATAATAGCAATATACTAAACTATCCATAACAACATACTTTAATTATCAACTATAATAGTAACGTATTTTAATTTTAATCCATAATAGCATTATACTTTACCGTTACTATACATAATTGCAACAAACTTTATTTCTCATCGATAATAGCAATGTACTTTACCTATACTATCCATAATAGCAACATATTTTAATTTTAATCCATAATAGCATTGTACTTTACATTTACTATCTATAATAGCAAAAAAACATTATTTTAATATCCATAATAGCAACATACTTTATTTTTTATATAAAACATAACCCATTTAATAAAAATATTTCTCCTACTACGACTGTGCATAGTCGAAGGAAGATCCAGACTCGGAAGAATATATCTCAGTCACCACATAATAGAGATATAAGTATTATATCCCATAGATAGCAACCGTGCTTTCAAATCCCTTCCTCTACAATTGGGCATGAGCCCATAACTCAGGATCATCCACTACGTGCTGAGATGGATCATCTCTATACTTTTAATCCAAGCATCACACATAAGTATCCTACAATTTACCAGAACAACACCATTACCAATGTACATAAAATAGATAGTCAATAAATAACATTGATAAAGATAACTTACATATGATTCCCCAACCGTCCATGAGCAGAACTACAAATTATAATGCTCTCTTGCAAAATATCTCCTATGTGATTATGTAGTGAAATGAGTCTGCATATACAAATCCAATCACCTGGGTGGTTTACCCAGCCTTGTTGCCTACATAAACAACAAAGTATAATTACTTACCAATCTATGGCAATGCTCGAAGAATCCGATGCTGCTACCTGTAAGTCTGGATATAAGCTTTGACGAATTATAGGTATGCGGTTCTTTGCCCCGCTGGCAGACAGCTTATTCCACTTGTCTGTGTCCCAATACTACAAAAAGAAAGAAAACATGTATATAATACAACATGGAATAAAATCCAAAAAATAAACAATAATGTATGAAATTGCTTACGGTACATAAATGAAGGGATTTGATCATAATAACAAAACATTTGCACAACGAAAGACTTAACAAGATCAAATAATGAGTTTATCCAAGAACATATAATTGTACCTCACTGTTTGCAATTAATCTCCTTCTTTGAGATCTAGTAAATGCCGCCTTGAATTGGATGAACATGATCCAAAGAAGAATCCCTCTCTTGATTCACACCTATGAATTCCAGAAAACCAAACAGATAGAAGTTCAACTTGGGAAGGAGTCAAAAGATCTCAAACCCTAGATAGGGTTGAGATTTTCATAGAAAGAATAAGGGGAGAGCGAGTTGGCGGCTTACAAGGAGGAAAGGGATGCTTAGGGTTTCATCCCTAAGCATCTATTTATACTGGAAATCTCCTAGGGTTTCAAACTTAAGGAGCCTCTAGACTGTTCTAATTAATTAAACTCTTTAATTAATCATAATCCAGTCACATTGCCTCTGTACTGTTTTAATTAGTTAAACTCTTTAATTAATCACAATCCAGTCCTTATTCCCCTTACACTTGGTTTACACTACCTAGATACACGTCACAAATTCCTCGTTATGTTTCTATATCTCTATTGAGTTGGTCTCTCGTAAGGATTCCACATCCCTATCTATCGAGGCAATTCCTCGTTATGTTTCCATATCTTTATCCTTCGAGGTGGTTCCTTATAAATATTTCACATTTCTATCCATCAATACGATTCCTCGTTAAGATTTAACATCTCTATCCATTGAGGCAGTTCCCCTTCATGATTCCATATTTCTATCCTTCGAGGAAGTTCCCCGTTATGATCTGATATCTCTATCCTCTATGGAAGTTACTCATCATGATTCTATATCTCTATCCTCCGAGGCCATTCCTCGTCAGGATTCCATATCTATATCCTCTAAGGTAGTTCCCCGTCATGATTCCATATTTCTATCATTAGAGGCAGTTCCCCGTCATGATTCCATATTTCTATCCTTCGAGGGAGTTCCTCATTACATTTCTATGTCTCTATCTATAGAGGCTGTTTCTCATTACACTTATATGCCTCTACCTATCGAGGCAGTTCCTCATTACACTTCTATATCTCTATCTATCGAGATAATTCCTCATTACACTTTTATATCTCTATCTACCGAGCCAGTTCCTCCTTAGTATCTCTATCTATCAAGGCAGTTCCTCATTACACTTATCTCTGTCTATCGAGACAGTTCCTTATTACACTTATCTCTGTCTATCAAGGCAGTTCCTCATTGCACTTCAATATCTCTATGTACCGAGGCAGCTTCTCATTACGTTTATCTCTATCTATGGAGGCAGTTCCTCATTACATTATAAAGGCATGTCGTGCCTTATCCCTGCTTGGGGGATTTACCTACTTGGACTCTCAGATTGACCCATCTATACATGGATCTTATTAACTATTATCCTAGGGACTAGGTATAAAATTCAGATCGTTGTCACTCGACATTCTTTTACCTCCTCGTAAACTATCACTACCACATACTAGTCATGATATCCAACAAGGCTGGCCCTCATCATAGATTCAAGGATAGCTCGTGCCCCTTTCTCACTAGCGATGTAGGTCTATACCTACTTCCTACCCATCTAACGATACATTATTCTCGTCGACTATTAACCCAACAAATCTAGGTTTTAATACTATGACATTATTATTTGGCATACAACCATAGCATGGTATTTTATTATTACCATACCACATGCATCTCATATACAGTACATCAACACAACTATATTAATAATAACATGTATTCAATATATTGTAGTAACATGTATTCACCTTATTGATGACGTAGATGTCCCAAGTATAGTTTAGTCAGTCTGCTTCTCCTCTAGTATTAAAGGCCTTCAACATCACATGACCTTTTTATTTGAACACACAACTTATATACAAGTGGTCTAAGCCTATACCTCATACTCGAATCAACTATGCCTCAAACTCGAACATAGCGTCGCGATCAACAACCCAACGTGTTACTATCATGACCGGGCAATGCGTCGCGGCCCTTAAACAAGGCGTCACGTCTCATGAACATTCAAGCAACGCGTCGCTACTCTAGAGCAACACGCGTCCTTTGAATACAGCGACCAAACCCTTGTCTAGTCCGTCTCAAACCCACGTAAATCGCATTAAGTCGACTTTTAAGTCAATTCTAGCCACAATGGCCTGGGTTTCCAACCCTAAGCCTCAGAATCGGGTTCTACTCAACCATAACATGATTTCATCACAAATCTATCAAGAAGGCCATTAGGGTTTTACCTTTAATCCAAACAAGAAGTGCTGGATTCTCGAAATCTAGTTAAAAATATAATTTCCTGAAATAAAGGAAAATATAAATGATATTTAATTGTGATAAGTCTTATTTACACATTCAGCTTTACTTTAGAAATAAAATAATTTTATTTAAATCAAATAACCATATCCATTAATTCAATGATCCAATGATTTAAATTAGAGTTCTATGATTCTATAGTTAAAATGAGATTTTATACTGATCCTCTGATGATCAGTATATACTTCTTTAATTTCTCAAAAGCGGTTAAATCTTATTATTTTTTAAGGTTGTTAATTTATATATTTTTTATGATTTATGAGTTAGTTATTGATTTAAGGAATGTTAATCTTGTTGTGTTCATGTTTTGAACCATTCAAAGCATTTATTTCATAAAAATTCTTACTATTTTTTAAGGTTGTTAATCTGAATGGTTAAGAGCCTCTGAACCATTCAAAGCGTTTGTTTCGTAAAAAATTACCTTTTAATTGGCCATAGCCTCTTAACAAGCATTGAACTATTAAGCTGATATATATATATATATATATATATATATATATATATATATATATATATATATATATATATATATATATATATATATATATATATATATATATATATATATATATATATATATATATATATATATATATATATATATATATATATATATATATATATATATATATATATATATATATATATATATATATATATATCTGAACCATTCTTTTTTCAAATAATTTACATATATGTGTTTTAACCTAAAAATGTATTTTTATTCAGAGCCTCTTAATGGATCAGACATTTGAATCATTCAGATCCAAATCATTCAAATGTTACCAAACAACGTCTTAGTTTTGCTAAAAGAGAGATTTTTGGAAAGAAATATATCAAGTATCAACAATCGGTAAATTTACAATAAAGATTGTGAAATGGGATTTACAAAATTGAATGTTAGTGATTTTTAAAATGCTTGTGTGATTTTTGTTGTAGAAAAACAGAGTTGTGAAATGGGATTTACAAAATTGAATGTTAGTGATTTTGTGCTGTAGAAAAAAGAGGATCTGCCAACGTTTCGAATGAAATCGTTGTCAAATGATACAAACTCGTAGAAAATAATTACCAATCTTGATTTGCTTCTTAGTTTTAATAAAACTTTTAATCAAATTTTCATTAAAATTTAGAATTATATTATGATTAATGGCATCGGTTAAACTATTTCTTGGATCTATTACTGTTTTAGGCAGTGGCACAAAACAAACATATATATGTTTCAAATAAATGAACTGGAATAGTACCATAGAGTTGACCAACAACGATTCTTATACTGGAACCATATAAAATAGATTGCACTTAACTTGGTGTTTAAAGTTAAGAACTTTTTGGCCACGATCTCATACATATTTATATACCGAATTCTTCTCCTTGTGTTAGAAAATTTAATATGAACTATTGTCAAAAAATAAGAATGTAACATATTCTTGTTCCTTGTTTAAAACATAAATATTCCAATTCTGTACGCGTTTGACATTTCCACAAAACAAAAGCCTTGTCAAATCATATAAAGATCTTACCCATTTAGTTAAAATATTAAATAGATAACATATGTATTTATACTTGATACCATGACCTTTTTCATTTTTGAATTAAGTTCTTATAAATGCATTATTTAAAATTAAACTGAATCGGATGCTTTGAGGGGGTTTTCTTCCCTTAGGTTGCAGGGAGTAAGGGTGGCCAAGCCACTCGCCAAACCCATTGGCCAACCAAACACACACGCCAAGCCTACTCCGCCCTCGTCGCCATGGTGCTCGCCAAAATGAACTCGCCAAGGGCTTGGCGAGATGCCAAGCCAGGAAAAACTTTCAACAAATGTTAAAATACCCCCCTCAACGGCTAGAAATTTAATTTGGAAGCTTTTAAAAATTTTACACTTTTAACCCATAGATTAAAAATAGCGGTTTTTTTAAAAAAATCAGATTTTTAAAACCTCTTTCATCCCCAATATATACAACACACTCTCATTCATTTCACACAATAATCCCTTCCAAAACTCTCTCAAAATGTCTTCAAACAAAAAGAAAGGTTCAAAATCTTCCAAGAACCAATCTTCCAACACTCCACCTCCAAACCATCCATCAAACCTAGATACAAATGCTTATCATCCAATACTGTTTTCACCACAACCCGATGAGCCGTTGTTTTCACCGACACAAAACCAATTCTTAGCCAACTTTGTCTACAATTTATCCCAAAACCAAAATACTTTTCCCACACAATCTCCAAATTTTTTCACCACACCTTCTCCACCACAAGTACACTCTCAAGGTTCTGGAACACAATTCTTCTCAACTCAACCACGACGTCTTCTTGCATCGGACTCGGAAGAAGAAGAAGAACAACAACAAGAAGTTGAAGAAGAAGACGAAGAAGAAGAAGACCCACAACCAAAAAATCATCAAAAGGTCGTGGAAAAGGGAAAACCCCAGCTAAACAGAGAGCCAAGGTAGAGCCTTGAAAAGTTGATGAGGTGATAGCTTTAGCAAAAACTTGGATGGACATATCGGAGGATGCGGTTCACGGAAACGACCAAGAAACCCAAGTTTTCCAAAAAAGGATTTGGCAATTATGGTGTCAGCGAATGGGTCGTACATACCGTACCCACCAGTCACTATACTCGAAATGGCATGTTGTAAGTAAAATTGCCAAGGCATTTGAGGGGATTTTTGCACAATGTAAACGAAATTGGCCAAGTGGTGCCAATATAGATGATGTGATGCTGGCTGCTCGGCAGCAATATATTGACAAAAATGGCACCAAAAATCCTTTCAATGGCCATGCGGAAGCGTTTTGGAGGGTAATCCGAGACAACGAAAAATGGAGGGAACAAACATCCTTTCATCAGTTCGCCGTTGGAATAAATGCAACCAAACGCTTCAAATCCTCCACATCCACACACTCTCAGTCTTCTGATGCAAATGTTGGCTTCGACATTAATGAGGAGCCGGAGGCTGACGTTCTTCCGATTGGTCGTGATCAAGCCAAGAGGAAGATGAAGGGAGGTAGTTATGGGACGAATAGTAGCGCAGAATTGCAACAATTGAACGAGCAAGTCGCCACTTTGCAGACTTTACATGAAGAGAAAGTCAAAACCAAGTTGATGGATATTATGACAAGAAACAAATCCGATCTACGAGGGTTCGAGTATCAAATTGCACTTCAAGCGAAGAAGGATGCGGCTAGGAAATTGGGTTACACGTTCGACGATGAGTAGATTAGTTGTTTGTGTTTTATTTTGTGTCTTTGTTTAACTTTTAAATTGTTAGTTGTTTGTGTTTATTATTTTTAATGAAATGTTTTAATTTTAAGTAAAAAAAACGAATTCTGTTTGTACAAGGACTAAAGTTGTAATTTCTCAAATTAATTTGGTTGGCAGTTCCATGGCCATTGGCCACTACTCTCTACAAAATGGCCAAAGTCTGTCAATCATTGTCTGGCCCACAAAAACCCCTTGGCCATCCCTTGGCCATTGGCCACCACTCCCTGCAGCCTTACTAATTTCGATAACCATTTTTATTATATTCTTTTAATAAAATCGTTTTTCGAATAAAATACCAAAAATACCTTTTCCATCTTCTAAAATTTGCACTTTAATCTTTTACTTTAATAAATTGATATTAATTGCAAAATGTTCTAAGCCTTTGATCTAAAATAATAGAAGACTGAGATTTGTCCTCCTGTTCTCCATCTTTTTATTGTTCTCTAATGAACCTACCTATATATATATATATATATATATATATATATATATATATATATATATATATATATATATATATATATATATATATATATATATATAGCGATCGGGTGAGGACTCTTCTTAAAGTGAGGACTCGTGAGGACACCTTAAAAAATTGAAAAAAAATAAAATAAAAAAATAAATAATAAAATGGATTATAGTACTATATTGGAGAAAAAGAAATCGAAAAAAACTTTTGGATCATTATTTTTTTTATAATGAAACAATGATCCACAAAATAAAATTTTTTGTGGATCATTACTGTTTCTCAATGATCCAAATTTTTTTTTTCCAATTTTTTTTATAATGATCTAGTACTATTCTCGATTTTATGATTTGTGTTTTTTTATATTTTTTTTCAATTTTTTAAGGTTTCCTTACGAGTCCTCACCGAAAAAAGTGTTCTCACCGGAACAGGACCCTATATATATATATATATATATATATATATATATATATATATATATATATATATATATATATATATATATATATATACATACATACATACATACATACTAATAAAGCAATCATATTGATGCCACTTGGCATTTTTTTAGAGTCTATCTTTACCACGTGTCTTCTTATTATGTAGTCTTAATCTTTTTTCCTGCCTAAACTATTTCTCGTGTTTTTTTGCGTATTATGTGATTTTAAATCCATTAAATTTGGTATACATATCTTAAAATAATGATACGGTGTCCAATATATAGGCGAAATCACAACTCAGTTTTTGAAGTTTTATCAGTTATCCTGAATTAACGCTCTATCTCCCCCAATTTCGCTTCAATCCTTTGGAAACCAAATCATCCTCTATTTCTTTGTTTCTCTATACGAAATCCTATATCATCATCTTTGTTCAGTCGACTCGGGTAAAATATATCTTCACTCATAAGCGATTTCCTCTTCACCATGTCTGTGATCATCGGCCAATCTCTGCTGTTTTCAGGCATCCGATGATCACTTTTCTTTTGCCGGTTTTTAAATTTGGGTGTAACATGTGTAATTTCATTTTCTTTAATTGCGTTTTTTCCTACTGCAGGTTGTGTGCTTGTGTGGCTTTGCTTATGTGTGTCTTTATGTTTGGGATGCTTCTTCTAAAGCAAATTGACATTTCACTTGCAGAAGCTCATGTGTATAGTACATTTATCTCTCTTTCTCTTTATTGATTCCATTTCTCCATCTCTTCAAAACCCAAATTCAGTCACCATGACAGAGTTTCTTTTGTTTCTTGAAATGAAGAGGTTGACATCTACAAATTTTGTGCCTAAACAAAATAAGGGTACTTTTTCTCTCTATCTCCCCCTCTCTATTTGATTTAGTTGCAAACTTCTATTTCAAATTTGTTTGAGATGCAAATCTCTTCTAGAGACTATGCTCATCTTGATAAGACTATATTCTCTCACATATTTTTGTTGATGGTGTTAATCGCCCTTAATGTGACAAGGTTGTGGTTTTAATATAATAACTATAGAAGAATTTCAGAAACATGTATAAGTAAAGAGATAGACGGATCTCTTAATTCTCCCATATAGTTATGATCACTAAATGTTTTAGTTTGTACTTATTTGGAACAAGTTTTCCTTCATGTTATGATTAAATGGTTTTAAGTATTTTACTCATTACTTTCTAATGGTGGTTATATTAGCCATTGATTTGGAAAAAAACTTTAGAAATTCAATAACATATATTTACATATTTTACTCAATCAGGTTTGTGGCAGTGCCGGAGAAAGGGAACGGGGCTGTAAACCCGTTAAGATAATTAATTAAAAGACGATGATCATAGAAGCTGTATCATGATAATAATCTAATTCTTCTTTTCTTTTTGGTACTACCAAATGTTGCAAAACGATTTAGTTATTGCCTATGATAAATCAATTCCAGGACATCAGGTATACTGATTTCATGACTAAGCTGATTTATGGCTAACAATAGATCCCTTATTTTTGAAATTTAATTGATGTTTAGCAAGCATAAAGAGCGTGATGGAAAGCTTATTTTTTCTAAAGAGGAACTTTCGTTATTTAATTTCTCAGCAGTGGAAGGAGATATGTAGAAAGGGAAAGATCGTTTTGCTATTTTTTTGGTAAATCTCATTTCTTTTTGTTCCCGTTGTTTGCCCCATCTAGAGCATGCCATTTCTAAGAAGTATCAAAAAACATAGTTGTCCCTGATTTCTCATGAAAACATAAATTTCCTTGTATAAATTGCTCACATTTTGTCAGCAAATCATGCAAAATTGATGTTTAAATTCTAGTCGAATTGACCAGAAGTCTCAAGTTTCTTGTAAATGGATGGATGGTTTGACTTTTGAGGTCAAGCATGTCTGTTTTCAAACCTAGAATTGGCCATGACTTTTCTACAGATTCAGTTCCATTCGTTTCTGTTTATAGCTTTTGTTAGGAAATTTTTAATTCAATAATAAAATTGCTCACAGTTTTTCAACAAATCATGCAAAATATAAGATTATAGTCGATTTGACCAGAAATCTGACAACTCATGTGTTCCATTGATGAACACACACCAGGCCTGAACATCATCGCTGAGTACATGATCGGTTACTTGTATCCCGGACGTCCCGTTGCCAATTGTGCTTTAAATTTTACGGATTTATTAGCATGATTCAAGCTTTGACTTTTATACAAGACTTCAAACTTGGACATTACATGAAGATTCCACCAAGAGTGATGTTCATGGCTCAAGTAAGCTTTAAAATATCCCATCTTTGAGGGTTTGTAATTATCAAAATTGCCGCTGGAGGGCTTTTCTGAAAGTTTCTGAGTGTCATCCATTGTCTTCTTTTGCTTTCTTGATTGATATAGAGATTTGTTTGTATGCAGCTCTTTGATTTTCATGAAATTATGAAGCAACTTCTGGAAATTAGCCCTCATAGGATCAAACATGATGGGGGACTTTGTTCAAATTCAGAATAACTAGAGTCATTTTGGTTAATTATGCTTCAGTTGTTTATTTCCGGTTTGATATAACATTGTTTAGATTTTTTAGCGTATTTGTAATGTTATAATCGTGTTTAAAATAAAGAAAACCAAGGGAAATGGTGTTTTTTGGAGCATAAGAAGTATTAGGATTCACTACTAGAAAAAAGGCCTTTAATGACACACATTGCGTGTCATTAAAGGGTATAGATGACACGCAAATGTATGTCAAGGAAGCCCCTGTCATAAATGACAGATGACACACATTTGTGTGTCGTAAATTTACGACATACATTAATGACAAACCTTTATGACTTACAATGTAAGTCATAATTTTTTTAAACAAATAATCTTATTTGCCTGTTCCAAAAAAAAATCTACATTTTCTACTCATATACATATATATATATATATATATATATATATATATATATATATATATATATATATATATATATATATATATATATATATATATATATATATAATGATATTAAAATCAAATCACACATTAATTTTAGTCTCTCATAATATAAATTAAATCACGAATACAGATACCATCCATTGCCACATCATTACAATGTCAAATGTCAAATGTCAAATACAAAATAATAGCTTAAATAAGTGAAAGTACAATACTATAATAACCACCAAAATAAATGAAAGTAGATTGCTAATCCTTGCCACTTGATGTGTTGGAAAAATTGTTGAAGATCATCTGTACAACCTACAGCCTGCCCAAAAAAAGAAAATCACAAAATTATTCATAAATTAGGACACCAAATAGTATCAAACAACCCCAAAAGAAGAGATTATTGTGACTGGAAGTAATCGTGCAAGACATTGTGTGTTTATTAAATACAAAAAGTAGAAGTTCAAATGATATAACTTTAACTTATCACTTGCATGTGTAAGCATTTCTCTGTGTAACCTAGCATCCTTCCAAAAAGACTTTTTGTCCAATTTTGAAACAACAAGAGTAGCATTCAAAATACCTGCAACAACAATAGCATATGTAATCTATGAAAACATGTACCATTTAGAGCTAGTGGAATTAATTAAGATCTATAATCTGTGAAAACATGTACCATTTACAGCAACAAATACACCTGTAATATGTAATCTGTGTAAATAAGAGTAACATTCAGAGTACCAATTATGGAAAAACACGTTCGTTGTTGGTTTAAACCTTCACTAATGGCTATCAACAGGTATCTATTAGGATGCGTAATTGTTTCCACTTCTGTGTGATTCGGTAATACATTCAAATCAAACCTACATATCGATCAGGATTCCAAATCGTAAACTCGATATAGCACCACGATCTAGATCCCAAATCATAAACAAGTTACAAAATCGGATCCAATCAGGATTCAAAAATCACATCGGGATTCAAAAATCACATTCCAACGACTGTAGTGGTGGTGTAGCAGCAATCGCAGGGTTTAGGGTTTGTGTTCTGCAATCAAACGGGTTTACGGTTATGAAATCGAAGCTTTACCTGATTTCGACGGGTAAGCAGATGTCCGACAGCTGTGGTGGTGGTGTAAGAGCAAATGTTGGCGACGGCGGCCTGATTCCGACGAGATTACCAAATCCAATCGTTCCTCTTTCTTTTGCACATTGACTCCTCATTTTCCAAGATTACCATTTGACTCCGTTTTTCGTCCCACAAGGAAAGCCGACGATCGAGAAGGGATTCCTTTTACAACCCTAAATCGTTAAATCGTAAGAGGATATCAGAGGGTTGTTCTCTAAATTAGGTATAGAGGAAGGAGACGATAGGTTTCTCGGTCCCTTGATTTTGAGCGATGGTAGTGGAATACGGTATTAAGGGTTTTTGGACCTAAAGCCAAATTATAAGATGACATGTCTTTATTAATATGACACACAAATTTGAAAAAGCATCACGCGTGTTTTTATTTATGACACTTAAACATGACAATCAATTTTATATGTCATAAATCTTTTAAAATTCTCAAAATATGACAGTATTTTTATGACATACGTTTTTGTATGTCATAAATTTAATGTGTGTCATAGTTCGTATGTCATTAAAAGCCTTTTTTCTAGTAGTGATTTTTAAATAGCATTGTGATATCGATGAGTTTAATTAGATAAAATACATGATTTTACGATAAACATCATGTTATTATTCAAATTGAGGTTGATGTATCATTTTCAGTTAATCCATCCAACCTTAAAATGGTGTTTTTTGTATGGGTGAATATTAAACGTACAAGATAACCAGGAAAATAATTAATAGATTGCTTCTGTTTAAAAGGATAATATATGACGACAACCCACCCCGGGTATTCCTATGCTTGACTCTTTTTGAACATAATCAAGGAGGCGTAGGTTTTTTCTACACTCCAGCTCTGTAAGGCTAAGCGGAATGGATGCCTACGAAACCATCGACATTGGCTGCAACGTAGGCGCCACGTAGAATGCCTACGAAAATAAGGTTTTTTCTACACTCCAACTCTGTAAGGCTAAACGGTATGGATGCCTACGAAACCATCGACATTGGCTGCCACGTAGGCGCCACGTAGAATGCCTACGAAAATACATTTTGATGCCTACAATAGGGGGTGGATACCACAAACATTTTTATTAGTTTTGAATTTAATATTAAAATGAAGGAACAGAGAGATAAAGAGAATAAAGGAAGAGAGAGAGAGAGAGAGAGAAGATTGTCATCGGCATGTTCATGTCTTTGTAGAAAATTTGGATGTCGATGCCGGCATCACGGGGCGGTGATGCCGGCGGCATCGACTTGCCACGTAGATGCCGATGAGGTTTTTTTTGCTTCATACCGTATAGTCTAAGAGATATGTAAAGTACATGTTTTCTAATAGTTGTAGCTTGGCAGGTGAACGTGATATGTTTTTAGTATCCTACTATGTAACTTGCTGTAATAATAGCATCGTACTATAGATAAATGATAAAATCGATACTTCTGGAAAAATGGCAAAAATTACACAACCTCTTTTTAGCATCTTAGTATTGAAAACATGGTAATAATAGCATCCTACTATAGAGAAAGGACACAACCGGTCTAAGACCTCAAATCGGTTTCAGCATCCTATTATTGAAAAACAAGGTAATAAAAGCAACATAGTTTATAAAATGTCCAAAAATACGCAACTGTTTTTTAGCATCCTACTATTGAACTTTGCAAAAAAACAAATCATTAATAGTATCATACTTTTAAAATAAAATGTTTTTGTTATTATATAATTTATTTTTATTTATCAACCGTGTAACACACAGGTTTTAAACTCGTATATATATATATATATATATATATATATATATATATATATATATATATATATATATATATATATATATATATATATATATATATATATATATATATACACACACACACACATATATAGGGTCCCGTTCCGGTGAGGACTTGTAATGACACCTTAAAAAATTGAAAAAAATATAAAAAATACAAATCATAAAATCGAGAATACTGCTATATCATTATAAAAAAAATGGAATTTTTTTTTGGATTATTGAAAAACAGCAATGATCCAAATTTTTTTTATTTATTTTGTAGATCTTTGTTTCATTATAAAAAAAAAAGATTGATCCAAAAGTTTTTTTTCGAATTTTTTTTCTACAATATAGTACTATGATCCATTTTATTATTTATATTTTTTGTTAATTTTTTAAGGTGTCCTCATGAGTCCTCACTTTAAGAAGAGTCCTCACCCGATCGCTATATATATATATATATATATATATATATATATATATATATACATATATATATATATATATATATATATATATATATATATATATATATATATATATATTATATATATATATATATATATATATATATATATATATATATATATATATAGTAGATGGGTATTTTATTCGAAAAACGATGTATTTTATGTATAGAAGAAAGATAAATAAGAAGTAAAATTATTGTAAAAAGGTAAAAAGTTTTTTTATTTACTTGGTTTTTGACGAACCACCAAAATGAATCACTAGATGAATCAAAATGACATAATTCATCGAAAAAAATTTCTGAAAAAACATATTGATGAATCATTTTTTAGCAAATCAAGTTTTTATTCATGTTACGGACAATTTTAGTGAAAAAAACACAAATCATCGTAAAAATGAATCATCGAGTTGTTTTTTTGAGAATTTTTTTTGTGAAGCATGCTATTTTTACATCATCTATTGATTCATTTTGTTGGTTCGCCAAAAAAAAACATGTAAATAAAAAACTTCTTACCTTCTACCAAAATTTCTTTCTTATCGGATCCAATTCTATATATATATATATATATATATATATATAATATATAATATATATATAATATATATATATATATATATTTATATATATATATATATATATATATATATACATATATATATATATATACATATATATATATATATATATATATATATATATATATATATATATATATATATATATATATATATATATATATATATATATATATATATATATATATATATACTATATATATATATATATATAGTTGAGTTCAATAAAAGACTAAAATTATCCATGGTACCAAGAGATTAATCTCGATCACCGGAATCAAATCATCAACGGCCAAAAATAGGTTTGTAAATTTCTTACGTCGACACACATATAGATGATTATAACAAAAAATCCACTTCATTTTTTTATTTTTTTATATTTCGACATTATTCTTTTTCAAAAATAAAAACCGAATATACCATAATTCATAATTTTTTTGTCCTCTACAAATAGACATCCATATTGATATATAAAAATAATTTTTTTTTCATAAGTATAGCTCGCCTGGATTCATAATATGAATCTGAACTGTAAAATTTGAATATGAGTAATTATTTTACTTTTAAAACTGTTACTACTTCAATATTATTACCGTTTTAAAGTAATGTACTTGATTTACAAGTGCATTTACTCATATTTACACAAAAATTTAATCATATTAACATATCAATATCATATAGTATTGTGAATTTAATTAGAGTTTTTTACTACTTCAACATTTTAACCATTTATAATGTATTTACTTTGATTCACAATTGAATATTACTTACATTCACACAACAATTTACTCAGATGCACATATTAATATCATATGTTATTTAAATATAATCCGAAATATAAATATGATTACTTTATTTAGGAAATTTTTAACACTTCAACATTTTTATAATTTATAACGAATTTACTATGATTCATAAGTTAATTCCATTCACATTCACACAAAAAAATTATTCAGATTCACATTACAATATCATATGTCATTGTGAATGCCACCAGTGAATAACAGAATAACAGTTCAGATTAACTTGTGAATCTTAACTAGCAGAAATTTCGAAAAAATTTCATTTTTTGTAAATCAATATAGATGTCTATTTTGTAGAGGATAAAAAGTTATAAATTTTTATATATTCATTTTTTTTTCGATAAAAATAAGCCCTAAAATTAAAAAAACGAAAAAACGGAGTGGGGTTTTTTTATAATCTGGTAGATGCACATCCACCGTCTGGTGTATAATCGTGGTGGATGAGATTAGTCCCTTGGTACCATGGTTTATATCAAGTCCCTTGTTGAACTTTTCCACACACACACACACACACACACACACACACACACATATATATATATATATATATATATATATATATATTATATATATATATATATATATATATATATATATATATATATATATATATATATATATATATATATATATATATATATATGGCGTTGATACGGTGAAGACTCAAAAATGATGAGAACTGCGAAGACGATTCTCCACCAGCCACATCGTCAAGGGCACAAACGTCAAACTCAATACTTGGACGTGACGCGTTCGCATGCGACACACGTCTGTGGAACATAATACGGGCTCAATTATCTAATCAAATGCGACGAACGTCCATGGAACGTCATTTAAGTGAATTTCTTTTTCGTTTTTTATAGATTTTTTAAAGTTTTTTAAAATGCATATATACTCGGTTTTCACTTATTTTATTTTATTTTTCGTTTATTTTATTTTTTTGGTTTATTATTGTTATTTTTTATTTTTTTATTTTTCGTTTTTTTATTTTTTATTTGTTGTAGTTACTAGTGTTATTTTGTTTTTATTTTTTATTTTTTGATAATTTTTGATATTTTTATATATTAAACTAAATATAGGTTCGAGTTTTTAATGTTTAACAATTAAAAAAGTTTTGAATCATAAAAAATTAAGCTTCATAGCATTTTAAGGTCATACTATCTTTGAATCATATCATTTTTGGATTATAAAATTTTGGATCAAAATATTTTAAATCGTATCATTTTTTACTCACATGATTTTGGATCAATAATATATTAATTAAATAAAGTTTTAGTTCATAACAAAATTTGGATCATTATATATGTTGAATCATTTAATTTTGATTCATAAAAGATATAATTAAGGATCATAATATATTTGAATCAAAATATTTTTAGATCATAACAAATTAAGGATCATTAAATATTGAGTCATAAGTTTTTTAAAGCATAAATATTTTGAATCATTCCCTTTTGGTTCATATTATATTCAAAAAAAATTTTAAAAAACTTGTAATCTTTCAAAATAAAGTTTGGAATCTAAACAACATTATTTAGAAAAAATCAAAATGTTTATAATATATATATATATATATATATATATATATATATATATATATATATATATATATATATATATATATATATATATATATATATATATATATATATATATATATACATAAAATAAACCTGTGAAAAGCTTTTTAATTTGAAGAATCGGAAATTTTCACTACCTATTTTTTATAAAAAGTTAAAATAATTTAAACAAAACGTTCATATCCTTAATAATAATATTTTTAAAAATTTTCTTTTACAAACTTAATAAAATAGTATTACGAATTACTCTATCAATTGCTTTATTTGAATTTGGATAAAAAGTTTTCTATATGTTTTATAAAAATAAATATTTCTTAAACTTAAAATATGAACATGTCAAAAACTTATTTTTAAAAAATTCTTTATACAAATTTACTAGTATAGTGAGTAGAAGTATCCTTTAAATTTTCATGATTTTTGGAGAGAAAAAAAATTTTCCGAGTTTTTTTATAAAAATAAAAAATTAAAAAAATATATTTTTTTCAAAATTTCATGAGTGTGCTCATATTGTAGATAATTAAATTTAAGAACTTTAGGTTTTTCAGAATTGATTTTTATAAAGATAAAAAACTTATACCCGAAAAATAAAACAGGTGGAAAAAAAATAAAACGTGGCAGAGAGAGAGAGAGAGAGAGAGAGAGAGAGAGAGAGAGAGAGAGAGAGAGAGAAATGAGAGGGTGGAGAGGTGTAGGATCAGATTTTATTTCCTTTTTATTACCAAAATGTTAAAATCTCGCAAATAATTACCAAAATGTCATATTATCTCACAAGTTTTTGACGATAAATAAAGTTAAATCTCATCTACTTATTTTTTTCAATCCGAATGCTAAAAATTGTCCTCACAGTCCTCACCAAGTTTTGAGACCTTACCTGATCCTAATTTTATATATATATATATATATATATATATATATATATATATATATATATATATATATATATATATATATATATATATATATATATATATATATATGTATATATATATATATATATATATATATATAAATATATATATATATATATATATATATATATATATATATATATATATATATATATATATATATATATATATATGTATGTATATATGTATATATATATATACACACACACACATATATATATATATATATATATATATATATATATATATATATATATATATATATATATATATATATATATATATATATATATATATATATATATATATATATATATATGTGTGTGTGTGTGTGTGTGTGTGTGTGTGCTTAAAGCCTTGTGGATGGTAAGATATTCGCTAAACCTTTCATGGGTGTTATCTTTCTCACCAAATGCTGAGGTGGTTAAGTGGTTCAATATGCTTTTCAGCTTGATGAAAAAAATATGCATAACACCCAAGTCATGTAGGCAGTAGTTCGTGTTGTTGGTCGATGTTTAATGAACATTGGCGAAAACTTGAAGAAACACTTCCTCGATGAAATCAATTGGTGCCTTGTGGTGAGGAAACTATGTTGGAGCTCTTTCCGGACCTGTTTGTGGAGTTAATTCCAAGGGCTTAAACATCTGAAGAGATCGAAGCGTCTCTCGATACAAAGGAGAAGATTGTTGAGTCAAAGATTGAAGATTGTGTCGAAGACCAAGGCATATGAGATGCGCTTCGATTATGTTTTGCCGAAAGACCTTTTGGCAGTCAAAGTCGAAGCATTTCGACTCTACTCCTTCGACTGAATCCATGTGGTCCAGTAGGGTTCCTGCATCATGGTATGTGCACGTTGCTTATTCTCAGGACTGATTGTACGATCCCTGCAACACGACATGTTAGACCCTTATTCACGCCTACCTTAGCAGTGTAACATGTGGAATAACCTCATCAATCCTCAAATCCACCATCACATCTCTTAGTTGTGTATAAATAGATAGTGTTGATCATCATTGTAAATACTCCTGGATAAGTGAGGTAGAAATTAGGGTTTCATTATTCTTATTATTCATCCTTGTAATAATTGAGTTGTATCCTATTTCATCAACGAACATCAACCATATTTAGTACTTCTAGTTGTTCTGATTATTTTCGCATTCGACATATTGAGAGGGACAGATTTGAATACTCATTAGCTTAGTCTTCGAGTCAGAGTTGTTCTTTCATTGTTTGATTGTTTCACAACACCCTTCAATATCATATAATACACATGTGACTATATCATGTAATATTCACATGTGAATATACCATGTAATATGCACATGTAGATACACAATATAATATTTACATGTGATTATACCATATAACATATAAACGTTTTCTTTAAATGTAAACATACAACATAAACATAATACATGTATAATTTTCACATGTGAATAAACATATAAAAGCAAATTCACATGTGAACGTGCCATCGAATACTCATTTGTGGATATACCAAGTAATATTCACCTGTGAATAAATCATCATTATTATTATGAAATAATATTATACATAATATTCACATATGAATATACAATATAATATTTACATATGATTATTCCATATAACATATAAAGTTATATCCATATGTGAATAACATACAGATGTATGTTCACATACCATGCAATATTCATATGCGAATATACCATATAATATTCATATATGAATATACCATTTAACATTTAGATGTGAATATATCACGTAATATTCACATGTGAGCATATGGTTAGGGTAGGAAATGGGTGGGTTGGTGGTGTTAGGGGTAGGGATGGGGTGTGATGGGGGTACGGTAGGATGGGCAGGGTAAGGTGGGTCGGGTAGGGGTAGGGGTGAGGGTAGGGGTAGGATGCAGTATGGGTAGGTAGGGGTATGTAGGGTGGGGTGGGGAGTAGGTGGGTGGGAGAGTAGGGTGGATAGGTGGTCAGGGGTGGGGAAGGGGTAGGTAGGTAGGTTGGGGTGGGGTAGATGAGTGTGTAAGGGGTGGGGTGGGGAGGTCGTAGGTCAAGGTGGAGGGTGGGGGTTGGGTTGTTGGGGGTGGGGAGTGGTGGGTGGGTGGGGTAATGGTGTTGGTGTTGGGTTGGAGTTGGTAGGGGTGGGGTGGGGTAGGGGTTGGGGTTGGGGGTTGGGTAAGGGTGGTGTGGTGGGGGGTTGGGTGGGGTTTGAGGTGTGTGTCGGGGTGAGGTGGGGTGGGGTGGGTTTGGGTGGATGTGGGTGGGGTGGGTCGTTGTGGAAGAGGGGAGTTGAAATTTTATTTTCAAAAAATTTGGTTAATAAATATTATATCAATTTGTTTTTTTCTATGTTGCATAACATATTCTAATGAGATTGTTCATTGTAATAAAGGGTATAATAGTACCTAATTGTGAAAAGAAAAATGGTTATTTGATTTTTTAAAATAACCGTAAAGTTAAACTTTCATATTACGATATCTGAATTTGTTAAACGAAAATAGGGTACAAGTTGATATTCTTACGTCTCGATCATGGACCACAATTGTTTTCATCTGATTTCACCATTAATTCTAAACGATAGAATTACATTCTTACTTTAAGAGATGCAAATACTAAAAAATGTATCTCCATAATGGAAACCCATCACTTGAGAGTGGAATCTTAAATGTTATATCTCGAGTTTAAAACCGTGAATGTTCTCTCAACGCCCAACGGTTGTTGTTTTACGATTTATTTTTCACATAATCATGGGACTAACTGCATGATAAAATCATCATGATGCAATGTATATGTTTAGTAAAAAAATCCAAATATTGTTTAACAATTACCCATAATAAATATCGTTATAAAAAGTCCATTGAAAATTACTCTTTCTCCATTATAAAATGATGTACAAACGATCGTATTCAATAGCTAATTATAACCGACAAGAATACAAGGAACGAAAAGATAACTCCAAAATGATCGTTATTTGATTGCTCCAAAAAGCCATGTAAAAGAAAAAACGAAATAAAAAATGGTAAATCTTCTGAATAGCTATGTCAATCTGTCTCAAGGCCCACATAGAAGGTTTATCGCGGAATACTAACGATATTTTGAATGTGTCAATGTTTGAATTTTGGATCTCCTGTGCGAAATTTCGTAACTCAACCAACTAGTCTTCTATCGTGTGGACTAAAATAGCGATAAAATATAAGAAGGAGAAGGTAAGCAAACATCATTAACCCTAAAAGATCATAATTAATTAGGATAAGATTATTAATCAATTATCTAAATCAAATTTCACAAAATATTGCAAAAAAAAAAAAAAAAAAAAAAAAACGTGTTTTTCAGGTTCTAACGGTCCCAAATGGCCGAAAAACACCTTACGTCATGGTAAAACGATGATTTTTTTAATTGATCCATTTGACATGTTGTGTGTGAATTTCGTCCTATTCCAAGCTGTCTGACTACTTAAAGAGATTTGTTGATGTTATTATAACACTTTCATTCTTATTAGTACTACAATATCAATCCATGCATCAACACTTATACCAACTACATGAAAAAAGTTCTTGAAATATTTTATCTTGATATTAATGCATTTAGATATTAAGATGAATTTGTTTAAGTGTTGAGTAACATGTCATATTATCATAAAATCAATATAAATGAATGTGATTATAGAAAAATATGTCACTAAATTGATAATATAATTCTTTTATGTCAGTCATTTAAAAGGTTTATAAGTAGACAAATCCGTTTTTTGCATGATTTTGGGTACTTTTATTTTTCTCTAAAATATTAATTTATCAGATAACGGTGTCAAAGATATATAATATCCATTATCCAACTCAAGATAACATATTTGCAAATTAATAGATCATAATTATCCCCACCCGATCTTCAAATACATAATAATCTTAAAATACAAATTGTCAAAAAAATCTTAATCAATTTGTAAAATCATTTTCGCTCTATAACTTTACTTTATCCCGTCGTTATCCTAAAAACGTTTTAAAGTATCCGACCAATTTCGTAATTTGAATTTAAAATTATATTTTATAGTTTTTTAATACACAAAAAGGGGTTGACAAAGTTAGTGGCAACAGCATTTGTTGTCTTTGTGTTTGAAAAGAATTAACCTAACAAGGAACATTTAAAGTTTCTACAATTTTTCCTAAATAAAAGCCACCCTTAACGAGGGAAAAGGAGCATCGTCAAATTTTATTTTATTATGTTAGATTATACAATATGATAATCAATAATAAAAAGAAATGTCCTCATGATACTAATTGCAATTTTTTGTACTCGGTTTCACACGTATATATTTTTCCTTATGAACGGTTCAAAAATACAATACTCGGGTTGATGTGGCTGCTGTGTATCGATTTGATTATTTGGAACTAGGCGAATCCCGGTGCGTTGTGCAGAAATACAATTATATAATTAAAATATTAAAAGATTATATATTATTCAAAATAACAAATAGCTGTTTTCTTTGTAGGCCGTTGTACGATTTTACAGAAATTAAAATATAACTTTGGTAAGTTAGTTATAAGTAAGTTGAAAATTGTATTAGAACTATATATTGTTATAAATATAATATTTGTATTTTAAGTATGAAAAAATAATTTTTAGATAAGAAAATATGAGATGAACATATGATACCTCTAGGACCGAGAGTAAGTCCAACAACGTCAGTACCGGTGGACATATAAAAATTATACTAATTTTTTGAGGCTTTAATTTTAGTTGATATCCAATGACAAATTGAGGAGTATGGAGCATAGAGTGTTTGCAAATGAGAAAGGGTCGAGGGTGTCGGTGTCGTGTTTCTTCAGCACCTCCTTAGCGCCGTCGACGAAGGTGTATGGTCCGATCAAGGAGCTGGTTTCTGATGACAACCCGACGAAGTACAAAGAAACCACCGTTCATGACTTCATTCAGTATTCCGTCTCTAAGGGCCTTGATGGCACTCCTCGTTTGCTTCATTTTAAGCTTTAAAGTATATCACAAATTTATACTTAAATTCATCAACAAATTCATCCAATAAATTAAATATGTTAAGTTGAAAGTTGAAGAATTAAGTTGAGAATATTTATTTTATTTCACATTAATTAACCCAATAGTAATCATTATTAGAAGAAATTTGAAAAGTCATAGGAGTTTCAAATTGATATGGTGCAAGTATTTGTGCTTCTTTTATAAGATACTAGGCGAATCCCCGCGCGTTGCGCAGGAACATAATTATGTACCGACCGAAAAAAACACAAATTAATATGATAAATGATATATATTTATCATAATGTAGATTAATTGAATGACCTCTATGATAAGATTAGAAATCGTCGTTTTTGACCATCACTATTACATAAGAAATAATTGGATGATATCTACAAAGTTGTATAATAATTTAGGGATAGGGTAATTATTTCACTATAGTTTATCAAAGGATTTCTATATCACTCAAATATATTGCAAAAAACACTTTTAATGATAATAATATCTGTACATTTTAATATTGTTTATGTGGTTATATAGTCAAACCCACACATGGCACCACATATGTGATTTTCAGATTTTGAAAAGCACAAATTGTATAACAAAAGTTTAAAATTTGATTATACAGCATAATGCATGCGATTTTATGCTACTTGATGAACGAATCCATAACTCATCTCAAGATCGACTTGCAAAATTTTAAAGCTAAACCTATTAAAATAGAAATAAGTAAACTTTTAACTAAATATTTCCTTGAACTTTAATATTTGAAAATGTTTCCAACAATAAAAATATCTAATGATTTATATAAATGTTTTAACTTTGAGAGAGACCTATATGTATAGCATAAAAAACTTTTTGAGTTGGTTTATCATGACGATGTGAGATCAAAATTTCGTTCATATTATGTTATTTTGTTTCATTTTCTTATCCCACATCACTTAAGAAACATAACTGAAGAGAAATCAAACATATATAAATAAATAGACTAATATATTTCTCATCCTACATTGCCTAATAAACAAATTTCAAAAGAAACCAAGTATTTATAAGTAGAGAACCTAAAACCATTTCCCTCATATGTTATTTTCATCTCAAAATTGGCTCGCAAAAATTTTAAAGCTTGACCTATTAAAATAAAAATAAGTAACCTTTTAACTATATATTTCCTTGAACTTTAATATTTGGAAATGTTTCCAACAATAAAAAATATCTAATGATTTATATATATATATATATATATATATATATATATATATATTAACTTTGAGGGAGACCTTTATTTATAGCATAAAAAAGCTTCTTGAGTTGGTTTATTATGACGACATGGGATCAAAATTTCCTTCATATTGTGCTATTTTGTGTCATTTTCTTATCCGATTTGGGATTTTGAAAAGCACAAACTGTATCTCAAAGTTTAAAATTGGATTATATAGTATGGTGCATGTTGTTTTGTACAACTTGATGAATGAATACAGAGTTCATATCGAGATCGACCCGCTGTATTTTAAATTTCGAACTCATTATAATAAAATTTATAAAACTTTTACTATATATTTCTTTGAAATTTAATATTTGGAAATGTTTCCAACAATAAAACTGACTAATCATTTATATAATTGTTTTATTTTGAAGAGGACATTTATTTATAAAATAAAAAAAATTCTTAAGTTGGTTTATCATTTCGATGTGAGATCAAACTTTCTTAAGTTGGTTTATCATTACGATGTGGGATCAAACATTAGTGTGTTATTTTATTTTATTTTCGTATGTTATTTTGTATTCTTGATCTTGATTGTAATCAGATTAGGAATCAGTTGCAACATTTCATGAAACATTAGTTTCAGTTTTAGGATCGATTTCGTAAAATTTGAACGGGTATCTGATATCCATTTTAATTTTTTTCTAAATAAATTCAAATTAATGTAATACGTGATAAATATTTATATTGAACTACGTTGATTAAATAACCTCTATTATAATATTTATATGTATAAACTGTTTACAATATTTTGTCATCACACATTAAACTATGGTACACGACGTGCGATGAACTTGCAACTCAATTGGTTTTTTGTCATCTGTTTATTTTCAATACTTTTGGAAGCTAAAAAATAGTAGAATTGTTGAAACTTTAAAATAAAAACATGTTTTTATGACAAATTAACCACTAATCAACAATAAACTTTGAAAACCAAATGATCAATATTGATAAGAGAACCTAAGTAGTGGTATTATATAGGGAAAATATTAAAGGTTATATATGTGCAACGCAATGTGATTAAAGTAAAAAAAATCCAATTAACATAATGATATTTTTATTAGAGATACGTAGATATATATACATATATAGATATATTTTGATATATAGATAATGATTCAATTTAATTTGTTTTACTAATGCTCAAGGTCTCAAACACTCTCTAATGAAAATCCTTATACACATGTATCGTGATGAATCGAAAAAATGTCAACGTCTTTGTCACTTTTTTACTACGACATACTCTAAACTTGCAACCTAATCAGTTTTCAAAAGTTTTTTTTAGTAATATTCATATTCATTTTTTAGTTTTAATACTTTTGGAAACTAAAACATAATAGTATAATCCTTTATCACCTTGAGGAAAATGTTTCGACGATAAAATGGTAGTTAATTAATAATACACTTTGAAAGATATATTATGATCAAATTTGATGGATAATGTAATCAAATGAGTGATATTATATAACTGAAAATTGAAATGTTAGTTAGATGTGTGAAACAATGTGAGACAAAGAAAAATGTCAAAATAATCTGGTAAAAATAAAAATATAATGTTGAACCACATTATTTAGAATGATCTCATTTATAAGAGATAGTTAAAACATTCACAATTGAAAATTTCTACGTATATATTGGTGATTCGAAAAATGTTTACGTCGGTGTGAGTTTTTACAAACGACATACTATAAGCTTCCAACATAGTCAAGTTTTTAAAAATTTTAACTAATTTTTATTTTTACTTTTGAGTTTCAATAATTCTGAGAGTTGAAACTAAATAGCAGAAATCTTGTAAAACTTGCGATAAAAGCATGTTTTTATGATAAAATAATGACTAATCACTAATTAATAATAGGCTTGAAATATCAAGTTCAAGTTTGATGGATAAGAGAATCACATGAATTGTATTACATAAGAGAAAAAGAAAAGGTCATTTATGTATGTAAAGCAATGTGGGATAAACAAAAAAAGAAATTTAAAAATTCATTAGAAATATGAAAAGACATGTAAGTTTCAAATCAATGTGGTGCTTGGAAATATGCTTCTTTTATATATATATATATATATATATATATATATATATATATATATATATATATATATATATATATATATATATATATATATATATATATATATATATATATATATATATATATATATATATATATATATATATATATATATATATATATATATATATATATTGATATGGTGCAAGTATTTGTGCTTCTTTTATAAGATACCAGACGAATGCCCGCGCGAGCGCATGTTAAAAATATATTATGAAAATCGTAACAAATATAATAAACTATAAGAGTTTCAACTTTTATTAGCTACTTAATTGATTGATATTTTCTTTTTAAAAACTATTCAACGAACAATTACTGAAATCAATAATCACACCATAAGTATGAAGTAACTGAAAATGTTAATTTTTTTAATAATTAAGAAAATAAAAAAATCAAATGAATGTGGTAATTGATAGATAATTTATTTATAGTTTTGGATAGAAATTTTATAAGTTAATTATGAGTTTCAACTTTTATTAGCTACTTAATTGATTAACTTACTTTTTTATAAAAATCCATTCAACTACTCATTACTTAATAGTTAATAATCAATAATCACATCATGATTATGAAGTAATTGAAAATTTCATGTAAATATATTATAATTCAAAAATTTATAGCCGAAAGTCAAAATAAAATTTCAATTAATTATTTGGTTAATTATTAGAAATCATTATTTACTATATAGTTGAAAGTCGAAAAGTTTAAACAATTAAATATGTTACTTAAATTAAACTTTTAGATTTAGGATATTAAAAATAATTATTTATTTTGATCTACATGTGTTATTTTTTCAATAATTTTTTCAAACGTTCATGCGTTTTTTTATAATTGTCCTAAATATCATTTTTACGATAAATACTAAAATATAATATTTAGGTAAGTAATTATGTATCAAGCTCCTTCAAATTATTAAACACTCTAGTATATAAATAAGATTTTATTTTATAATCACAAACATAAAACATAATAATAAAATTTAAAAACTTGTACTATGAGGAGATGTGTACTATTATAATTGATAAATTAGAATACCAAAAATAATCATCAACTAATTATATAAGCTTGAGTTCTAGTTACAAAATAAACATAAAACATGACGAAACATAATAATCTCACTTTAAAATTTGTTTAATACTCTCACGTTTTGTTTGTCGAAAATGTTGTATGATGGTTTTTAATATATATATATATATATATATATATATATATATATATATATATATATATATATATATATATATATATATATATATATATATATATATGTATATATATATATATGTATATATATATATATATGTATATATATATATATATATATATATATATATATATATATATATATATATATATATATATATATATATATATATATATAAGACATAACAAAAAACTTAACTCTCTTGTAATATATAACAAACTTACAAATTCAAAACTTTAACAACGTAATATGGCTCGAAATATAGCAAAAAAACACTCAAACCAACATAAAAATCTTCTCATTATGAAATTTGTTTCACATTATCATGTTTTCTTCGTCGATAATGTTGCATGATCATTTTTAATCTATAAGACATAACAAAAAACCATTAAGTTACTATAGTAATATATAACAAACTTACAAATTCAAAACTTTAACCTCGTAGCATGGCTCGAAATATAACAACAAATACTCAAACCAACACAAAAATCTTTAAACTTTCGTATTCTTCTTACTAGACATTTTCTATCACTTTATATGTGATTTGTATTTCTATGTTAGTCAAATGATTAACCTCTTTCATAGTAAACAAAAAAAACTATTCAACTACAATTCATTTAATATTTATACATTTTATTTCATATTAGTTTAAATACTTAGTAATTATTAGGCATATGTTAAAAAACTCTTGAATTGTTTCTATTAATTAATTGAAAGATGAAGGGTTGTGGAGGTTTCAAATGAATATGGTGCAATAATGAGACATATCTTGAACCATATTCATTTGGATGTCCTCATTTATAAGATTTACTAGACGAAATCCTGCGCGTTGCGCAGGTTAAAGTTTTGTAAGAAAAAAATTTGTCATTAACATTATCCATGAAATAATAATTCTCCCACAAAGTTGATATATAAACTTGTAACTCCTTTGAACAATAAACATCTATTACAATCACAATGCTCAATGGTCGTTACCCACGACTTGTGCTTGAATAAAGTTAAATATAATTCTCAAATTAGTGTTACTTTTTCTATTGTGGTTATTAACTAATTTAAATATTACTTGTTGTACCATCTTTTTTATTTCAATCATAATAATTATTTAAAATATCAACCATTCTTTAAAGTTATGTAATATAAATTATAATTTATGTTACTATATATTATTATTATCGTCAATTAAGTTTAAAATCAGTTATTATTATTAAGTTGCTCTAGAAGACATTTAAAAACCAATTATTATTTATTTGTACTTACAGTATCTTGAATTATTACTAAAAAACTATTAAAAAGTTATGTGTGTGTCAAATCAATATAATATACATCTTTAATAAATGATTAGTTACACCCACAATGATGAAACTCAATCAAACAATCATATAATATTTCAAAATAATAGTATACACCTTTAATAAATTGTTAGTTAAATGCATTGAATATTTATTAATATTACAACCCTTCAAATTCCAAATAAGAGTTATTTAGCATTAAATAGTACAATGAAGAGGTTTTTTTCTACTTATGGTGTTTAATTGATACTTATGGTACTTAATTAAAGAGCATTAAAATATTTAAATTGTATTTGGTAAAATAAATAAATAATATGATCATCTAATGTATATTATTATGCTATATTTGAACATTTACATTTGAATATTGTAACGCCAATAAAACTAACAATATGTTAGTTCTACGTTTTGAATTTTTTTATTATAGATTATTATTGTATAATTGTTTCAAAGTAATGTTTCAAATCATGTGTTCTAGAATATAATTATCGAATAAATGTGTGGAAAGTTATTTGACAGTAATAAATTTGTAGGTCTTTAAAGTATTTCATTGTAAGAAATGTGTTTATATTATATTCATTAGTATACAATTAATCAACAATTTTAAAAAATATCATATCAGTTTTAAAAAACATTGGAACTATTTGATTATATAAAAACCTACAAACTCATTAT
Organism: Cichorium intybus; assembly: GCA_023525715.1. Lineage (NCBI taxonomy): Eukaryota > Viridiplantae > Streptophyta > Magnoliopsida > Asterales > Asteraceae > Cichorium > Cichorium intybus. The sequence continues at coordinate 62,915,338 of CM042011.1, forward strand.
TATAAACTTAATTATGATCTTTATAAGTGTACATGTATTTGTTTATTGATTTATATTAACGTATTCATGAAGACTTTGTATTTTTATGAATTAAAATACTTGAGAAACACAAATGAGTTATTTTCTAGTTATTACCATTTCTACATATACATTCATTGTTTTATATTGTTGGACACTATTTTTAAGCTTAAGCTTGTGTAACGTATATCATATGAGATGTATTCATTATCAACAAATAATTAGAATGTAATAGAAAAAACACAAACTTATATATATATATATATATATATATATATATATATATATATATATATATATATATATATATATATATATATATATGTGTGTGTGTGTGTGTGTGTTTGTGTGTGTGTGTAAAATATTCATCAATAAAATAATTATACTTTTCTAATTATATTAGTTACACACCCAACTATAAAATCCAATCAAACAATTATATATGATATTACAAAATAAGAACATACATCTTCAACATATTGTAATAAATAAATTGAAATATAATAATTTTTTTCTCTTGGATCTAAATGTATAATATAAACATTTTATTGAAATATTCATCAAAAAAATAATTATACTTTTCTCGTAATATTAGTTACACACCTTACGACGAAATCCAATCAAACAATTATATATGATATTACAAAATAAGAACATACATCGACGACATATTGTAACAAATAAATTGAAATAGAATCATTTTTTTCTCTTGGATCTAAATGTATAACATAAATAATTTATTGAAAACTAAAGAAAGTAGAAGCAAAAAAGAAGTGAATACAAATTGAAAAAAAATAACTTAAATAAGTTATAGCATTTTAAAATCTTGATTGGCATACCCGTTTTTAGTTCTTCCCAATACACAAATCTTTCTTTTAGATATTATTGTAGATTTCTTGCATCTTCTTTTCCATCTTCATACACTTTAGATAACAAAAACAAAAATATGAGAAGAAAATAATGCAACAAAACATGAAAATAATGTTCTTATATAGGGAAAAATATTTCATTAACTAAACAATTAAGTGGAAGAAGTTGAAAATGTGGAAGTTTCAAATGAATATGGTGCAAGAATGAGAGCTATCTTGAACCATATCATTTGGATGGCTTCTATTATAAGAGTTATATATATATATATATATATATATATATATATATATATATATATATATATATATATATATATATATATATATATATATATATATATATATATATATATATATATATATATATATATATATATATATATATATATATATATATATATATATGCATATGCATGGATGGCTTCTATTATAAGAGTTATATATATATATATATATATATATATATATATATATATATATATATATATATATATATATATATATATATATATATATATATATATATATATATATATATATATATATATATATTCATGCATATTTTAGTATAAAGAATGTTGTTAATTTCAAGATCTTATCTAACATCGTGATCAGAAGACCTGATCTGTATATGCAGATCTTACCAAAATGAACTAGTCACAGAGGAGGAACACGATGATTACAACCAAGAGTACCGAAATAAATACATCAAAATAAAACAATTTAAACAAGATTAATTTGTTTCAAATTTATAACATTTTATAATTCAATAAAACAATCAAGATGAAATATTCTTATATCGTTCATTAAAGTAAAACTCGTCGACTTTTACGTTTTCCGATTTTTGCACAATTACATCAAAACTGATATTTCGGTAATATTTTTCGAAATACAAAACCAGTTCTATAGTATGGTAAACATATAAATATTAATCTTTTGAAATATTTCTTCATTTGTTATTGATGTTATTTTTGACTAGAAATTGACTTTTTTTAGTACATATATAGTTCTATAAGATTTTAAAAATACATAAAAATTAAGTTAATAGATATTATAAGTTTTAAGTTTGAGGGGTACACATAATTTTCTAAATATGGTTTAAAGTTTATAGAAAGCCTATTATGTTAATACATACTATGTTGATACATAATTTTAAGATATAATCATACAATTTTATTTTAATTTACACAATAAATTTTTATTTAGAACCACAACATACACTAACATTTTTTAGTTTAAATAATATATATATTAGTTATTTTATGTAAATTTAAAAATATTTTTAGATCTTATCATTAAAAAATTAAATCGTGATGTTTAAAATAAATTAGGAATATTTATATACCCTACTTTTTACTATAAATTATGAATGAAAAAATTAAAATGGATGTCATAGGTATTATTCTTCTTGTTGGTAAACATAAAAAAGACTTTAGTTATTCCTTTGGTGAAACTATGCAATACATTGTAAATGGAAAAAGTTGGGGGGTCATGGCCTCCCTAAGCCCCCTTTACCTTCCGGCATTGACTAGTCATGGAAATTTATTGCATGGTCTTGTTTGTGCGATACTTATTATAACTTGATTTTGATCAAAACATTGATGGTGGAATCAACTTATATTCTTAAGCATGAATCACGACTCTTGTAGTTGCAAACCATAAAAATTAAAAAGAAAATATATTAAGCAGAAAAAAAAGTTATTGTGACCATGTACCACTAAAATACAAGATCACAAAGAGATACACACACACACACACACACACATATATATATATATATATATATATATATATATATATATATATATATATATATATATATATATATATATATACATACATATATAAGGCAAATTTACACTATAGCCCATCGAAGTTTCAGCTTCTGGTTTAAAAGGTTCCTCAACTTATTTTGTTTGCTTTCTAAGGGATTGAAGTTGTCTTTAACTTGTCTAAAAGGTCATATGACCTCTTAAAGCCGGTTTCCTATGCCTACGTGTCCTTATATACCCCTTATACACCCATTATCAGCATACTCCTATGCATACGTGTCCTTATATACCCATCGAGAGAAGTCAACAATTGTTTCTCGTAACGTTTCCTTCGAAGATATTGGAACTCATCGTGAGAAGTCACCGCCGATCGGGAAAACATGTAAGATCAAACGGTGGTAGAAATCCGATAAACAAATTCTTCGACCACAATATCGATTCCACTTGTTTCCATTTTGAAATCCACAAAGGAAACGACCCAGATACGCGATTTGAAGAAGAAGACGAAGATTAATACCAGGAAAACAAAGCTCCAGGATGTGAGTTTTGCTAGATATGAATAGTGTTTGAATCTATAAATGTATGGGTTGAATCACCCAACACTTATTCTTTCCTGATTTTCGTATAATGTGATTAGGGTTGAATCAGAATCCGGTTTTTTTCAAGAAACTTGAGAGGATACAGAATGATTCACTCTTTTCTTCATCAATTGCATCATTCTTCTTTTTCTTGAGGATGTTGTGTTGTAACTTTTGATCAGGTCATTATTGAAATGTGACTCAACCAGGACTCGGCTGACTCGCCAAGTTGCAGATTGAGATGAAGGATGGTGGGGATTTGCTTAAGAGGTTTGCCGGTGCTCGGAACCGGTCGCGAAAGGGGAAGAACCGGCCGGTTTGGTTGGTTTTGCGTAGGACGAAGGAGAGAGGAGATAGGAGAGAAAGGTGATGGTGGTGTTCGTCTGTGGATTGCGACTGTGTCCGATGGTGAGGTTGGTAGGATTTGTGGTTCGCGTGAGGACGATGGTGTTTCGGTGGGTTGAGATCGCAAGCAAAAGAGAGAGAAGAGACAGCAGCGACTGGACGGAGGTGCGAGCAGGCGATGGCGAGGTGATCGACAGTGAGGAGAAGCAGCGGTGGATGGTTGCAGACGACCGGTAAAGAAGGTTAAGGACGAGAGTAGTTGGTTCACGTGATCGGGAGAGAAAGAGAGGAGAGGGATGAGTGAAAACGGGTTAGGGTTAGGTTTAGGGTAGACACGTAGGCATAGGAAACCGGCTTTAAGAGGTTATGTGACCTTTTAGACAGGTTAAAGACAACTTCAATCCCTTAGAAAGCAAAAAAATAAGTTGAGGTACATTTTAAACCAGAAGTTGAAACTTCGATGGGCTACAGTGTAATTTTGCATATATATATATATATATATATATATATATATATATATATATATATATATATATATATATATATATATATATATATATATATATATATATATATATATATATATAATAACCAATGTAATTTTGCATATATAGAATATAGCTTACATATGCACTTTGAACGATAACTCGTTTCATTATTAGTTAATTCTTAAAAGATTATTCGTTTGATCACTTAACTATAGAATATAGCTCATTTTCTACGTAAATATATAGTATTATGGGTTCCTATTTCGAAAACTCCGATAACTTCAGAAAAACCTCTTTATATGTAAATATATGTTGTATACATAGCGACAATTTTTTTTTTTTTTGTCTGTATTCTCGTTTATTTAATGCACTCGTTTATAGTAGTTTTCTCTATAATTTGGGAAAATTTTGGGGTGTTTTAGCCTCGATGAATTGGTAAATACCCATAATATTTGAACTGGACTCCTGTTCTAATGGAGGCTTAAATCTTATCAACGAAGGTGATTAGTAATTATATGGAAATTAATGATGAATAATCGAATATAATGAAAATTATTTGCTAATTTACTACAACCGCCCAATCGTTAACGTTGGAAATAGTTGTGTATGGGATGTCAAAGCCGCGAATCATTCTAGTGAAGTCAAAAGAAAGCCATAGGGTTGATTTGCGTACATCAATAATGTTAATTCACACTTTTGGCAAAGTTTTCAAAAACATTTGGGAACCAAAGCTTTAATGAGTACTGATTATCATCCGCAGACTGATGGTCAAACCGAGATGACTATACAGACGTTACAGGATATGCTTAGAGCTTCAGTGATTGATTTTGGAGGTAGCTGGGACGATCATCTACCTTTGGCTGAATTTACGTATAACAATTCATATCATTCTAGCATTCAGATGGCACCCTTTGAGGCGTTATATGGATCAATGTGTAGAACACCGTCATGTTGGTCAGAAGCGGGAGAAAAGCCACTAGCGGGTCCCGAGATTATAACTGAGACTAAAGCAAAGATTAAAAGTATTCGTGAACATATGAGAGTTGCTCAGCAGCGTCAAAAAAAATACGCGGATAAACGAAGGAAACCATTGGAGTTTCAAGTTGGAGACATGGTAATGTTGAAAGTGTCTCCCTGGAAGGGAATTATTCGTTTTGGTAAGCGTGACAAGCTAAGTCCACGGTTTATCGAACATTTTCGTGTAATTCAACGAGTAGGAGCAGTAGCTTATAGACTCGAGCTTCCTGATGAGTTACGGGGAATTCATAATGTGTTTCATATATCACATCTTCGTAAGACCTTATATGATCAGTCTACACAAGTTTCCTTGACCGAGGTTCAATTAGATAAGAAGGTACAATATCAAGAACAACCGGAGAAAATTTTAGACAGAAAAATAAAGAAGTTGCGGAACAAGGAGATTGGGATTGTGAAGGTACAATGGAGACATCATCGAGGCACAGATGTCACATGGGAACCTAAAGAAGAGATGCGATCCAAATACCCACTTTTGTTTCAAGAGATTCCGAGGACGGAATCTTTTAAAGGGGGAGATAACTTGTAACGCCGTAATATTTTCGATAAGTAAATTTGAGTTAATCTTAGAGTAAATAAGATTTACTAGGTTGTTATATGAGTTAGGGTGATTAGAAATTCATTTAGGAGGAATTTAAGCTTTAAAAGTGTCAAAAATAGAAAACTGGGTCGTGTTAGTGGACACGGGTCGTGTAGATATCCGTAAACGTACAATAGGTAAAACCCGGGTTGTGTTCGAAAACCCGGTCGGATCCTGAAAAACCCGGGGCGTGTTCCAAAACCCGGGGTGTGTTCGTTGCAGGGGTTAAATACATTTTCTTCCTCATTTTTCCCATTTACGAACAAAAAACCTCCATGGGCGATTTTCAGAGCTAGGGGTGCGATTTTTGAGCTTCTTGATCGAGGGTTTTGCGTAGGAAAAGCTTTGGGATGTCGGATTTAACACCCGAAACACGTTCTCGAGTTCTTGATTTTTGAGGTTAGTGAATTTGAGTTTTAGGGTTTCAAACCCTAGATGCCCAAATCCGAAAATATACTTTTAATTAGCTTATTTATTGTTATTAGGTTGTTAATATATGTTGTATTGAGTCTTTGTTACGATTATTGCGAAGTTTTAACGGTTGATTTGGTAAAACCGCGAAATTTGGGGGTTTTGATTTGATAGCATATGATATTCATTATTTGTGATTGGTATTAGCTATTAATCTCTTAATCCATTGAGTTAGATGTTGAGATATGATTGTGGTGTTAAATTTACAGCTGATACTCATAGGAGGGAAGAAGATATACAAGGTACGGGTGGACCACGAGCCATACAGACATCAGGTGAGTAGTTATAATTCATTATGTATGGTTTGACTATATCTTAATTGAATTATTTGTACATGTTAATTGGTTGAGATAACCAATGTATATGAGTTAAACAAGGTTTAGAATTCCTTGTTATATACGAGTACTTGGCTTGATTGAGTATACTAAATGACTGAGATAGTCATAGAGATTGAGATCAGTGATTTGGTTGTGATAGTTGTTGATAACTGTTAGAACGATTTCTAAATTATAATGATTTTCTCACCGAGCTTAATTAGCTTATAAAGATGGTTATGTTATATGTGTTTAGGTGACAGGGGCAAGAAGGTTGCAGAGGGATGAATGACTTAACTTGGGACTTGACTTTTGGACTGTTTGTAAACCATGATACACTCTTTTGTATAGTTTTTGTAACCCAGTTTTTAGGACACGTTTGTTTAAGTACTTGTTCTTTTGAATACTACTTGTACTTATGTTGCTTAACTTTGATTATACCATGATCACTTGTGTTTAATTTGAGTGATTAATGGTGTATTTCGGAGATAAGAAACTGGGTGTTACAAGTTGGTATCAGAGCTAGGTTTGAGTGAATTGAGGGTAAATTCTTGACTCAAACTAATGAAGAGAGAGGTCCCAAATTTGTCCCTATGCAACTATTCCTCTGAGCACACGTAATGAGTATGTGTGTTATTTGGAAAATTTTGATGACTTATGTGATATGAAAAGAGTATTGAGATAGATGAGATTGTAATGTGTTAAATTTCTTTTCAGCCTCATTATGAGTTCTGGAAAGGAAAAAGAGGGAGGTGATCGCCAAGACGAGCAATCGGGATCACAGGGTTCGGGACTGGGGCGCCAGTCCGAAGGCGAGATACCGCCTGAGTTATCATCATCCTTACAAGAGCTTATTGCTGTGGAGGTAGCAAAAGCAATTAAAAGCTTATTGTCTACTCTAGTGAGACCTCAGAAGGAGGCGACGAATAGAGATGATCGAGACCGACCTCCTATCATACCTGTGGTTGGGGAGTGTCAGAGAGAGCCGATTATTATACATGCTGAAGCTGGAGGGTCGGGCGAACCAAATGGTTGCAGTTATGAGACGTTCCGCAAATGTAAACCGATTGATTTCTTCGGTACTGATGACCCTATTGTTGCACGAAATTGGTTAACACACATCAAGAAAGTTTTTCGTACGAGTAAGTGTGCGGAAAAAGATAAAGTTGAGTATGCTACAAATTGTCTGCACAAAGATGCCCAGTTCTGGTGGGAGAATATAAATCTTGATATAAAGAAAGGATTGGAATCGGAACCGACATGGGAGGAATTCAAAACGAAGTTTATGAAAGAATATTTCTCAAACACTGCAATAAAAGTTTGGAGGAGGATTTTCTGAGATTACAGCAGGGAATGCGGTCGTTACAATAGTATACGACAGAGTTTAACGAGAAAGCCAGATTTGCTGCTCATTAGGTAGATACTATAGAAAGAAAGATCGATAGGTATCTGTAGGGATTAAGGACCGAGATACGAGAGTTCTTACAGAGTTCAAGCTTTACCACTTACCAGTAGATTGTCGAGGCAGCCAAATCCCGAGAAAAAGAACTGCGGAGGCGAGATGATGAGAAAAAGGGGGACAAAGAAAGCGGAGGTCAGAAAAGGAAGTGGGAAGGAAAATCGGGAGGCAGTTCCCAAAAACAGCCAGTCCCGAGTTATCAGCCTCGAGGTGATTCGAGAAAGGTGGAGAGTAAATGGTGCAAAAGGTGTCATAGGAAACACTCTGGAGATTGTGATGCGAGCACCCCGTCCCTTATATGTTATCAGTGCGGGAAGACAGGGCATATGGCTCAAGATTGTTTAGAGAAAAGTCGGGTATGTTTCAATTGCGGAGAAAGCGGTCATATCCGCCCAGATTGCCCAAAGCCGAGAACCGATTCACGTTGCGAGACTCCGAGGGCGGGACGAGGTGATGGTCGAGGTGATAGACGAGATAGAGGCGGCGGGAACGTTAGAACTCGAGCCTTTCAGATGATCGTGGAGGAGGCTAGGGAGCGACCAAATGTGATTACAGGTATCTTTAGCCTAAACTCTCTTCGAGCTCGTATGGTATTTGATTCTGGTGCCTCGGTTTCTTTTATATCTATACCTTTTGCGTCTCGAATTCATGTTCCGATATCTGAGATGAGTGAGAATTTGATAGTTGATATTGCTGACGGGAGGGATGTTGTAGTAAATAGTCATTATGCAAATTGTCTGTAACACCCCGTCCCATATACAACATTTTAATAAAACAATTTACGTGTTAAATTTCCCGTAAAAAAATTTTCATTTTCAATATGGGGTGTCACAAGCTCAATACATTACCATAATTTAAGGAAGTAGGTACATACTCTGATCAATCTTGTACTCTTGTTCCTCTAACGCATCATCTACCCTTTTCCCTCGCTACCTGAGTACATAGCATTTTAAAAAAAATATAATACGTAAGACATACGTCTCGTGAGTAATACGGGTTTTAGACCCAAAATAATTTCTCATATTTTAAACATTCCAAATTTTCATATTATTTAATTTCCTATGAGCGCACCCATATGTATTCCTTTTCATTTGAGAGCACATTCCTACGAGCGCACCCGTAGGTTTTATACGAGACGCACCCGTATAACTTCTTCCTCAATAGCATGAAACGGATTCATGTATCAAGGTAAGACAACTACTTTGCGACGGGAGGTACCATCCCAGTAGTGTCTTTTTGCCACCCCTACCGCAGCAGGCCGTGGTCTTTATCCGGATACTTCTTAGCTTCTCAACAGGGCTCAACACTTTATTAATTCTTTGTATTTTCTCATTTATCTTTTGTATACATTATACTTGCTATTTCATAGTATCATTTCCAAATTTCACAAAACTATTTTCAGATTCATAAAACCATTTTCATTAAATCATTTCAACTTCCATAAAACCATTTTGACTCCCAAAACATTTTATATAAAATTCATTTCTTTGTATAAAAACCCATTTTGCTACGTACCCAAAAATCCACACATTACTCACCTTGGCTAGTTAGAGAAGTCTAACTATAATTACACCCTTCCTTGTCCCTTCCATTCATTGCCCTTTTACTTCTTAAGTACCTAAGAAGTTTATTCACACTTTATTAATAACATGTTATACTTTAACAACATCTAAGGACTACTTTGTTATGTTCCACTAGGCTCATATCACAATACTTTTGTGATATTCATCCCTTAACACACCTTTTTACTTATTCTTATTATCTTTTAAATGACATTTTATTGACCATTATACCCTTGGAAAGTCACATACACAATTTAGACTCATTTTTCATGTTTCCATGCTCTATAACACTTATGGGATCAATTGGAGACCAAGGCTACATGTCTAGGGGCAAAATAGGCTCTTTACCCCTCATCAGTGGGTTACACGGCCGTGTAACTTTACCCATAATAGTTACACGGTCGTGTAACTCTCCCAGGCCCTTCAAACTTCGAATTTTGCACTAAAAGTCATGTATCGGGCTCGTTTTAACTCCAAACTTCACCAAATTTTGACCATAGGTTCTATTGACCCTTTATTATGTTAAGAACATGTTTTCACTTCTATTAAGTCTTATTAAGTTCATGACTTAATGATTAAGACCATAGGATGTCACAGGAGCTCTAAGGAAGCTCATATGCACATCAACTCAAATTTTAAAATCTAGTTTTGTCCATTTTCTATCCATATGTTTATATAACCAATTGATGATTTAATTTAAGGTTTTTACAACCAAAAGCATATTTTGTTAGTTACCAATTAATGTTTTCCATTAACCATTTCCATGGGTTTCATTCATGGAATCACCAATTCCATTCCACCCGGCAAATTTCAGTTTTTTGTTCAAACTTTCATTTTATTATTTGAAACTCCTAGGAAATCACTTCTAATGGTTTCTTCATACTTAAACATAATTTATGACTCATTCTAACCAACTCTTTATACCAAAGCCCATCATTTAAACATGTCTTTTAACCATGGAATCACTGATTCCATCCAAATTCATGAAAATTTCATTTTTAGAGTTTTGACACCAAAAATTGAAATTACTTCGAATTAACTATCAATACTAGTTTCTTTCATCTATTCTAACATATTGAACTCACTTTAGTCACTAAAATCATCTTTAATCACAAGGACCCGTGAATTAGGGTTCTTGGCCAAAATCATAATTTTCCCCAATTCAACCATATCTTTTGATTTAAGTAGAATTGCTTGATAATTCAAGCTTGTTTAGATGGAAAGACTCATAAAACATGTTGGATTGCAACTGAACTTTCAATTTATAACTCACTCTATGAGTAACCCGTGTGCTAGAAGTCAAGAACAAGTGTTCTTACCTTGATTTGGCTTGGAAATCTTGATTCCAAGCTTGTACTCCTCACACCTCTCTTCTAGAAATCCTCCCGAGCGATCGTCCAGCCCTCTCTAGAACTCTCTACTGCCTTCCCGTGTTCTGTGAATGGGAATGCAGATTTTTTTCCTTTTTATACCTAGTTATTTTACACTTTGGTCCCTCAAGTTTCATTTTTCCCAAAATGGCTTAAAAACACATTTTTTTATAACATTATAAGTTTCTTTTCTTTCATTTTACCCCAAACATTAAAATACTTTATATCAAAGTCCAAAACATGGCAAAAGACTAATTTGCCCACTAGTTTCAAGAAATGGCACTTTGGCCCCTTTGGTTCCATTTTTTGCAAAACTGCCCCAAAAACCCAAAATTCTTCTTTTTAAGTTTATTTCATTACATATTAACCCCAAAATCACATTTTCATTACTTAGAAGTCATTTGGATGTCAAATGACCATTTTGCCCTTTTTACCAATTTTTACTGTTACGCCCTTGTTCAACCCAACATTTACATATTTTTATTTTATGACTTTTACCAAAATTTTCAGGTTCTTACACTCTCCCCTCCTTAAGAGGATTCCGTCCCCGGAATCTTTTCGTATTTTCATAGTATGGTTACCTTTCCTTTACTTATACTTTTTATCTTTGAGGAAATAACCTTTTATTTCCTCAACTTGTTAATTACTTATTTCATGTCCAAAACTTTCTAAATAACTTTTCTAGAATTTATGGTTTTAGAAGTTTTTCCACTTCTAAGTTTTCTTCTTATAGTCAATATATTCTTATATGAATATTTCTTTAAACTTTACAATCTTCCCAAATGACCAAAATATTTTTTTTGGTCATTTTACTCTCTTTTCATTATAATACTCCAAATACTTATAACTTATACTTTTCTTTTATTAAATAACCAAAATACCCTTCGGTCATTTTATCTGTTTTCTTAACTTTTGAGTCATTCAATCATACTTCATCCTCTATATTCTAGTTATATTTCTTCTTACTTCATTTCATTTTTGTACAAAATCTCTTAGTAAAACTTACTTTACATTATAGTTTCATACTTCCATACTTTTATCGAAAATAGCAGTCTACTATATAATTCTCCCCATATCTTTATTAAAACCTGTGAGATTATACTCATCACATTCTTTACTGAAAAAAAAATTTCCACATACCATTAAATATAATTATATATAATCCATATTTATACAGAATTCACAAAATCTTTTATTTGTAAAATTTTGTCCCTTAATGGACATTTTACTTTAACAAATTTGTTTTACAACGCTTTCTCCTTCTTTCCATTCTTTACTTATAATATTATTCATTTATTTTCACTCTTCTCTTTTTCCTCAATCCTCTACTCGTTCATTATTGCCTAGATGTTTTATTTCTATTTCTTTTTCTTAGAAGCTTTACAACTTCTTATCTTTACATAGTCATTCTTTAAATCTTTTAAACTTCAATTTATTCTTCTTTACTTCTACTACAACTCTCGCCTTATTACTATTCATAAGGAATACTTTTTCCTCTTTTCGTTACACTTTACATTCTCATTTTTATGTTTAGGACAGGATCTGTCAAAACAGTGTACCTTTCATGAAAATCTGTATATCTTGTTCCAGAAAAGTCGAAACAACATACCTCTTTTTATTTTAGAAACTACACATCATTAGCTTTCTTTCTATGTATACTACACAATGTTTGACCTTGTAGATTTGTACAGTTTTTACTATTGAAGTTGACCTATTGTTGCTGTCAACTTCATTACTCTTACTTTTATCACCTTTATTATGTAATTATAGGATTCATTTAACTTTATTCTATCTTTCACACATTCCCACCATATTGATATCTTCCTCACCTTATAATTCACATGGGTTACTTCCATGAATACATATCTTGTATCCAGTGATACTTATAGTACTTTTGTATTTTTGATTTATTAATAATTCAAACGTTACTCTCATTCTTATTCTATAATTTACAAAGTCTCAATTTCACGCACCTCTTACTCGTTTCCTGTACATTATATGCAATACTTTCACAATTACTTAATCTATATCAATCTTTACTTTGATTACTTTCACATTTCAACGTATTAATATTCTAATTACTCCTTTCATCTACTTTTGTTATTTATGAGATTTTGATCTCATTTATTCATTATTCTTACTAATATAAATATGTCTTTCTTGTTCTTCAATTTTCTTACAATACTTTTATAAGTACATTTTTTTTTCAACTTATAATGTCTCATACATTTTGTATAAGATCACTCACATTTTCATGCTTATCACACTTTTCATGACATTATCATCTTATGGTGTAATTAGATTTCATAAACCATATTTATTAACTTCTTGATTACAAAAATTAATTCTCAAACTCTTGTCCCACTCTCGACCTTTACAAGTAAATTTTGTTTCTCTTTTACCTCTTGATTACTACTTAGCATCCCGACTTTACCACGTTGATTCTTTGGTGTTCCTAGTTTATTACATATAGTATTGCATAATTCCAAGCTCAATTTCAATATACTTCACACATACTTCAAATAATTTTATGGACATATTCTAAGTTTGACTCTTATAAAAGTCAAAGCTGTCAAGAATTTTATTACCAACTTTTTATGCTTTTAGTCTTATTATGCTTCTAACTTGTCAATGATATACAACTCATTGTCTTAACAACGTCTTAACACGTATTTACAAGTTTTAATTCGTATAATACTCATATGTATTTACTTGATTCTCTTTCGATTTAAGATCTCAAATTAAGTACTCCAACTATATATTTTTTTATAGCAATTACTTGATACTACTCTCAACCACCACTATCATTCATTGATAACATTTCATTTTAACTTTATTTCTTTACACTCCTTCCTTTTTCGTATTTTAATGTAGTATACACTATACATTTCCTTACAACATTATATTATATTTTTTATATTTCATATAGAACTTATTTCTTATATATTTTTAGATAATACACAACTCTCATTTATTTTCTTGTTATCTTTCGTTCCTTTGTATTTTGGGCTATATGCCAAATACATTATCTCACTCTTTCGCTTCATACTTTATAGTGTTCTAATTAAACTAACCGTTTCATAACCACATTTATACTTTTATTTAAGTCCTAAGACTTACTCATCCTTCCCCTCCAGTACACACGCATATGTAAATATTGGTTATATACTGACCCCTTTTTTTTTCGGTTACCCTTTTATCATTTACATTTCTTCTTTACTTATTTTATATTATCGCTAGATCAGATTTCAAATAACCATTTTTCTCATTCCCATTTTCTTTAATAATTCTCCTCATATTCCTCTCATTATCTTCATCGTTTGTCTTATCTTTAATTCCTTGCCTATCAATTGTTTAGGCATTCAACCTCCATTTCTCAATTTAATCGTATTATTCACAACCTTTAACATTTGTTTCCATTTCTCATTTTCTTCCTATTCAGGTAACTTAGTTTGTTATATTACTCATTACATCATTATATTTGTGACTTAGTTATTTATTCCAACCGTTAAATCTATTTACTTATCATATTTGATTCATGTTTGGAAGTCACGACTTCTCATTTCTAAGTTGTCATTTCTGTTATTGCTTCCTTAACTAATACTTAATTAAGGATTTCACTTTCATTTTATAATAACGTATTTAATCCCAGCTTTTAGTAATCATAATTTAGCTCCCTGATTGTCCCTAGGAGGCACTTTATATTACTTCTCAATATTTATTCTTTACCCTTTTATGCAACTATTGAGTTTACCTACTGATTTCAAAACTCAGCTCATTTCTTCTTTCTTATAGGAATTTTTATTCATATATATATATATATATATATATATATATATATATATATATATATATATATATATATATATATATATATATATATATATATATATATATATATATATATATATATATATATATATATATATATATATATATATTCTTTTCCCCAATCTTTATTTCTTTGGTCACTGCTGCGACACCACTTTTATCCTTGTTCCATAATCATAATTCATTTCCGTTAGACAACGGACTTTTCAATTATACACTTTCCTTTATATTTGTACTATATACCCCATTTCTTCCCATTCAAAATTCTCGATATATTTATATCTTCTGGTTATGTCCCTTTTACTGTTTTCTTTCATATTGTCGCATGTCCCGTTACGTATACTTTACATTATTTTTCATATGGTATGGTGGTTATCACAACCACATATTTGGATTCTTACCTTATTATCCTTCACACACTTATTATCTAAATTTTCAATTCTCTTCATTCATACTTTATAATGATTCACATATAGAGTATGGGTTTTCCCCCACTTCATAACTCATACTAATTATTTCATCTTTAATACTTTTCAAATATTACTTTAGTATTTTTAGGCATACTGGATTTTATTGCACAGGTACTCTAAACCTATGCCCCTCACACCTCCTCCACTCATCCCTTACAGTTTCACATGATTCCTGTGTGGTTCCACCAAACTCAAATATATATCCTATGATTATGATAGTACGGGCCCATAATATTATAACCACCTATACATATTTGCTTCCAGGTTTACCACCAGGACTCATGTTCCACTGTTTTAGGTTTACTCTCACTTCTCCTTAGTTACGACCTCATGGTTAAGTATGTACCCTACTTAACTCCTACACAATTTAAGTCTAGGTTCAAGTATTGACACCTAGTTCACTTAAACTATGGCTCTGATACCAAATTTGTAACACCCCGTCCCATATACAACATTTTAATAAAACAATTTACGTGTTAAATTTCCCGTAAAAAATTTTCATTTTCAATATGGGGTGTCACAAGCTCAATACATTACCATAATTTAAGGAAGTAGGTACATACTCTGATCAATCTTGTACTCTTGTTCCTCTAACGCATCATCTACCCTTTTCCCTCGCTACCTGAGTACATAGCATTTTAAAAAAAATATAATACGTAAGACATACGTCTCGTGAGTAATACGGGTTTTAGACCCAAAATAATTTCTCATATTTTAAACATTCCAAATTTTCATATTATTTAATTTCCTATGAGCGCACCCATAGGTATTCCTTTTCATTTGAGAGAACATTCCTACGAGCGCACCCGTAGGTTTTATACGAGACGCACCCGTATAACTTCTTCCTCAATAGCATGAAACGGATTCATGTATCAAGGTAAGACAACTACTTCGGGACGGGAGGTACCATCCCGGTAGTGTCTTTTTGCCACCCCTACCGCAGCAGGCCGTGGTCTTTATCCGGATACTTCTTAGCTTCTCAACAGGGCTCAACACTTTATTAATTCTTTGTATTTTCTCATTTATCTTTTGTATACATTATACTTGCTATTTCATAGTATCATTTCCAAATTTCACAAAACTGTTTTCAGATTCATAAAACCATTTTCATTAAATCATTTCAACTTCCATAAAACCATTTTGACTCCCAAAACATTTTATATAAAATTCATTTCATTGTATAAAAACCCATTTTGCTACGTACCCAAAAATCCACACATTACTCACCTTGGCTAGTTAGAGAAGTCTAACTATAATTACACCCTTCCTGGTCCCTTCCATTCATTGCCCTTTTACTTCTTAAGTACCTAAGAAGTTTATTCACACTTTATTAATAACATGTTATACTTTAACAACATCTAAGGACTACTTTGTTATGTTCCACTAGGCTCATATCACAATATTTTTGTGATATTCATCCCTTAACACACCTTTTTACTTATTCTTATTATCTTTTAAATGACATTTTATTGACCATTATACCCTTGGAAAGTCACATACACAATTTAGACTCATTTTTCATGTTTCCATGCTCTATAACACTTATGGGATCAATTGGAGACCAAGGCTACATGTCTAGGAGAAAAATAGGCTCTTTACCCCTCATCAGTGGGTTACACGGCCGTGTAACTTTACCCATAATAGTTACACGGTCGTGTAACTCTCTTAGGCCCTTCAAACTTCGAATTTTGCACTAAAAGTCATGTATCGGGCTCGTTTTAACTCCAAACTTCACCAAATTTTGACCATAGGTTCTATTGACCCTTTATTATGTTAAGAACATGTTTTCACTTCTATTAAGTCTTATTAAGTTCATGACTTAATGATTAAGACCATAGGATGTCACAAGAGCTCTATGGAAGCGCATATGCACATCAACTCAAATTTTAAAATCTAGTTTTGTCCATTTTCTATCCATATGTTTATATAACCAATTGATGATTTAATTTAAGGTTTTTACAACCAAAAGTAAATTTTGTTAGTTACCAATTAATGTTTTCCATTAACCATTTCCATGGGTTTCATTCATGGAATCACCAATTCCATTCCACCCGGCAAATTTCAGTTTTTTGTTCAAACTTTCATTTTATTATTTGAAACTCCTAGGAAATCACTTCTAATGGTTTCTTCATACTTAAACATAATTTATGACTCATTCTAACCAACTCTTTATACCAAAACCCATCATTTAAACATGTCTTTTAACCATGGAATCACTGATTCCATCCAAATTCATGAAAATTTCATTTTTAAAGTTTTGACACCAAAAATTGAAATTACTTCGAATTAACTATCAATACTAGTTTCTTTCATCTATTCTAACATATTGAACTCACTTTAGTCACTAAAATCATCTTTAATCACAAGGACCCGTGAATTAGGGTTCTTGGCCAAAATCATGATTTTCCCCAATTCAACCATATCTTTTGATTTAAGTAGAATTGCTTGATAATTCAAGCTTGTTTAGATGGAAAGACTCATAAAACATGTTGGATTGCAACTGAACTTTCAATTTATAACTCACTCTATGAGTAACCCGTGTGCTAGAAGTCAAGAACAAGTGTTCTTACCTTGATTTGGCTTGGAAATCTTGATTCCAAGCTTGTACTCCTCACACCTCTCTTCTAGAAATCCTCCCGAGCGATCGTCCAGCCCTCTCTAGAACTCTCTACTGCCTTCTCGTGTTCTGTGAATGGGAATTCAGATTTTTTTTCCTTTTTATACCTAGTTATTTTACACTTTGGTCCCTCAAGTTTCATTTTTCCCAAAATGGCTTAAAAACACATTTTTTTATAACATTATAAGTTTCTTTTCTTTCATTTTACCCCAAACATTAAAATACTTTATATCAAAGTCCAAAACATGGCAAAAGACTAATTTGCCCACTAGTTTCAAGAAATGGCACTTTGGCCCCTTTGGTTCCATTTTTTGCAAAACTGCCCCAAAAACCCAAAATTCTTCTTTTTAAGTTTATTTCATTACATATTAACCCCAAAATCACATTTTCATTACTTAGAACTTTTTACCAATTTTTACTGTTACGCCCTTGTTCAACCCAACTTTTATATATTTTTATTTTATAACTTTTACCAAAATTTTCAGGTTCTTACATTGTCGGCTTGAAATCAACGAGAGTTCATTCCTTATTGATTTGAAGCCGATGACTACTCGTACATTTAATGTAATAGCTGGAATGGACTGGTTAGATAATAATAGAGCACATATGGATTGTCACGGAAAGATCATTTCTATGAGAACTCCAAGCGGGTCCCGAACGTTAATACGAGGCGAGCGTCGTTTTCAACATATTCTGGTTGTATCTTTCGCGAGAGCGCGAAGGTATACTGAAAGAGGTGCCCTTTTATTTATGGCGCATGTTACTCCTATTGAGTCCGAACATTCCACTGCGAAAGATGTTGAGGTAGTAAGAGATTTTGCTATTGTTTTTCCTGACGATCTTCCCGGCTTACCGCCAAATCGTCAAATAGAGTTTGTTATTGATTTAGTTCCGGGAGAAAAACCGATAGCTCGAGCACCCTATCGGTTGACGTCGTCAGAGATGGAGGACTTAAAGAAACAACTACAAGAGCTTTTAGATCGTTGTTTTATTCGTCCGAGTTCGTCACCGTGGGGTGCTCCGATATTGTTTGTTCGAAAGAAAGATGGTTCTAAGCGTATGTGTATAGACTATCATGACTTAAACAAGATTACCGTGAAGAATCGTTATCCCCTACCGAGAATCGATGATCTGTTCGATCAATTGGAAGGAGCGGTATATTTTTCGAAGATTGACTTGAGGTCGGGATATCATCAATTCAGAGTAAGAGAATTTGACGTCCCGAAAACAGCATTTCGCACCTGATACGGTCACTATGAGTTTTTAGTAAGGCCGTTCGGTTTGACGAATGCCCCGGCGGCCTTTATAGATTTGATGAATCGAGCTTGTCATCCATTTTTAGACAAGTTTGTAATCGTGTTTATTGACGATATTCTGATTTATTCCAAGAGCTAGGATGAGCACAAACAACATTTACAATTGATTCTAAATCTTCTTCGCAAAGAAAAGTTGTACGCAAAATTTTCAAAATGTGAGTTTTGGTTGCAAGAGATTCAATTTCTTGGTCATGTGATAAACCGAGAAGGCATTAAAGTAGATCCTGCCATGATAGAAGCAGTGCTGAGTTGGGCACCACCCAAGAGTCCGACTGAGGTTTGGAGCTTCTTGGGATTAGCTGGTTATTATCGGCGTTTTGTTAAGAAATTTTTGAGTATTGCATTTCCCTTAACGAAGCTGACCAGAAAGATAGAGAAGTTCATTTGGACTGAAGCACAACAAGAG
This sequence comes from Cichorium intybus, assembly GCA_023525715.1. Taxonomy (NCBI): domain Eukaryota; kingdom Viridiplantae; phylum Streptophyta; class Magnoliopsida; order Asterales; family Asteraceae; genus Cichorium; species Cichorium intybus. The sequence goes on from CM042011.1 coordinate 62,934,839, forward strand.
GCCTTTGAAAGACTGAGACGTGCGTTATGCGAAGCCCCGGTGTTGGCATTGCCTCAAGGTGGAGAAGACTTTGTTCTTTTTACCGATGCTTCACAAATTGTTCTTGGATGTGTACTAATGTAGAGGGGCGAGTAATTGCATATGCATCTCGACAACTGAAGTCTCATAAGCAAGCGTATCTGGTACATGATTTGGAGTTAGCCGCCATTGTTTTTGCATTGAAGATTTGGCGACATTATCTTTATGGTGTGAAGTTCCAGGTGTACTCAGATCACATGAGTCTAAAGTATATGTTTGACCAAAAACAGTTAAATATGAGACAACGAAGATGGATGGATCTTTTGAAAGACTATGATTATGAAATACTTTACCATATTGGTAAAGCAAATGTAGTAGCAGACGCGCTAAGTCGAAAGGAGCCCTCTATTCGAGTCGTTTCAGCTCGAATGAGAGTGATTAGTAAGTTACCAGAAATGATTCAATGTGCCTAGAGAGAAGTCAATGACATGAAGAGTGAGAGAATGGTTGGCTATGTAGATAAATTAGTTGAAAATGCACAAGGAGTAAAGACTTTTTAGGGACGAGTGTGGGTCCCAAGACACGGAGAAACAAGACAGGTGTTACTTGAAGATGCTCATTGTACTCGGTACTCAATCCATCCAGGTAGTACCATGATGTATAGAAGTCTAAAGCCGTTTTATTGGTGGCCGGGAATGAAACGTGATGTTGGGAGATATGTGGAGAAGTGTCTGACTTGTTTACAAGTTAAGGCAAATCATCAAAGACCATACGGGTTAGTGCAGCCACTGCCGGTACCGATGAAAAAGTGGGATGAGATCTCTATGGATTTTATCACAAAATTACCTCGAACTCTGCGAGGGTTCGATTCTATTTGGGTAGTTCTTGATAGATTGACCAAATCAGCACAGTTCATTCCTATACGAGAAGATTATCAAGCGTCCAAAATAGCAAAGATATATATTAGAGAAGTGATGAGACGACACGGAGTACCTACCTCGATAGTCTCCGATCGTGATAGTCGTTTTACTTCATACTTTTGGCAAAGTTTTCAAAAACATTTGGGAACCAAAGTCTTAATGAGTACTGCTTATCATCCGCAGACTGATGGTCAAACCGAGAGAACTATATAGACGTTAGAGGACATGCTTAGAGCTTCAGTGATTGATTTTGGAGGTAGATGGGACGATCATCTACCTTTGGCTGAATTTACGTATAACAATTCATATCATTCCAACATTCAGATGGCACCCTTTGAGGCGTTATATGGATCAATGTGTAGAACACCGTCATGTTGGTCAGAAGCGGTAGAAAAGCCACTAGCAGGTCCCGAGATTATAACTGAGACTGAGGCGAAGATTAAAAGTATTCGTGAACATATGAGAGTTGCTCAGCAGCGTCAAAAACAATACGTGGATAAATGAAGGAAACCATTGGAGTTTCAAGTTGGAGACATAGTAATGTTGAAAGTGCCTCCCTCGAAGGGAATTATTCGTTTTGGTAATCGTGGCAAGCTAAGTCCACGGTTTATCGGACCTTTTCGTGTAATTCAACGAGTAGGAGCAGTAGCTTATAGACTCGAGCTTCCTGATGAGTTGTGGGGAATTCATAATGTTTTTCATATATCACATCTTCGTAAGACCTTATATGATGAGTCTACACAAGTTTCCTTGACCGAGGTTCAATTAGATAAGAAGTTACAATATCAAGAACAACCGGAGAAAATTCTAGACAGAAAAATAAAGAAGTTGCGGAACAAGGAGATTGGGATTGTAAAGGTACAATGGAGACATCAGTGAGGCACTGATGTCACATGGGAACCTGAAGAAGAGATGCAATCCAAATACCCACTTTTGTTTCAAGAGATTCCGAGGACGAAATCTTTTGAAAGGGGAGATAACTTGTAACGTCGTAATATTTTCGGTAAGTAAATTTGACTTAATCGTAGAGTAAATAAGATTTACTAGGTTGTTATATGAGTTAGGGTGATTAGAAATTCACTTAGGAGGAATTTAAGCTTTAAAAGTGTCAAAAATAGAAAACCGGGGTCGTGTCAGTGGACACGGGTCGTGTAGATATCAGTAAACTTACAATAAGTAAAACTCGGGTAATGTTCGAAAACCCGGGTCAGATCCTAAAAAAGCCGGGGCGTGTTCGCTGCAGGGGTTAAATACAGTTTCTTCCTCAGTTTTCCAATTTACGAACAAAAACCCTCCATGGGCGATTTTCAGAGCTAGGGGTGCGATTTTTGAGCTTCTTGATCGAGGGTTTTGCGTAGGAAAAGCTTTGGGAAGTCGGATTTAACACCCGAAACACATTTTCGAGTTCTTGATTTTCGAGGTGTAACGCCCGGTTTCTCATACAAAGTACACCCAAAATTTTTTCAAACAATAACACATTAAAAATGGGTATACTTGTACTCAAACCCCGGAAACAAGATGTATCAACAGAACTAATTACACAAAAGGTCCTTATAAATCCGACTATGCATTACAAATAAAATCTAACACAACTAAAGGACCGGTTCTAAACTTATCTATCATTCTTTATCACATGCCTTCCTCTATCATTGCTACAGATACCTACAAAACAACAAACAACTCAAGTGTAAGCTTATAAAGCTTAGTGAGTAATCTCCAATATATTCCACATGTATCTCTCGATAGACATTCTCATTCTCCTCTCTTGCTATTCTCATTAGCAAGTAAGTATCTACTCATTTTAACTAAAACCTGCAATCACATTAGCTTACAACGCCAGCTAATTATTAGTATACATCAACTCATCAATAAGTACCACAACCGGTACTACTTGTAAACTCAATCACATTCTCGACAGTACTCATTTCCACAATCACCAATACTCAATAAGCAATTTTCATAACTGTGACAATTTGACCCAAAGACTCTTTATGTCAACCACTACATCATATACTCTACTCTTATACTCATTATAAAATTCAACTCATCTCTTGTTATCTACAGATAACATAATCACTCAAACTCTAATTTATCGCAGTATCAATATCACACACACACACACACACACACATATATATATATATATATATATATATATATATATATATATATATATATATATATATATATATATATATATATATATATATATATATATATATATATATATATATATATATATATATATATATGTATGTATATATATATATATATATATATATATATATATATATATATATATATATATATATATATATATATATATATATATATATAGGTGGGTTCAATGCAGAACCAAAATTAAATCACCTAACCACAGAACCATCCTTAAAACCCTTGGATCATTATATCAACGTCTTATATTAAAAAGGATGCACCATAAAATTATACACCTTGTGCAGGAGATTATTCCTAAGTAAGGGCATATTGGGTTTTTAACCCAATGGATCACCAATCGATCATCATCATCACCATCGATTTCACCCTTCGTTCCCATCCATCTCTTCTTCTTCGTTCCAACTTTACACCATCGAAGATCTCCTGGCATTCCTTTTAGGCGTTCCTTTTAGGGAAATCCATGGGCGGACTGATCTGCATCGCGTACGCCAAGTGTGGATACGCCATCTTCGCCGCTGGGGAAGACAAGATCGCTATCTCCTTTGCGCATTATGCTACTTATTCATTCATCGACTGACTTGGTTCATATCTCTTTTTTCTCGTTTGCCTATTCTGATTCATATATGGTTCTCATGTTGCCATCTGCATACCCACCAATGATCGCTATCTCCTTCCAATTGGATCACATCATTTCAACGCAACTCCTCGAAAAGTCCTAATTAAAGAAAAAAGGTTCTCTTTCGCATCTTTGCACTGTTAATTATCTGATTATTTCTTCGCACATAACAATAATCCATCAATTACTACAAATCCTTGTCGGAAATAGCACATTGAGATCTTGTATTTGATCATGGATCTTCAGTTTTTGTTATTTTTTTGGTAGGGTTTTCGTGCCTATTTACCAGATTTAACACAATTATCCAGAATAGATATAGAAAATGGGTTCTCTAAAGAATGAAACAACGTATGTCAATGGAGAAGAAGAGCCAATAGTAATGGAGAAAAACCAGACGTTTTGTATGTTTCCTGTTAAATACCATCAACTGTGGGACATGTAGAAGAAAGCGCAAGCCAGTTTTTGAACCGGTAATGTTGATCTGAGCCCGACATGTGGTCCGGCTTGATCTTGTCTTCCCCGCTTTTTGTGATACCCGATGGCATGATTCCCTGCAAGGTAAATTTCAATTTCAGTCTATAAAATGCTCCGATTTTCCCACAGATCCTAGATGTACACTTGATTGAATGTTTAATTTGAATATCTAATCTAATTTCAACTATGGTGGTTTTGCAATTGAAGTTTCATTTGACAATATACAGGCTACTGTTTGGACTAGCAGATACGTGAATGTCAATCTGGAATCAGCGATTTGGTGTACGTATCCATCGAGTAACCTTCATTTTGGTATGTGATTTCAGTTTTTTTCTTCCTGCACATTATATGTTCGATAAAATGCCATGACATATTCAAGAATGGATAAAGCTACTTCAACCAAGCATGATGACTAAAATGCATTGCTTGATAGATTAAAAGAACAAAACAAACAATTATATTTCAAGGTACATAAGTTATCTTCTTCTTCTTGATGTGATCGAGGGTATACACAGTGGTTAGCTATCTCATTTTTGATATGTTCATCCATGAACATTTGTTCATCAATGAACATATTTTGATTTGATACCCTGATACTGAATCGTGATATGTTCTTATTCTTTTAACTTTGCTCATGTAATTGTGTAAGACTTTGATCAATGTAATGGTTGATATTATTGGGATTGAAGTTTTCTTTGTATTTTGATCAAAGGGAGAGAGAACACAGAACCTTGCTCATGTAATTTACATGTGTTCATTGATGAACATATGTTCATTGATGAACATATGAACTGACGCAATTTTATATGTGATACGTATTGCTAATTAGACCATCATACCCTTTATCATCAAAACTAGATCAACGGTGAAAAATATGGTCCTGCAGTTAGGCAATATATACAACGAGATGTAACTCTTACTCAATTCTCCAGTATCCACAATCATCTCAATAACATCTATCTCAAAGATGTATAAATCAAAAGAGAAAAAAAAAGTATAAACGGTAAATATCAACTCTATATTTAATGAAACCCCAAATTCGCTGTTCTACTCATTCAACCGTAGGAACTCGACAATAATCACGCCAATAGCTCAAAAGGCATCCACTAACAATCTACTAACAACATATTTAACAATTTATAGCTAAATCTCGAAAATTTAAGACTAGGGTTTGAAACCCCCAAAACCGAGAGATACTCACCTCGACGAATTAGGAAGCAAGAACACGCTTATAGGATTAGATCCACGCTTCTACATGTTTCCCCACGAACCTCCAGACTTCATTTCACTTAAAATCGCCATTTGTAGCTCTTAAAATCAAAAATGAAATGTTTTTCCTCGAAATGGGTTTGCTGCACATTTAAAGGGGTCTGCAGGTGAAACCCGACCCGGTTAAGGAACACGACCCGGGTTCCTTTTAGGACATTTATTCCGTTTGTTTAGTAGATACAGCACGGTCCGGGTTTTATTACACGACCCGGGTTGGTTCCTTTTGGCATTTTTCAAACTCAAACTTCTCCCAAAAGGTCCTCTAACCACACTAACACATATAACAACTTAACTAATCTTAATTAAACCAAGATTAGTACATAAGAGAGATTCCAACCTCTTCTCACTCATCAATAACTCATAACTCAAAGGCAATCACAAGGATCGCCACACCTTTACGCTAAGCAAACGCATAGCTAGAATCACACCTACTGTAAGGTAATAACTACACTTACCTTAATAATCATCTCAAAATGAAAACGAGTATTACAAGTTCTCTCCTCCTTCAAAATATTCCGTCCTCAGAATCTCTTAGAATAGGCATGGCTTATACAACCACCTCTTCACCGCAATCACACATTACACACAATAATGATATTATCCTCTCGTCAGCTCATATGATATGTATATATCATTACATCCCTTTTACTCATAATATAGTTATAGAACTCAAACTTCCTGAATTCACATTATATTTAGAAACTTTCTCACTTGACTTCTCTTTCCGTAAAATCTTAACGCCCGTCATTATTCTCGTAAGATGATCTCTATAACCACATTGGTTGTTACCATTTCCATGTGTGTTGAGACCATTTGTGCTGAAGTGCTCAACTATCCGAAGTCTGTCTGCCCAAAGCCCCAAAGTAATAAACAAATAGAAGACCACGAAGTCTGAAGACTCCGAAGTGCTATGCATGGAAGATCCGAAGACTTCACAGCCTGTCCATCTGTCTTTTGTGTGTACGCGTATAGTACAATACGTGTTGCATGAATCTTCTATCCTATTGGCTAGTACATTGATAGGATATTCTCTATAAAAGTTGTACTATTGGTATCACTGATTCAGTATAAATATCAGTGATACCTTGCCGTGTAGAATGTGAGAATACGAGATAGAAAAACCACAAACATAGAAAACCCAATTGTAAAACCATATCTTATAATCAAGCATTCGGCACAAGTTATATATTTCACATTGTTCATTCATCTTACTTATATTATCCTTGTGTGATTGATTGTGTTATTGGTATAATCTTTGTTTTAATTCGTCTATTAACTGATTTCAACTCCCAACAAGTGGTATCAGAGCGAGTCAGCTCAAAAACCTGTTAGTAGAGCTTGAAATTCATTGCCTTAGTTCTAGATCTGACTCGATTCCCAGATCTAGGTTTCCGCAACTGTTGCTAATCTCTATTGCTTGTTTTTACTGAAGAGATCCGGTTGAAATCTATCAAAACTGAAACGACCAAAATTTATAATATAAATATGTAAAATAAGTTGTGTGTAATTTAAAGCTTTATGTGTATTTTTATGAAAAACTATGTTTATAAGGGTAAGTTAGTCATTTTACCATAAAAAGGGTAAATTGGTCATTTGACCACATGCAGAAATTATCATTAAAGCTATTTCTAATTTTAGGACTAAAAATGTAAGAAATTAGGTTCTATGTAAAGATAATTGATTTTGGTGGTCAAAGTTCAAGGAAGTGAACTAGAGGGACTAAAACTGTAAATATGGAAAATATAAAAATGAGAAAATATCTCATTAATGATCATAAATTCAGAAGAGAGCTCTAGAGACTACGGGAGAGAGCTTGAAGAACCGATTTCTGGAATTCAAAAGAATTGGAAGCAAAGGAAGCTTGAAGTAATCAAGTATTAAGGTTAGTAATCAAATTTCAAGCTTCATTTCCTTGAGTGTTCTTCTCGGGAAGAACTAGAAACTGATATTTCAGTTAGGGTTCAAATGTTTCAAGTGAATCAAACACTTCATCTAATTCAAATCATTATAGAAAACATGATTTAACCATTGATTTTGGTTAAATTTCAAGAAATGGGTTTTTAGCTCAAGAACCCTAGAAATGGGTTTGTGGGACTGAAATTGGTTTCTATGAATTTTATTAAGTCATATATGTTATAAATGAAGTGAGAAATCAGTCATATTCTAAAAAATTTGTTAAAATGATTTTTGAGAAAAAAATGGGTTTTCAGGAATGATTTCAATCAAAGATGATGAAATTGGTAAATTTATGGTTTAAATGCATAAAGAAGTTGTTATTAGGGCCTAGAAATGACCCTAAGACGATTAAGTCATGTATTAAGAAATTAATGTGAGGAATAGTACAACTGCAGTTGGGAAAAATCATCAAAATAGGCAATATACTCAGGGGTCGCGATGCGACCTGGACCCCCGTCGCGACGCGTGGCGGCGATGCAGTTTCTGCATTGAGTCTCCTGCCAAGTGATTTTGAGTTTTGAGATTTTGTCCAATACTTGTCCGTTTGACCTCAAATTTTAAACATAGGTCTATTATGGCCCAAAACTTCATGGAAAATTGTCGGAATCGAAATACGACCCTCCGAGGGTACTGTAGTAAAATACGTATAAAGTACGATTTAACTAAAGTTGGTCATTCAAAAGTTATACACTTGTTTTAACCTTTAGTGGTATAATAAGGACTCTAATAAGTTATAGAGTCAATTAGAATATAAATTAATGTATGATATATTACATATAGGTGCAAGTCAAGTAATTGAGCATCATCAAAAGGGTAAAGAACCAAGTAACGTCTAATCGACTTTTCAAGATCTATAAGGTGAGTACATGTAGTACTTTTACCCATTTTGGGATACATGGCAAGTAAGTATTTTTCAGATTTCATATAATATTTTTATGTGTGAAAATATTTTCAAGAATGATATTTTCTAGCTTAATTGGAAAGTAAACTGCTATATTTGAAAGTATGACTTGGTCTATGAGCCAAATATGTGAAAGTTGAGTTTTGGATTATAAACCACATATGTATGATTTTGGCAATAGCCTAAAAATGTGGTAAAAATATGTTTTAGTCAAAAGCTTGGCATTTAGCCATTATGTGTAAAAGTAATGTTTCAGTATGCAGAAAGTATTTTTTATATGACTGGTATTGTAGCTAGCAATGTTAGTAAGGGAACTATGTTCCACCTACCCGGGTTAGGTAAGGAGTCTACTGGGGAAAAACCCTTCGCGAAGTAGATTGCCTAAGCAACTTCTACTGTGAGGATTGATCCATTCTTTCTAGCTGTAGAGACTTGGGGTATCACTTAAAGTGATTAAAGCCCTAAGTATAAAAATCCAGCAAGTTTATAAAACCAGTCAAAGTGAGTATGAAAGAAGCTAATTTTGCAAAGTATGATATGAAATGATTTTGAAAAGTAAAGAGTTATAGTATATTAATACTATAAAGTTTTAGCAAATGTTTATGTTATAAATTTTTATAAAAGGTTGGAAAAGAGATTAAATGTTTGAGTCTAAAACTCATGTAGCTCACGAGACATTTTTGTCTTACGTATTCTATTTTTATGCCATGTATTCCAGGTTCAAGTACGAAGATGTAAGATAGTTTGAAGTTGTAAAATAAGTCCTAGAGTGTGAAAGAGTGGAGCTGGATACAGCTATCATGTATTGGTATTGATTAAATCCTTTCTCTTAAACTTTATGGTTGTTTGATATGTATTTGTAATACCCCTTGTTGTATTTAAAAACAAAGACAATGGTTTTTGGTAAACCGTATTTTGTAAAATATGTTTTTATGTAATGAAAATGGTTTGTAAAAGTTGGGGCGTTACAAAAATGACTGATTCCACAGCAACATATGCCAATATGCTTAATTATGCTAACCTCATTGGTTCAACAACGAAAGACCCAGTTCTAGTAACGTCTTACTATGATTACTGGGCTGGTCGAATGAAAGATTATCTTATTGGACTCGACAAAGACTTATGGAGGTCTGTGACTGACGGTCCACACACAGACATTGCTGGTCGATTCGTTGTTCCTGACGGACAAGAAGCCGTTGTCCTTAATGCTGCTGACATGAAGAAGCTTGAAAACGATGAGAGGGCCATGCGTGAACTGCGAAGTGGCTTGGGTCCTGATGTCAGCCACCACATTGCTGATGCGAAATCTGCAAAAGAGATGTGGGACAATCTCGAACTCCATTTCGGAGGAGATAAAATCCTCCATACTAGCAAAGTTCAAGAAATCCTTGCGGACTTCGGGAACTTTAAGCAAGAAGAAAATGAGTCCTTAGAAGCCTGTTATGAACGTCTGAGCAACATGATTTACACCCTAGACAAATATGGGGAAACAAGAAGTCAACAAGAGATAAATATCAAATTTCTTTACAGTCTTCGCAAGGAGTGGAGGCCAATCATGCTCATGGTAAAGTCCTATGAGAATATTGAGAAATATAAGCTGGCTGCCTTGTATAATCTGCTGAAATCACACGAACCTGATGTGGTGGGTCGAAGAAGTGAAATGGCTGGTTCTGGACCACTTGCCCTCGTTTCAAAAGAAGAGGAAGAATCAAGTGATGAAGACATTGCTGCCTACATGGTAGATGATAATGGAGATACTATTGCTCTCTATGCCGCCAACAATCGTAGATTCAAGAAACCTTTCATCAAAAACAACTCTGGGAAGCCATTTGTGAAAAACTTTAACAAATCAAACTTCAACTCCAAGCCTAAACCTGAAATATTCACTCCGAAGGAGGAGAACTTGAAAATATCAACCCCGAAGCCATCTGAGAAACCGGCTTCGGAGTCATCCAAAGAAAAGTCCGAAGAGAAGAAGATCTCAGGTGATTCTGGTTATGATTGCAACTATTGCCATGGCAAGAATCATTTTGCAAAAGACTGCATGCTTCGGAAGCAAAACGAAAAGAAACCACAAGTGAAGGACGAAGCATACTACGCAAGAAAAATGGAGGAAGTTAGAGTAAGGACCAAAGACCTAGACTTAATGGCTGCTGATGATCGTCAAGGATCGTATCAGGTTTGGTCTTCAGACTCAGATGATGACAAAGTGAGGAAGCCATCTCATAGTGCTTTCATGGCTTATGATGTCGGTAAGAGCTTTCTAAAGGACACTTCAGAGAAGTTTGGAGATGAAGAAAAGCTAGAAGTTGAAACAACTACAGGTCTTGGTTTTGTGACTTCGGAGGCACATGAGATGTTTGCTGCTGGTACTCCGAAGACTTGGTTTGAAGACTCTTCTGCTGATGATGAGGAGGTGTGCTTGATGGCAAACGACATCCGCTTGACAATCCCAGAACAGGTATCAAAACTTATTTCATCTTTTAAAGTTCCCATTTCTCATTCTACTCCAATTATAAATGAAATAACTCGTGATTGCTCTGTTATGCATAAATTGCTCATTGATGCTAAAAATTGGGAAGTACTCACTGAGCAGGAGCTTCTAAGCTTGAGGGGGAGAGTAGAGAGCCTGAAGCTAGCATTAGAAAAATCCAATCTTAGAATCTCTTTGTTAGAAGAAAATAGAGAAAAATTCCTAAACAATCATGATGTAATCTTAAAACAGCGAAACGTATTCTGTGAAACAGCCAAACGATTATATGCGCATATTACTAGAATTTATCATTCAGCTGATGTTTGCAATGTCCAACATAGACAACTATTGCCTTTCATTGAGTTTAAATTAAAGGAAGTTGATAGTATATCCTATGAATGCGAATCCATAGTATCAGGTTCCGAAGTCACAAATCCCTCATACAAACATGGCCTGATATCTGTAGAAAAACATCTAACTGCTGATAATCTGTCGAAAATATTTCCGCAAGAAATTCCCATCCTGAAAAAGGCTGTACCTCAAATTGAAACAAAAGAAAAGGAACTTGTCAATAACATGTCTGAGAAGGATTCTGAAAGTGATTCGGACATGGAGGAGATTGATTGTTCTTCTTTGATATTATTAAAGTCATCCTCCATATCCAAATCGACCTCCGAAGACATTTCACAACTGTCTTCGGTGGACAAAGGAAAAACAAAAATGGGTTGTGAATCAAAAATTTTTGAAACCAAAGAAACCTCAAACTCCAAAATGCAAATCACAGATGAATGCCCTTTTTATGATCAATATCTTAAGGACAATTCAAAAAGACTTGTCAAAGTGGCCTGTATCTATCCTAAGATTTCTTATTTTAAAAACACAATTTTTGTAAAACCCGGTGGATTACCCTCAATTAACAACGATTTACAAAAACTTCTTGAAAAGGACAACTCCACGGTTACAAACGAAAGATTTTTCTCTTCTTCCAAAATGGTCGAAAACGAAATGAATGAAAGAATGGAAGTGAAAATTAATATAAGAAAACAAGATCTATATGGTCACAACGTGTATAATCGTCTTTGTTTTGAAAAAGAAAAGATACCTGAAAACATGTCACACTTATTGAATCTCAAAAACGACGATCACATTTACACAAATCAAAACTACAAACAAATTCAAGTTGTTGAAAAACCCAAAGCTCCAAAGATGGATATATTTCAATCGATGGAATCTTGTGAGTGTGTACCTTTATCACAAAATTCAGAAAATGAAGTGTCAAAATCAAAAGGATTTACCAACAAAACCATGGCACAAAAACCTCAAATTTTGAAAAGACTACAAGTTCCACAAAAATCAAAACCAACAATAGTAATTTCAAAACCAATTCAAAAACCTATTGTTGGGAACTTGAAAACCAAACAAACCTTGAATCTTGTGAAAAGAAAAGTTCCCTCAAAAGATTTGAAAAAAAATGAAGCAATTGCTTCCACTTCTGGTACAAAACCCGTTTGTTCAAAAATCTCAGAAGTCAAAGGTCGAAATGAAAAACCAACTTTTACACCAACGAAACCTAACTTTCGAAATCCAAAATTTCTAAAATCCACTCAGAAAACTTACTCAAAAGGAAATAATTTGATAGATACATTCCACCAGTGGCTGGACAAAAATTTAGATCTGTTTAAAGATAAGAATCTTTCACTAAATGACTTCAAAATGGCATACGAAGAGTATCTTTGTACCTCTACATTGTGCAGCTCAATTTCAACAAAGTCAAAAATTGAAAAACCAAAACAAAATTGGAAAAGAAATGACTTGAAAGAAAACTTAACTGCAAAAACAATAACTTCAAAATCCTCAAAGTCAAAATCTTCCATTCAAAAATGGGTTCCGAAGTCTGCCATTTTGTCAGTCACTTCGGACTCATCCTTTTTAACTAAAAACTCTTCTGAATCCTGCTCAAACACTTCGGAATATTGCTCATCACATGAGGCTTCGGAGAATTTAATAAACTTAAATGCAAATGAAATTACCGAAGAGGCCGTAGAAAAGTGGATTCAAGAATCCTTTGCTTACCTTGAGGATCCAAGATTGGTTGGGTACCAACTTCTTCTTGATTGATTGCAGGTTATGTCTAATGAGCGGTATGATTCAAAATGGTACATGGATAGTGGCTGCTCAAGACATATGACAGGGAAGAAGGAATATCTCAGGGACTACAGAACTTTGGATGATGATGGAAACGTTCGCTTTGGTAATAATGAAACATGTCCAATTCGGGGATATGGCAAGATAACAAATAGCCAATTCACAATCAGCCGAGTAGCATTTATTGAAGGATTAAAACATAATCTTGTGAGTATATCTCAATTGGTGGTTGGAACAGGCAATGCTGTTACATTCAACAACAAAGGAAGTGTAATCACCAAAGAAGCAACAAAAGAAGTCTTACTGAAATCAGAAAGGAAATGATCAATGTTTCCTTTAAATCTAAAGCCAGTAACCGGTGGGCAATCACTATGTCTTCTCTCTAAAGCCAACTCCGATGTTAGTTGGTTATGGCACCGAAGACTTGCCCATCTGAACTTCAAAGACTTAAACAAATTGGTGGCTATTGATTTGGTTCGAGGAATGCCAGCACTCAAATTTGATAATGATTCTCTTTGTTCTGCCTGTGAACATGGGAAGCAAACAAAACAAAGGCATCCGACAGTGATGAATCCCAAAATCACCGAACCCCTTTCATTTCTCTACATGGATCTGTGTGAACCATCCGCAGTGGAGTCAATTGGAAAGAAGAAATATATTCTTGTGATAGTTGATGATTATTCAAGATTCACCTGGGTTTTATTCTTAAGAAACAAATCAGACGCTGCTGAAGAAATCATCAACTTCATAAAGAAAATGGAATTGATGCTCAATAAGAAAGTCCGAACAGTACACAGTGACAACGGTTCGGAGTTCAAAAATCAAACTTTGGATGGGTTCTTGAAAACAAAGGGAATTGGTCATAACTTCTCAGCACCATATACTCCTCAACAAAATGGAGTTGTGGAAAGAAGAAATCGTTCCTTGTGTGAAGCAGCTAGAACTATGCTTAATTTCGCAAACTTGCCTATGTACTTCTGGGCTGAAGCAATTTCTACTGCATGCTTTACTCAAAACCGATCCTACATTCACAAACGATTTCACATCACACCTTACGAAGTACTCAATCGAAGAAAACCAAATGTCAAATTTCTTCACATCTTCGGTTGTAGATGCTTTATCTTGAACTTAATGGATCATTTGACTAAGTTCGACGATAAATCAGAAGAAGGAATCTTCCTTGGATACTCTCAAGACTCAAAAGCTTACAGAGTCATGAACAAGAGAACTCGCAGAATTGAAGAAACCTTTAATCTAAGGTTTGATGACTATTACATCAAGAAGTTCCTGCATCCATTTCCCATGTCATCGATCTTTCCAAAGCCTGCTGAAGATGCTGTTCCAATTACAACATTTGACATTGACTTTGCCCTTTTGTTCGATCCACCTTTAATCTAAGGTTTGATGACTATTACATCAAGAAATTCCTGCATCCATTTCCCATGTCATCGATCTTTCCAAAGCCTGCTGAAGATGCTGTTCCAATAACAACATTTGACACTGACTTCGCCCTTTTGTTCGATCCACCTGTGAGAGCTATAGACTCCGAAGCTAGGGCACCAGATAATCATGAATCCGAGTTATCCAAGCTAACAGATGGACCTGATGACTCCTCAACAAGTAGTGTACAAAGACCATCATCTGTTGAGGGGGAGCCATTTAACCAAAATATGGGAAATGCAAGTGTTGAGGGGGAGCCATCAAACCGAAGTGAAGGCTCAGCTGGTATAGACGGGGAGTCAAACAACAGTCCAAGAAGAGCTAACACTTCTATCTCTACTCCCCAGTCAATCTCAAATATCATATCCCTGTATCCAACAACCCAGGGGGAGCCAGATATTGTCACTCCGAATTCAGCCACAACAATTGCTTCGGATAGAGCTACTACTTCCTCAACACCAACACATGTCCAGGGGGAGCACACATGAAACTCAACTTCACTAATGCACACACCACAAACCAACACAAATTCAAACAATCACTTACTAATGGGTGATTTTCCTCCCACTTCGGGATATCCCTCAGACATCGAGGACATTGATGCTGAAGGACCTCCTGATTTTGATCCAAACTATCCTCCTTTGGACAAATGGACGAGAAATCATCCACCCTCACTTGTCATCGGTAATGTTCAAGATAAAGTATTGACTTGTGCACAACTTCAACAAAGACAAATAGAACTTAACAAAACTTCGGAGTTGTGCATGTTCAATGTCTTTATATCCAAGGTAGAACCTAAGAACATTAAAGATGCATTTGATCACTCAGACTGGATTGAAGCAATGCAGATGGAATTAGAAGAATTTGAAAGAAACAAAGTTTGGAGGCTAATTCCAAAACCTGCAAATGCCTCAATTGTCGGCCTCAAATGGGTATACCATAATAAACTAGACACCAAAGGCAATGTAGTTCGGAACAAGGCTAGGCTAGTTGTCAAGGGTTATTGTCAACAGGTGGGGATTGATTATGAAGAAACTTTTGCCCCTGTTGCCAGACTCGAATCAGTTCAGATATTTTTAGCTTATGCTGCACACAAAAACTTTCACCTGGCTTTGAAAGTAAAACTCATCTAAATCATTGCTATGTGCTAGACAAAGCAATCTATGATTTAAAACAAGCCCCAAGAGCTTGGTATGAGACATTGACTAAATTTTTGAAAGAATCAAACTTTAAACAGGGCTCAGTGGATCCAACACTTTTTAGAAAGAAAGTTGGATCTCACTTGATGTTAGTCCAAATTTATGTGGATGACATAATTTTTGGATCCACTGACCCCAATTTGTCAAAAGACTTTGAAAAACTGATGAAAAGCAAATTTCAAATGAGCATGATGGGTAAGATTAATTTCTTTCTTGGATTACAAATCAAACAATCTAAGGAAGGGATATTCATCAATTAACAGAAGTATACGAAGAGTTTGCTTGAATGCTTCGGAATGATTAACTGCTCAAAAGCAAAAGTTCCTTTGCCCGCAGGTACCAGGTTGAACCCATCATTAGACAAACCAAAGACAGACATACAGCAATACCGAAGTATGATTGGATCACTACTCTATCTCACAGCCAGTCGCCCTGATATCATGTTTGCAGTCTGTAATTGTGCAAGATATCAGGCTGACCCAAGAGAACCTCACTTGGCTGTGGTTAAGACAATATTCTGATATCTTCATGGAACTACTGCTTATGGTCTGTGGTATCCAGCAAACTCTGGCTTCTACATACAAGCTTATTCAGACTCCGATCTTGGTGGATGCTCTATTGATCGCAAAAGCACTTCGGGTGGTTGTCAATTCTTAGATGGAAAACTAATCAGTTGGCAATCCAAGAAGCAAACTTGTGTCTCAATCTCCACGGCAGAAGCAGAGTATGTAGCAGCTGCAGCATGTATCTCACAAATCATCTGGATCCAAAGTCAACTGAAAGATTATGCCATCAACATGAGAAAAATTCCTTTGTTCTGTGACTCTCAAAGTGCAATTCGTATATGCCACAATCCGGTTCAACATTCCAAGACGAAGCATATAGCTCTTCGCTATCACTTCATCAAAAGTCATGTTGAGGAGGGGAATATTGAGGTGCACTTTGTTCATACTACAGAACAATTGGCAGATATCTTCACAAAGGCTCTGAATGAAGAAGCATTCACAAGAATCGTCCGTGGACTTGGAATGATAGATGGATCAACTCTTCAATAAATTCCAGATTTGCTCACTCTTACTCTTTTCTGCAAATTCAAAAAAAAATTACAAAAACACAATACTCCGTAGACCCCCGAAGTCAATTTTGGCTTCGGAGCTCATCGGAGTAAAACAAGCAAAAACACTTGGAACTACACCGCAGTACTCCGAAGTAAAATATCACTTCGGAGGTCTGCGGAACAAAATCATCCTTCAAAATAAACACCTCATAGTTGAAAATCAATGATATATATTTTGACTTCGCCTGTTAGGAACAAAAATAAAAAGACTTCACATCAAAGAAAATCCATAAACAAAATAAATCACACCAAAATATGAGAAAATAAGAATCACAAAGTTTAACCTCTCTCTCATGATTTAACCAAGTAAAGGACAAAACTTTGATTTTAGATTCTGATAATCATACCTTACTGCAGTAAAAGGTATTTAGGAATCAACTTGAAACATTGGTAAAGATACAGACTTCGAAGTGAGGTTAAGGCTATTTTACAATTTGAAGCCTTGTCTGATTCCAATATCTTTAACACAATGTCTATTCCTAATCACCCTTCGAAACTTGACTCGCTTCAACTTCAAATTAATCATGTAGCCTCAAAACTACACAGGATAACTCAAGTGCTCCGAAGTTTTCCTCAAAAATAGTACCAACATTGTTTGATAAGTAAATTTAAATCTTTTTTCATTAATGGTACAAATTGAACTATATGAAGATTTTCACCCACAAGGATTGTTTAAAAACAAAAAGAAAAAGCACCAATGAAGGAAACTATATGGTGATATTTTATGTCTTCGTATAAAGAAAACCTAAAATTGAAAAGATAAAATGAAAATTTAAAAGAAGATCAAAAAGAAAAATAGAAAACAATTTTCAAAAGAATCAAAGACAAACAAAGACAAAAAGATAAACAAGGGAATGCAAAAGTTAGAAAATTTAGCATTCAAAGGCTTATTTTTCTGTTTTAAATAACGATACAAGGAGCTCCTATAACATAGTCGAGTACTTTGTAGAGAATATGAACATTTCAAGTAGTCTATCTTAAATGATAAAGTTGGAGTGGTGTACGAAGCTCAAAGGCTTGTCATCAGAGTTTAGTATCCAAACACTTCAACTGATGAAAAGGAATAAATTTTTTCAAAAAGAATCTTCAAAACAATCCAATTTCTAAAACACTTCTGATGCTCAATTCTTGAATGAAAACTTCTTTACATTTCAAATGCAAAGGATGTTATCTTTATTATATTTGAAAATTTTGAAGCACATAAGCACAACTCAAAACATGCTTTCAAATGTGAAATCAAGTTAGTGATGGGGTGATTAGACTTATACATTCATGACTGATATTGAATCAAACAAACTTCAAAATGAAAAATGGACTTCCAACATGATTCGAATGATTCTGAACATTAATTCGTCAAATCGTCTTTTCAAAATATTCATGGAAGTTAAGGATAAATGTTATGTTGCATCAGTCAAAAGAAATACCAAAAAGGAAAACCATATGGACTTCGGTGTATTGACAAACACTTTGCAATCATATGTCAATCATCGAAGTGACAGAACACCCTTCGGAGTTAAACATTACTTCATACTTTCACTCCGAAGTACATTCATAACGGCCAAAAATCTTCCTCCAAACCGAAGTCAATTTATTGTTAAATTGAATTTCACATTTATGATTATCTCAGAGACAAACATTCTTTTGAATTTAATAACCGTTGTTATATGCTGTTATACAGCTGTCATTGAGATAATCGTGGCCAATCCCAACAATAAGATCGTGTGAAAATGGCGGTTCAATTTCAAATAATGATGACTGACAGCCGTACGGTTACGTCTTGCAGAGAAAGTGGAACGGCTTGGTGCTGAAGTGTCACAATATTAGTGGACCAAATCCCATGCGCATTAAATGGCCTTGGGACCACGAATACTATATATACCTCACAACCCAACTGTTCATCTCTTTACGCGAACATTACTCTCAAATCTCCTCTGCAGAAATACTACCAAAAACTTAAGTTCATCCGTCTTCTTCAACTTTTCATCAATGGCTGAAGCATCATCCCACACAACCGAGGCAATCTCCATCCCCTTTCTCAAGAACCAGTCTTCCAATCTGGTCCTTCGCAACGATCTAAAGCTTTACCCTGAACCAATCGATGCCGTTGTCGAATGTTTGAAAAATTCAGTATTAGGGTATGCTTTAACCTACACTCCGTCTGTCCCTGAGACTCTGGTTCATAGGGCACACTACACTTCAAACATTCTATTTGACTCCAACAATCAAGTCAAATCTGTGTTCTATGAGGCTATTGACGCTAAGGGCAAAATCAAGAAAGTTCAACTGACAAAGGAGAAGTTTGCTGAAGCTCTCCGTCTTCCGGTCTATCACTCGAAAGAAATGGTGGTTCCCACTGCCGACCAACTGGTCACCATGTTCAATGAGATGGGGTATGAACCCTTGCTTGAAAAGATTAGCATGTTCAAGAAAAACCAGCTACCTGATCTTTGGAGGTACTTCTTCAGTATTTTCCTTAAATGTCTTTCAGGACGAACTTCAGGCTTGGACTCTGCAAGCATTGCTTTCCAAGGCCTTCTCTACGGAATCTACTATGACGTCAAAGTAGATTTCGTATCGATTCTCTGGACCGATTTCTGCTCCCACATCAACCACAGCATGAAGGGGACAGAAATTGCAAATGCTAGATTCTGGGCGATCGTTGTCCACGCCCACTACCAACAATCAGGTTACGTTCCTGAACCTTCTCTTGCTGAGATGAAATTCACTCCAATCGCCATTCCCACCTTGGATGAAGACCCAACAGTCTTCTGTGCCCAAATTCCAGAAGTCATGCTCTCTAAGGTTCCCACCGACTGCATTGAGGTAAATACCTACAGGTCAACTCTTGTCATTACATACCCTGTTAGGGAACTCACTCAAGAAGAAACCCACGTTACTACAAAGGCCCAAACCAGGGCCAAGGGCAAAAAGAAAGCTGTTGGTGGACCTAGTGGTCCGAAGAAGGGAGAAAAGAAGAGAAAAGCTTCTATTCAAGCTACTTCCAAGAAGAAACTACCGAAGAGATCCTGAAAACTCACTATTAGGGATGAGTCTTCGGAGTCCGAGAAGCAAACCTCCGAAACCATTCCAGAAGCTGAAGAGGAAGAACGCCAATCCTCACCCATACATGAAACAAGACCACCAACTCCACCTCATACCAAAACGCCACCATCACCACCAAAAACAACCAAACCACCTACACCTTCTCATACAATTCCACCTCCTCCTCCTCCCACAACAGCACAACAAACTACAACAATACATACTACTTCATCTGAAGTACCACCACCTCCACCACCAAAATCATCATCTACCACTGTACCACCTATTTCTTCTGCTTCAAACACATTCCTCAACATTCCCTCATCTGGTTTGGATACATCGTTACTTGATTATCCATTCCAAGATGATTTTGATTTTGAAACCTCTACTTTTACCAAGCCCCCATCCACGGAAGAAACCATGGCTGTCTTCCATATGGCACCAATTACCATCGAAGACGCTGATGAAGAAGGTCTGGATGACACAGACTTTATCCTGGGAAAACAGTACAAAATCCTCAACCGCAAGTTGGATGCCCTGCTGCAGTCAAACACTGGTTTTGATCCCACGAAGAAACCCGAAGCTGGTATCGAGGACCTGATTGGTGAGGTTCAAAGATCCTTAACCACGAAGATGGAAGATCTGGTCAAAGCTTCGGAACAACGCGTTCTGGATAAACAAACAGACCTTCAAAGGGTGATTGAGGGAAAGCTCAAGTCTGCTATTGAGCAAATTGATGAAAAGCACCAGCTCCTCAAGGAGCAAACCGACCAGAAAATAGAGGAACTAGTGAGGAAACTGGAGTTATCCAACTTCGAAGTGACCAAGGAGCTACATGATCTTCGTAGCTCTACTGAGTCCTTCAACTCCCAATACCAGACAGGGTTTGCTAAACACCTGTCTGATGCCCACAAACGTGTGGAAGAACTCACTGCGGAATTGTCATCTTCCACAGTCACCACCTTTGCCAAAGAACTGCGAACCACCAACCAGACCATCATCACTAACATGATCAATAAGTTGAAAGCTGCTCTTCAACCTATGATCAATGTCTCCCTGAAAATGGAGAGCTCTCAGACTGAGCGAGGAAGACCCCAACTAATTGCTCAGGGTGAACACGATGTTCATCCTTCGCAAGGGGGAGAATCAGAAGCCACAGGGTCACAAGCTCTCGAGAATCCAAACTCCGAAGCTCAACAACCTACAACCACCGAACCTCAAACAACTTCTCAACCCACCATGCTAGGCAGACCACCCTTTATCCCACCAATTCCATCAAAGGCTGTCCCCACATTTGGAACCACAATGTCAACCGAAGCCGGTGGTTCCAGTTCACAGCCCTTGAGAAAAGAAATCAGGATTGCTCCTCACATGGAGCAAGTCAATCGGGAAAGGGAAGAGGAGTACAAGAAAATCCTCGAAATAAACAGAATTACCATTGACAATGTAACATGGACTGAGGATCTGATCAAGACCATCGGCTTTACTGACTTCCATGTAAATAACATGCTTCCACTCAAAAGCCTTGATACAAAAGACAATAAAGTCCTGTAACTTGATCTCCCGTACAATCCGAAGACCTTTGCCTTTCTGCAATTCGAGAGGCATGTTCCTAAGGAGAAGGAGAAGCTGACCGAGTTCAAGGTCAGGAAAATTGCATTCTATACAAAGTACATTCAAGCTCCGGCTTATGTATGGAGTGCAAAGAAGATAGTAAAAATAATCTCCATCAAGAAAGGAGAAGAGTATGTGGGTTTTCTAAACCTAAATTTTTTTCGTGCTTCGAGGTTCTGATGAAGAAGAGTCAAGGTTCACAATTGCGGACTTCCCAATTATGAATCCTTCGGACTTCATATCACTTCTTGACATCCTCAAGTTCTCAGCCGAAAACGAGTGCGAAGACATGGGGGTCTTTGCAATGGCTAAAACTCACATCTCCTCCTTCTTCAGGAATTATCTTCAAAGAGTAGCCCGTTTTGATATTGTTGTGGCCGAACTCTTCGGACAATCCCTTGCACTCCCACCAACTACAATAGAGAGTTTTGAAGACTTGAAGGCTGGGCAGATTGTTGATAAGCCCTGGGGTGTGGTTTTCAAAGGATTGTCCCACGAAAATGAAACTATGGTGTACAAGTTCTTTGATATTGAGTTCATGGGTCGCTTTCCTACGGATTCTATCAAACAAGTTCTTGCTTTGGTCAACAACTGCTTTGTGAACACCTGGCAAGAGAAGAAGAAACTGAGAGAACAGCTCAACTGGTGGTTGACAGTGAGGTACACTTTAGAGCAGGCGTTCATAAAGCATCTCAGGCAATAAAGATAGGCTTCGGATGCACTTCACACAAAGGGGGAGATTGTTGAGACCATTTGTGCTGAAGTGCTCAACTATCCGAAGTCTGTCTGCCCAAAGCCCCGAAGTAATAAACAAATAGAAGACCACGAAGTCTGAAGACTCTGAAGTGCTACGCATGGAAGATCCGAAGACTTCACAGCCTGTCCATCTGTCTTTTGTGTGCACGCGTATAGTACAATACGTGTTGCATGAATCTTCTATCCTATTGGCTAGTACACTGATATGATATTCTCTGTAAAAGTTGTACTATTGGTATCACTGATTCAGTATAAATATCAGTGATACCTTGCCGTGTAGAATGTGAGAATACGAGATAGAAAAACCACAAACATAGAAAACCCAATTGTAAAACCATATCTTATAATCAAGCATTCGGCACAAGTTATCTATTTCACATTGTTCATTCATCTTACTTATATTATCCTTGTGTGATTGATTGTGTTATTGGTATAATCTTTGTTTTAATTCGTCTATTAACTGATTTCAACTCCCAACAATGTGGACAACCACTCACTCTTTCAGGGCACTCCCTTTGTTATAGCTTTGTCGATACTAAGGTATCTCACCTCACTCCTCAAGTGATACTCCAATCACTATCATCACTTACATACACCTAAATCTATGGCTCACATCAAGCCATATTCTCAACATACCATCCACTCTTTCTATAACACAAATCTAAATAACTATTTCAGATTCAACTTCCGTTTCCAATCTCCTTGAAATGGTTTACTCTAATTCAATAAGGAAAACGGTCTCACCGATTCCAGGCTCACATTCTCTCTCAATTTACTCCTCCAATTGCAACATGCCAGTTATTGATTCCTCGTCAACACAACTCATAAATACTAGGATAAAAATCCAGAAATAACAAAATATTAGAAACTATCTCGAGTTTTACTCACGCCTCCTCTGAATTTTTTATTTAACTTTCCACACTTTGGTCACACAAGACCCGTTTCAGTTGTCTCATCACCACAACTGATTTCAACTTCTCCGAAAGCTCATTTATCTCTGCTCCTACTTCAGCACACATATTAGGTTTTTCACCCAATATACAACTAACAATCCTCCACCAATTGGCTCATCTTTATCTCAGTTCAACAACATACCTCATGTTGTTTCTCTCGATGTACTCACTTATTACATCCTCACTTATGTGGACAATCCAGATCACGCTCTCACTCAATCGATAATCATAGCGAACTCAGTAATTTATTATTAAATAAATTCTCAACACAATCACATATATTTCTACCGATAAATCATACATACATACGGCTCATCGTAATCTCTACACACAACTCGCAAAGAATTAATAATGTTCAACACCGCAATCTCTACGGTGAGATCATATCTCATCACTCGACTAACTCATTAATCTCAAGTAAATAACTCAACATCGTTATAACAAAATCTACTATCCATCGTCTCATACGAGTTAGTAGTTTTGTTATCTCGACATTCACACATTTCTCTTATTAACAGTAATCGATTTGATTGCTAAGGAACGAATCCTATCAATCACAATCACAATTACTTTTAAACTCTTTTTAACTCATTACATAATTATACAACTTTATCTCCTTCAACACTCAAGTAAATCTCACATATTCTCAGATTAATATGTTAACACATATTTATAATTCAATATCATCCTCAACATCGTCTAAACACAACTCACACATACTCAAAAATAGTATAGTCTCAGTACTTCATATTATCATCATACAGTGTACGTATGTGTGACAACCGTCAAATAAGTCAACAAAAGTCAACTCAAGGCAGCCAAAGCGTACATTAGGTCAATATGTGAAATGTAAATTTCATAATCTATACGATATATTATTTACGCTAATTCAAATTAATTATACGAGCAAACCCTGCTGAGCTTGATGTTAAAAAAAATTACGTCGTGAATAGTATCCGACGTGAATAGTGAACGGTAAAATTTAAAACTCGTCCGAATATTACAAATTTTATATCAAAACGTAGACAAAAATACGACGGTTCCGAATATATATTTATATTTTTACCAAACGTTATATATAAAAAATTATGATAGAAAAACGTTTAATTTAACTTGAAAGCGACGTTTGATTATTAAAATATTTATATAATATAAAAAAATAA
Organism: Cichorium intybus; assembly: GCA_023525715.1. Classification (NCBI taxonomy): domain Eukaryota; kingdom Viridiplantae; phylum Streptophyta; class Magnoliopsida; order Asterales; family Asteraceae; genus Cichorium; species Cichorium intybus. The sequence continues at coordinate 62,959,073 of CM042011.1, forward strand.
AAAAAAATAATAATAATCATAGTCAAAAGATAGCAAAGAAACACACGGCCGTGGTCTGTGTTTTCAAAGTTTGAATTTTGTTTAATTTTATTTTATATAAAGTGGGCTCCACTTCATTATTTAATCAATGTTACACATTTTACCCTCAAAGAATTCGTATTTTCATTTCGAACACTACGTATTTAATACGTATTTTTAAGTTTATCAATAATATGATGACGTTTTATAAAACGGAAAATTTACCGTCAAAACGGTATCATCGATACGAACAATGTGACGTCAAAATTTAATATTATTGATATTAGTTTTATATTTAATATTTTCTTTTTCTTTAAAATGAAATTGTATTTACATTTAAACCCTATATTTTTATTAAACTTACAATTAATACCCTTTCGTTAATTCGTTAAAGACTTTTAGTTAAAAAGTTGACATTATTAAACTACGATTTTTGTAGATCATATTTTTATAAACAAAAATCATTTATTTTATATAGAAACTATTAAATCTATTTAAAGAGTATTTTAATGGTATGTTTAGTCATAATCAAATTCTAAAAGCTATAAAAGTCAAATATCTGTATCTTGAGGGCTGCAATACGAAAATAAATCTGCTATAAATATAGCGTCATTCTAGTCATTCAAATCACACAAACAAGTTCTTCGATACGTATAGAGAGATATACGAAGAATGAGCGTTAGAAGTAGATATTTCAGTTATAAATATAGTGAGTTCGAGTTAGAAGCACGAAGAGTCGGGCGATCTAACAACAATTGGCGATAAGATCCTAGTCGACATTGAGGTGAGTTTATACCCTTTCTTTTTATATTTATTCAAGTTTTTAAGGGGGAGAATACAAGTTATACTATAAAAATAACTATTTATACTCATTTGTAACAGTAGTAAACAAAATATAATTTTGTAAACATCATTATGAAAAACAATTCAGTTATAGTTCCAAAATATAATATCGAATGATCTACTTACGAGAGCGGTGTCTAGGCCGATCATTTGGGCTAGGTTGTTGGATTTCCGAAAGACTTATACGCTGAAAGGGTCCTGCCTCCCCATTTGATCTTCTACCTGGCCGTTCTTTATTTGATAGTCATGAAATATTATATTGGAATTAATAAATGGTATAACCAATTTATTACACCACTATTGTGGAGAATATATCTTAAAAGAAGTTCTTTATAACCATCTAAATAAGTTATTTCACATATATTTTTAAATATATGCTTTTCACAACGGAATACTAAAAATAAACTATTATAGGAATAGTTTGTTGATACAAATGTTACTATGACGTTTTAAAGAAGACAAATAATTATATAAAATATATAATTATTATACATTACTATATTATCATGGGAAAAATGATAATGGACAAATACAAAGGTTTTTCATATACAAACTTTAACAAGTTGATTGATACATACATTTTTGTGAGACGGGTCTTCACAGTGCTTATTTAAGTACATACTATAAGTCCTGAAATTTATAACCAGAGTCTCGGTAAGAGAACGTGATATTTGTGTATAGATCTATACGGGATTGACAACCCCGCACCTGAGCTGCTAGCTACAGCTAGACCGACGGGTCCGAGGTCACAAATGTCATAACAGTCCGACGCTTGAAGAACGTCGAAGCAGGCCTACATGGTCACAGTATGGTTATAGGACGTCTCGCATGGGAAATCAACTTTATAAATTGTTTACGTGGAAATATACATTTTCAAAGGTTTTATACTACAAACTACGCTATACATTTTAGTCTTTGGATTTTTAAGACTTGGATACATTCATAAGAAAATATGGGATTTTCTTGGAGTACAATACTTCCTTTTACAAGGAAAGGGATTCATCATATAAGTTTTATGGTATTAAAACTACATTTTAACGAGTTACAAATATAAGTATGGTTTTACTTATACACATTGGTTCTAAGAAATTAAAACTGCGTTTTATTAAAGATATAAAAATAAGTACGGTTTACTTATACATACGAGTTTTATGGAATTAAAACTACAATTAGTCTACGAGTAAATATGTATTTACACTGTTTCATACAACAATAAAACTACGTAATACTATTTTCAAGTATAGAAATACTTATACATTTACGGTCTTTGGGTTTTAAGACTACGACTCATTTATAAGAAACTATTGGATTTTCTGGTTTCAAACATTACCTTTTTACAAGGAAAAAGGATTATGGATTTTCTCATACAAAAATCTTATGAACTCACCAACGTAATGTTGACACTCTTTCAAACTACTTGTATTCTCAGGAAATTGATAAGGTAACTACAGATGGGTCGCGATGGCGTCATACTATGTATTTTGATATCATATTGTAATTGTATTTAAAACGTACAATCTTTGGAACTCTTGTAACATTTACAATTATGTAAATGATGGATGTGTTTGCTTTGATCACTATTGTACAAACGTTGTTGTGATACTGTTCATGAAGTCATCCATCCTCAGACGTTTCCGCCATCGTGGTTTAGGGGTGTGACAGTATGTCTACACATAAGCACGACACTGCAACATTACTCCAGCTCTGCTTGTGGTACCTCGTACCATCCTCCTGTCTCGTCAGTTACACTATCTTACAGTACCCTGTACTGTCCTCCAAATTCACTACTCAACACTATCTCACGGTACCTTGTACCGTTCGTCGATCTCATTACTCAACACTCTCTCACGGTACCTCGCATCGTTCTCTGTTCTAACTACCCAACACTGTATCACGGTATCTCATACCATTCTCTGATCAAATCATGGTACCTCGTACCATTTTCTGATTTCAATCCATCTCCTCTTTTTGTTTGAGTCACAATATCCCCACTACTCTAAATACAAGATCATCGTTACGTGGTTCCACAGAAATATGTGGTCTCAACCTCAACTACTCAATCACATTTACTTGTTATGTGGTCCCACAAAATATGTGGTCTCAACCACTTTGCTCGATATGTGGCCCCACAAAATATGTGGTCTCAACCACTTTGCTCGATATGTGGCCTCACAAAATATGTGATCTCAACCACATATATTAGGAAATTAACTCAATCTCTAGGCCAATAAGGCCTATATGAACCACTCTTAGGTTCTCTCAATTATAACCACAAGGTACTCTTTATGTGGTTACTCAAATGTCATCTAACATCTCTGTCACAATTATCTCATTATGTGACGATTTCAAGTCACAAAAACTCAATACTCAACAGGCCTATTCACAATCAGGTATAATATGCATTCAACCACACACTCACCGTCTTTCTCAACTCATACTCTTTTGGCTATCTCAGCCATTCGTTTTGATCAATCATAAGTACTAGTTATGTGGTCCCACAAAATATGTGGTATCAACCACAAAGTACTCATACACAGAAATCTCGTCACATCTGTGAAACAACAAGCAATATATATATACAATATCATAATTTATATATTTTCCACCATGTATATACTCAATATACACACTTCTCCATGGTTGCTAAGTATTCGCCAAGCAACCACTTATAATCTTAATTATACATAATCACAAAGTACTCGTTATGTGATATGTAACATTTACCTCAAGTGAACACGAGATTATCATCTCGATGCCGGTTACTACACTTTATAATCACACTTCTCTAACACATGTAATTTTAATTGATCTTTTATATGTCCTTACATTTTACACATATTCTACTATATGTATTATCAACAATTAAACACACGTAACTCGTTACAACTAACATTTTATGTAAAATTTCTTACATACCTTATAGCAACAAAATTTTGTCTTCTCATTAGTTGAAACTTGCATACTTTGGATCTCAACTCTTGAGTGTACTCGGCTACACTCACATGTCTCAACTTTTAGCTCATGCTCAGCTTATGCTCATACTCTTTCTCAACATCAGTTGGAATTTCACTTCAACTGTGATCTCATCTCATCATCAGCTGAAATCTCACCATCAGCTGAGATCTCGTCTCAATTAGTATCTCATCTCGTATTCAGTTGACATCTCATTATCAACTGAAGTTCTTGTCTCCTCGTTAGCTGCTATCTCATATCGGCTAAAATCTCATCTCATCACCCACTATTGGTCCAACCAGCTCTGACCAATTTCTCAACTCATCCTTCATGTGACTCCATATCTGTATTTACACATAGAAAACAACAAATAATAATATAACATAATAGTTATACTCAACTCATACACTAACATCTGCAGCCATATCTTTTCTAAGCATGTGATAGGGGATCTCTCTCCTCGGTTCAAGTCTAGGACTCTATACTCAAAGACCTAGTTCACTTAAACCATGCTCTGATACCAACTTGTAACGCCCGGTTTCTCATACAAAGTACACCCAAAATTTTTTCAAACAATAACACATTAAAAATAGGTATACTTGTACTCAAACCACGGAAACAAGATGTATCAACATAATTAATTACACAAAAGGTCCTTATAAATTCGACTAGGCATTACAAATAAAATCTAACACACTAAACGACAGACTCTAAACGTGTCCATCATTCTTTATCACATGCCTTCCCCTATCACTGCTACAGATACCTGCAAAACAACAAACAACTCAAGTTAAGCTTATAAAGCTTAGTGAGTAATCTCCAATATATTCCACATATATATCTCTCGATGGACATTCTCATTCTCCTCTCTTGCTATTCTCATTAGCAAGTAAGTATCTCCTCCTTTTAACTGAAACCTGCAATCATATTAGCTTACAACGCCAGCTACTTATTAGTATACATCAACTCATCAATAAGTACCACAACTGGTACTACTTGTAAGCTCAATCACATTCTCCACAGTACTCATTTCCACAATCAGCAATACTAAATAAGCAATTCTCATAACTGTGACAATTTAACCCAAAGACTCTTTAACTTAACCACTACATCATATACTCTACTCTTATACTCATTATAAAATTCAACTCATCTCTTGTTATCTACAGATAACATAATCACTCGAACTCTAATTTATTGTAGTATCAATATCACATACACACACACACACACATATATATATATATATATATATATATATATATATATATATATATATATATATATATATATATATATATATATATATATATATATATATATATATATATATATATATATATATATATATATATATATATACAACATATATATTACATGCAACAAGATGTAACTCTTACTCAATACTTGAAAGCATTTACCTAATATTGACTTAGTGCGTGAAACTCCCAAATCACACGAATCAAACTCCTGTTCACTAAACTTGATTGTATCACCATAGTCTAAATCAATTCTCCAGTATCCACAATCATCTCAATAACATCTATCTCAAAGATGTATAAATCAAAAGAGAAAAAGAGTATAAACGATAGATATCAACTCTATATTTACCGGAACCCCAAATTCGCGGTTCTACTCATTCAACCGTAGGAACTCGACAATAATCACACCAATAGCTCAGAAGGCATCCACTAACAACATATTTAACAATTTATAGCTAAATCTCGAAAATTGAAGACTAGGGTTTGAAACCCCCAAAACCGAGAGATACTCACCTCGACGAATTACGAAGCAAGAACCCGTTTACATGATTAGATCCACGCTTCTACATGTTTCCCCACAAACCTCCAGGCTTCATTTCACTCAAAATCGCCATTTGTAGCTCCCAAAATCGAAAATGAAATGTTTTTCCTTGAAATGAATTTGCTGCACATTTAAAGGGGTCTGCTGGCGAAACTCGACCCGGGTTAAGGAACACCACCCGGGTTCCTTTTACAACATTTATTTCGTTTGTTCAGTAGATAGAACATGGTCCGAGTTTTATTACACGACCCGGGTTGGTTCCTTTTGGCATTTTTCAAACTCAAACTTCTCCCAAAAAGGTCCTCCAACCACACTAACACATATAACAACTTAACTAATCTTAATTAAACCAAGATTAGTACATAAGAGGGATTCCAACCTCTTCTCACTCATCAATAACTCATAACTCAAAAGAAATCACAAGGATCGCCACACCTCCACACCTTTACGCTAAGAAAACGCATAGCTAGAATCACACCTACTGTAAGGTAATAACTCTACTTACCTTAATAATCATCTCAAAATGAAAACGAGTCTTACACGAGGTTAGTGACTTTGAGTTTTAGGGTTTCAAACCCTAGATGCCCAAATCCAAAAATATGCTTTGAATTAGCTCATTTGTTGTTATTAAGTTGTTAATATATGTTGTATTTGAAAGGTTTTCTTCAAACCATGAACTAAATAACCTAAGTTCACATGCAACCTATGAGGATCTATGTTTTCTTATAATTAAACATATAACAAAACCTAAAGGCTATAAGAAAATTAACTAAAAGAATAAAATTAGAAAACCAACCTTTTAGAATTTTCTAGAAGCTGAGCAGCAAAATTATCCTGCCTCAAATGGAAGTCACACCCAGGCAAAGAGGAGAGGAGATCGAAAATCTTGAGAGAGATCTTGAAAGTGGCGTAATTCATATGGTGCCTGGGACCCCTATTTATAGTTTTCAAATGGCCAGTTGATAAACCTTAGAGATAAACCTTTTTGAATTCAAATAAGATAAACCTTTTATCTTATAATTCAAACTCCTATTTATCCTTTTATATTAATTTCGAAATTTCTATATACCATATATAGAAATCGAAATCCACTGGTCACTCCCACTGTCACTTACTCAACTATTGAATAATTACAGTTTTAGTCCCTACACCTTTAATTAATTAATTTAATCCCCAAATTAAATCCAATTAATTCTGGATTAATTCCTAATTAATTATTATAGTTTCTAATTAATATATTATGACTTTAATATATTAATAAACCATATATTTAATTCCTGTTGATTTATTAAACCCATAAATCAACCTTTTCTCTCTATACCGAATTTTCTACCAAACCTCCAACCATGAGGGCAACCCAAATGGACTGTGCTTCTATTAATTAAGTAAATACTAATTATTAGTCATGGCTTAGACACCTAATCCAACAGTCTCCCACTTGGATAAGTCTATGACTATAATTACCAATTTAGCTTCTAATTAACCAGCACCTTAATCTTCCTAGAAACTACTGCGAAACTCTGACATAATCAGTTCTGTCCAAAGATAAGTGATCAGATGATCCCCCGTCCAACTAGATATTTTTCAGACTCAAGACATGGATAAAATCAATCTGGTCTGATTCACTGTTCCTCGATTTCCGATTTGCATATGACTCTTAGACTATCAATTCAGTCCCGGTTGGCCAACTATTTTAGTCAACTTCAAAATCATCGAGAGGCCTACAGATATCTGTTCCCCGTTAGGGTCAAGGGATGAATAAACTTTGACTCATATACTTATGTCTTTTACCAGACAAATTACTCACAACAATACGTTTTATAACACCGAGTTACCGATGCGTTTTCGTATTATCAATGAACAACCGTCTAGTAAATCATAACTCATATGTCTTAGCTTAAAGATCAAAAGATATTATCGTCTCAATATTGCTCGTGATGAAATCCATGAAGCAATCCATTGAGCGCGGGTTTATCCAATACTCAAATCTCCATTTCCAAGTACTCATGAATGTTGCAGCAATCTTATTGCAATGTCTAACTCCTTAGACAATCTACAACTAATTCATGACAGCCTTGCTTCATACTTACTCCCTAAAAGCATGAGCGACTGTGGATATTCGAATAATCCAATTATTCATGAAGTAAAACATGCAAAATGAAACACAATGATATATATATTGACAAAATTAGTAAACCATTACTCATTAATAAATCTCCATTATTAAATCACAAAAGTCAAATACAATAACATTGTTACAAGTTTCAAAAACTATCTAATTACAAAAACTTATATCATCTCTTAATCCAATGCTCCTAGCATGCTGATTATGTTTAATCCTACTCAGAGCCTTTGTCAAGGGATCTGCAGGATTATCTTCCGATGATACCCTCTTTACAAGGAGGTGACCTTCTTCTACCCTATTTCTGATGTAGTGGTACTTTCTATCGATATGTCTGGACTTTCCATGATCTCGCGGTTCCTTTGTCAAGGCGACCGCACCTTCGTTATCGCAGAACAATTCCAAGGGCTCCTGAATACTCGGGACTACTCCAAGGTCACCGATAAAATTCTTCAGCCAAGCCGCTTCCTTTGACGCTTCACTTGCTGCTATGTACTCTGATTCGCACGTAGAATCAGCCACTGTTTCTTGCTTGGAACTTTTCCAAGTAACTGCTCCACCGTTCAAAAGGAATACCCAGCCCGACTGAGACCGACCACTGTCTGTATCCGTCTGAAAACTGGCATCTGTATATCCTTCAACTCTCAAGGTATCACTGCCACCGAGGACTAACACCATGTTATTGGTCCTTCGCAGATACTTGAGTATATTTTTCACAGCTATCCAATGCGCCCTTCCAGGGTTACCCTGGTACCGACTGACCATGCTTAAAGCAAATGCCACGTCAGGGCGAGTACACGTCAATAGCGTACATGATCGATCCTACAGCCGAAGCGTAAGGTACCCGACTCATTTCAGCTATTTCTTCGTCTGTACTCGGACTTTGAGTCTTACTCAATTTTGCATTACTTTGGATAGGTAGCTCTCCCTTCTTGGAATTTTCCATACTAAACCTTTTCAGTACCTTTTCCAAGTATGTACCCTGACTAAGTCCAATCAGTCTCTTCTTCCTATCTCTCAAAATTCTTATCCCGAGAATATAGGCAGCCTCTCCTAGGTCCTTCATGGCGAAACATTTCCCAAGCCAAGCCTTGACATCTTGCAAGGTTGGAATATCGTTTCCCATGAGCAGTATGTCATCGACATACAGCACCAGAAAGGTGACTATACTCCCACTAGCCTTGACATATACGCAGGACTCATCCTCGCTCCTAGAGAAACCAAACTCTTTGACTTTCTCATGGAAACAAAGATTCCAGCTGCGAGAAGCTTGCTTCAATCCGTAGATTGATCTCTCAAGCTTACACACCTTATTAGGATACTTTGCATCGACAAAACCCTCTGGCTGATTCATGTAAACATCCTCAGTCAACTTCCCATTAAGGAAAGCGGTTTTGACGTCCATCTGCCAAATTTCATGGTCATGAAATGCAGCTATGGCCATCATAATCCTAATAGACTTTATCTTGGCTACTGGTGAGAAGGTCTCGTCATAGTCAACCCCTGGGGTTTGAGTAAAGCCCTTCGCAACCAGTCTTGCCTTGAAAGTGTGTACCTTTCCGTCCATGTAGGTCTTCTTCTTGAAGATCCATTTGCACCCGACTGTCTTACGACCTGGTACGTTGTCAACCAAGTTCCAAACTTGATTGTCATACATGGACTTGATCTCGCTATCCATGGCCTCTTTCCACTTGGCAGACTCAGGGCCCGCCACTGCTTCCTGGTAGTTAGCTGGTTCATCCAAATTTATCAGTGTCCTATCACTGACAAACGTGTCCCCATCCGAAGTTATATGGAACCCATAAAACTCGGGTGGCATGCTAACCCTACCGGAATGCCTAAGAGGTAAGGATACATCTGTCGGACCAACAGGAACTTCTTCCTCATGTTGGTTGCTAGTTTCTCCTAAGGTTGCGTCATCTGATGACTCTTGAATTTCTTCCAGATCAATGGTACTCCCACTGTCCTCTTTGAATATGAGCTCTCTTTCTCGAAAGACCGCTCGTCTAGCTACAAAGACCACGCGCGTCCTCGCTCGGTCTGTAGAATAGATATCCAAAGGACTGTTTGGGATAACCAAGGAAGAAACACCTTTCGCTTCTTTCTGCGAGTTTGTCTTGAGTCTCTCGTCTAACGAAAGCCTCACAACCCCAGACTTTGATATGTGCCAACGAGGGAACTTTCCCCGTCCACATTTCATGAGGTGTTTTAGCAACCTTTTTAGTAGGGAAAAGATTGAGGATATGGGCAGCAGTCTCTAAGGCATACCCCCAGAAGTGAATGGGAAGTGAAGCTCGACTCATCATGGAACGAACCATGTCCAACAGGGTTCGGTTGCGCCTCTCCGCAACACCGTTCAACTGCGGTGTTCTGGGAGGTGTCAACTGCGAAACTATTCCGCATTCCTTTAGATAGTCTAGGAACTCGATACTTAGATACTCTCCGCCTCTGTCGGAGCTGAGCATCTTTATCTTCCTACCTAATTGATTCTCTACCTCGTTCTTAAACTCTTTGAACTTTTCAAAGGTGTCCGACTTGTGCTTGATCAAGTAGCTATAACCGTATCTACTGAAATCGTCGGTAAAGGTCACGTAGAACCGCGTGCCATCCTTTGTGGTTGATCTGAATGGACCACACACATCCGTGTGAATGATGTCCAGCAGACCCTCACCTCTTTCAAAAGATCCTTTGAAAGGTGATTTAGTCATCTTGCCCAACAGACAAGATTCGCATACATCATCCGACCTGAGGTCGAATGATTCCAACACTCCATCCTTTTGGTGTTGGGCGATGCGTTTCTTGCTGATGTGCCCGAGCCGACTATGCCACAGACATGCCTTTTCTACACCACTAGTAGAATCAATATAATTTACACTATGTCCTAAATTGTCAACACATTCAACAGTTTCATACACACCATCACAAGGATAAGCAGTAAAAATCAAAATACCATTTTTGAAAACAGAAATCGAACCAATTTTATTATCAAAAGAAAATTGAAATCCTTGTCTGAACAATGCGTGAAATGAAATAATGTTTCTTGCCATTTCTGGCGAATAGCAACAATTAAATAACTCTATACTAACATCACTACTAAGCACTAAACTGTAAACGCCGATCTTGGTAACAGGGGACGATCTCCTATTGCCCATGATCAAGTTCAGTCTACCGTGCTCCACCTCCCTGCTTTCCTTTAGGCCCTGCAGATCAGAACAAATGTGAAAACCACATCCTGTATCAAGGACCCAAGAATTAGAAGATGGTGAGTTTTTAGAGATAGTGTATAAACCTGCTGTCGATGGCTTTACTTTCCCATCCTTGACATCCTGCAAGTATTTGGGGCAGCTTCTCTTCCAATGGCCCTTCTCTTTGCAGTAAAAACAGTTGGGTTCATCGGGGTTGGCCACACAAGGAATCTGGGAAGACTTGGTTCTCGAGCCATTGCTTGACGACCCGACCTGAACCTTTTCCCTCCAATTTTGCTTAGGAGGGCCCTTCCTCTTCTTTCCTTTGCCACTTCCAATGGCTAGGACGGGCTGATTAACCGAGGGTACACTTTTACCCTTCATCCCGTCCTTAGCAACTCGAAGCATGCGATGCAACTCAGTCAGGTTAGCCTGATTGTTGTTCAAATGATAAGCCAGCCTGAACTGGTCATAAGAACTCGGTAAGGAGTTAAGCACTATGTCAACGGCCAACTCCTCCGGTACAGGCATCGCAAGCTTTCTAAGCCGCTCTACGTAACCTTGCATTCTTTGCACATGAGCGCAGATGGACTCTCCATCTTTAGGTTTGCTGTTCGTGAAGTCTTTGACCACCTCGCACCTCTCGATGCGCTCTTGCTTGCGGAACTTTTCCGTGAGCTCCTTGTGCATCTCGAAGGGCCAGTAGTCTTCGTATATCCTTTGCAATTCGGGGTTCATTGTGGCGATCATGATGCAGGCCACTTTGGTCGCATCATCAGAATGTTTTTGGTACGAGGCAATCTCCTCGGGAGTAGCAGTTTCAGGGTCAACATCGACAAGCTCAGTCTCGAGAACATACTCTTTGTTCTCGTACCTCAGAGCCATCTTGATGTTTCTAATCCAGTCATTGTAGTTTGTCCCGTTCAATTAAACCTTGGAACACAGTGAGAGGATAGAGGGAACACTGGAGTTTGATTGGGGAGCGGATTGATCAGCAGAAGACATCTATAAAAGAAGGTAAGTTTAATTAGATACTTGTCGATCCTTATAATAACCCAATATAAAATAAGGCTAGGATCCAACTATAACAATTTGCAACATAGAAGAGGGATGCTGTAATCTATAAGCAAATTTTATAAAGGTAGGCGAATGACGATTCAGCCGATTCCACCGCGGAAAAACAATCTTATTATAAATGGAATTCCTAGTTTCTTTTGAGATATATTGAACTGTTCAATAGCATGTTTAATCTCGGATATGCCCCACCGTTTGTGACTGGGATGCCGAGGATCACAAACCGGGTGTGAATAACCATGCAAATTAGCTTGGTACTCTCAGGTCCATTATCATCTCAAATTGATGTGCCGGTAAACCACACACGCTCCATCAACAATGATAACACCCGAGACACCCATTGCCACTCTTTATGAACCCCCATTGGTGTCCCGGTAAACCACACACGCTCCACCAACGTTTCATAAAGTGCAATGTGCAATTTCATGGGTTAGCATCAAATTCACATTTTTCCCTAAAGTAACTAGATTGGGATTTTTGTAAATAGTTCTAGTACTTTGATCATTATACTTTTAATGATTAAGCGGTTCTGTCAAACCCGTTCGGCTAACGACCCTCCACTGATCAGGCGAGCGGTGGGTGAGAGTGTTCACCCATTAGACTACCATTTTATAGGCAGTCTCCTTATACCCACTTTATAGACCAGCTTCGTAAATGAGGCCTACTGTTGATTTGACTAACCAAATTTATCTCATATATATAGTATTAACTTTTAATAACATATATAGGATGTATTTTAAAACCCTTTAAAATATTCAAGGTTTATCTTTTAATTTTACCAAATTTAACAATTAAATTTTAAATTAAATTAAACCTTATAATCGATTTAATCAATTTTAATTACCAATTAATTAAATTAATTAAATCTAAATATTTTAAACATTTTAAAATATTTTTCTAGATTTTTCTATTAATTTTCGACAATTTAAAATTAATTAAATCCCTTTTGAATTATCTTTTAATTAACAATTAATTAAATTAATTCAAATGAAGATAGGTTTATCCAAATTAATCAAATTAATTAAAACCTATCCTAAACCCCCTAAAAATCGATTTCAAATAATGGGGTTTAAGGTTATCCATTTAATTAACAAATAAAGTTACCAAAAATAGAAAACCTCCTAAAACCATAATTGAAATTTTCGAAATTAGCAAGGGGGGATTAGGGTTTCTAAAACCCTAATCCTAGAAATCGATCCATAATATAATTAGGGTTTATAGGCTTTAAACCCTAAAACAGTTATAGCAATTCAACAAGAAAACAAAACAGGCTCTGATACCACTCAAAGGTTTTCTGCAAACCATGAACTATATAACCTAAGTTCACATGCAACCTATGAGGATCTATGTTTTCTTCTAATTGAACATATAACAAAACCTAAAGGCCATATGAAAATTAACTAAAAGAATAAAATTAGAAAACCAACCTTTTAGAATTTTCTGGAAGCTGAGCAGCAAAATTATCCTGCCTCAAATGGAAGTCACACCCAGGCAAAGAGGAGAGGAGATCGAAAATCTTGAGAGAGATCTTGAAAGTGGCGTAATTCATATGGTGCCTGGGACCCCTATTTATAGTTTTCAAATGGCCAGTTGATAAACCTTAGAGATAAACCTTTTTGAATTCAAATAAGATAAACCTTTTATCTTATAATTCAAACTCCTATTTATCCTTTTATATTAATTTCGAAATTTCTATATACCATATATAGAAATCGAAATCCACTGGTCACTCCCACTGTCACTTACTCAACTATTGAATAATTACAGTTTTAGTCCCTGCACCTTTAATTAATTAATTTAATCCCCAAATTAAATCCAATTAATTCTGGATTAATTCCTAATTAATTATTATAGTTTCTAATTAATATATTATGACTTTAATATATTAATAAACCATATATTTAATTCCTGTTGATTTATTAAACCCATAAATCAACCTTCTCTCTCTATACCGAATTTTCTACCAAACCTCCAACCATGAGGGCAACCCAAATGGACTGTGCTTCTATTAATTAAGTAAATACTAATTATTAGTCATGGCTTAGAAACCTAATCCAACAGTATTGAGTCTTTGTTACGATTATTGCGAAGTTTTAACGATTGATTTGGTAAAACCGTGAAATTTGGGGCGTTTTGGTTTGATAGCATATGATATTCACTATTTGTGATCGGTATTAGCTATTAATCTCTTAATCCATTGAGTTAGATGTGGAGATATGATTGTGGTGTTAAATTTACATCTAATACTCATAGGAGGGAAGAAGTTATATAAGGTACAGGTGGACCACGAGCCATACAAACATCAGGTGAGTAGTTATAATTCATTATGTATGGTTTGACTATATCTTAATTGAATTATTTGTACATGTTAAATGGTTGAGATAACCAATGTATATGAGTTAAACAAGGTTGAGAATTCCTTGTTATATACGAGTACTTGGCTTGATTGAGTATACTAAATGACTGAGATAGTCATAGAGATTGAGATCAGTGATTTGGTTGTGATAGTTGTTGATAACTGTTAGAACGATTTCTAAATTATAATTATTTTCTCACCAAGCTTAATTAGCTTATAAAGATGGTTATGTTATATGTGTTTAGGTGACAAGGGCAAGAAGGTTGTAGGGGGATGAATGACTTAACTTGGGACTTGACTTTTGGACTGTTTGTAAACCATGATACACTCTTTTGTATAGTTTTTGGAAAAACGGTCTTTTGTACCCAGTTTTTGGGACACGTTTGTTTAAGTACTTGTTCTTTTGAATACTACTTGTACTTATGTTGCTTAACTTTGATTAAACCATGATCACTTGTGTTTAATTTGAGAGATTAATGGTGTATTTCGGAGATAAGAAACTGGGTTTTACAGATGAGTTTTAGGTAACCAAAGATATTGAGGACGATGATGCTCGTGCTATAATTTGGGTCAAGTTCTAATTGTTCAAGTTGAGCATTGAAGTCATACGAAGAGACTTTGGCTCAGTTATAAGAGAAACAAGAGAAGTCATCCCAAGATGCTTAAATCCCTTAAACAAGATTATCTCAAATGAAAGCAACAAAGGGATCTACAAGCAGGGATCAGTGAAACGAATGAGGAACTCTTCAAGAAACCATTAACAGTTACAGAAATGGCAAATACGGTTAACAAGCTCGTGAACAAGGTGACCAGGTTAGAAACTTTGGTTTCGTCACAGATTGCACTCATCGGTAGGTTAAGAAAATAAGGTGGGTTTGATTATTGAACATAATTTCCTCTTCTTTCCTTTTAGATCTGATTTCATCTTCTTCTGTTTTGTGCTTGATTATTGAACACGATGGGATTCCAATTTTGTATATGCCTTATATGTTAGGTTTGTAGATTGAACATGATTTCATTTTTTATTCTATTTTGTATTCGCGTTTGTGTGTGCCTATGTTTCCTTTTTGATTTTTTTAGATTGAACATGATTAAACATGCTTACTAAGAATGAAGTTCTTTTGGTTTTTTGAGACCAAGACTTGTATAATTTTGTCTGTGTTTCCTTTAGTGAGTGTGTATGTATGTGTGTGTTTTCATCAATTTACAAGTAAAAAGAATTGGTTTTACTTTTGGTTTTTATTTGGTTATGATTACAGGTTTCAGGATATATTTTGACAGGTGGTGGTTGTCGGAGGTAACCGGTACTAGTTGCGAGAGGGGGTGGTGGTGATGGTGGACAGTGGTGCGGGTTAGGGCAGTAGAGGACAATGGTGGTAGTGGTGGTATGGTGAGAAATGAGTGGAGGGGGAAGGGGTGAGGGTTTGTTTTTATTTTATTTTTCTTTTTTTTAAATATAAAATTAGTTTAAAGAAAAAGATAAAACAAAATAAAAATGTATAAAAGTATTTTTATATTGGTGAGGGACCATTTATGATAGAAATTGAACCACATGGACTAGCCTTGAGATAAAAAAAAGTTAGGGACAAAACTTGATATTCTGTAAAACTAACTATTTGTGAAGTTTTTTCTAAATTAATTCATATATCATCAATTTAATGTTTAGAATCTCTATTACACCTTCAAAAATCAATTTCAACTTTAGACTTATGTTTCTAGATTAGTGATAGAAACATAGATTTCTTTCACTAATCCTTGATTTGAACTACAAACTTTCCAATAAAATTTGAATTTGAGGAGAATCTCTAAACTTAGAAGCTAAATGACAACAAAGAAGTTAGATTGCTACCTTCAAGCTCCCTCTTAAACGATTTGACCTTGATTCACTCAATACACGTCAAATTTACTTCCAATTTCATCAAACTTCTCCCAATATTGGATCTCTCTTTTTCTTAAGCTTCTAACATGTTTTTGAATTGAATGGGAGGGTTTATGGGGTTTAAGCTCATACATTTAGTCATTTGGCAAGGTAAGCCCCTAGACTTTCTAAGTTTCAAGTTTGTTCCCCGTCTAACTCAGAACCATACTAGTCTTGCAACCCAACATACCATCACACATATATCTCATATGCTTAGTCATTTGACCGGACGACCCGACATATCATCACACATATATCTCATAAAAATTTAACTGTAGTATTCTATAAATGTAAACACAAACTTATTATTGTAACACATTCATCGAAAAATAATTATATGATAGAGCCTACCCCGAGAAACATTAGTTCACAATGTTTCAAGTCAAAGCTATACCCTTCACTCCTTGTTTAAAACCTTAACTTTTTGCTTAATCTACGGTAGTCAAGTTTCTTTACGATTCGGGTCAATCAAATAGCATATAATCCATGTTATTATTTGCTTCGATTTTCATGCTAGACAGAACAAGAAACTGGTTTAATGGTCAGAATTATTTATATATTTTTAAATCGGTAGTATATAATTTATAAAAAAAATCATATTTGTATTAGACATCGCAAATCCAAAAACACGATGATTCATTTGGAAATGGAAAATGACGAAATAGAGAGAGTAGCTCCAAAATATGGGCACGGGGAATGTACCCAAAAACAGGCAGGAAGGTGTGTTGGCAGTGGGCAGTGAAATCAATGGGAATTTGAAATTTAAAAGCAAAAGGGTACAAGATGCTTTTGAATTCTGCTCACTGCTACTGCTGCGTGTGCTCGTGCCTTGTAAATTAACATAAACAAACAAAAACCCTCGTCACTTTTGTTAAATTTCATTTCCAGATTATTATTATGTCTCTGTTTTACCCTGGATTTTAGGTTCGTGTAAGTTTTTTTATGGGAAACACCAAATAAACACCCCAATAATATTTCATATACACCCTAAATGTAAGTCAACTTTTTTTATTGGTTAAAACTGTATTGTTTTCCGTATAAATAAGATATAATTGGTTCAAAGTAGTTGACTTTTGTTAAAAGGTGTATATGAGGTGTATCTATAATACCAACTTTTTTATA
Source organism: Cichorium intybus (assembly GCA_023525715.1). Lineage (NCBI taxonomy): Eukaryota > Viridiplantae > Streptophyta > Magnoliopsida > Asterales > Asteraceae > Cichorium > Cichorium intybus. Next base: position 62,976,466 of record CM042011.1, read on the forward strand.
CACATGCCGTTCTTGAATCTTGAATCTTGATTATTGAAAGTCATGGATGGTAATGATGATAAGTTAGACGCTTGAACTTCACTTTGAAGATAATGGGTATCCATCAATCATCAATAAAAATTGTATAAATAAATGATTGAAGAATTGAAAAAAAGTTTACCAAATTTGATTGTTCTTTGTCATTTTTCGAGTAATATTCCTTCTTTCTTGCGGGAGTTGGCTTTAAATTTAATATGTCCACTGCACCACCAAGCATAGATTCTCTTCATCTAAGATGTTTTTGAGCCCTTAATCCCTTTGCCTTAAGTGGGGTTTCTTGATTTTGTGCTCCGTTTTTTTCCTGCATTCGATTCTCTCTCTCTTTCCATCTCTATCTTTCTCATTTGTGAAAAAGATTTCTTGCTTTTCACCTTTTCTTCACCGCTCCTTTTCATCGATGCCTTGTTTCTTTTTGGATTTTAGGCGCAACGTCTAGCTGTTTCACATATATGCATATTTAGTGTGTGAATATTCACTTTGTTATATTCTCTTCCCAGTTTTCCTATAAATTGACACTCCCACAACAAACACATTTCTTCATATCGCAGTACACGTTCTCACTGATACAAGCTTCTGGTTGTGGTGGTGGTGGTGTTCATTACTGATTACCGATTCGTGCATTTCCTTCTCAAACAATTCACATGTCGAAGATGAGTTATTCAAGTGCTTCAATGGGTTCCGGTTAGTTCAAACTCCATTTCCCTTTATTCCTTTCACCATTCAATTTACTGCTCCGCATTCAATCAATAGTTGCACACCAACTGTTTGATAAAAAGTCTCAAACGAATCCAGGTAGTAGAACAGCTAGAAGAACCGTTGAATTCGGAAGGACATATGTTGTGAGGCCAAAAGCAAAGCACCAAGCAACTATAGTTTGGTTGCATGGCCTTGGCGATAATGGTTCAAGGTAGATTCTTGATTTATTAACATTTCTTCTTTTTTTATTTTTTGAACGGCGGAGATTTATTAACGTTTATATATGTTCTTACAATTTTGTAAAAAATCTTGATGTTTTTTTTATTACTGCAGCTGGTCACAACTCTTAGACAATCTTCCTCTTCCAAATGTAAGCATTATTTTCTTCTTTTCTTAATATATATATTTATATATCTTTTTTTTTTTTTTTTTTTTTTGGTTAAAATGGCATTTAAAAATGTTACATTTTTACAGATTAAATGGATATGCCCAACTGCTCCTACTCGCCCAGTAACCGCGCTTGGTGGATTCCCTTGTGCTGCATGTAATACATCTATATTAAAACCATAAAACATTCTTTAATTAAAAAAAAATCAAAATATTTACTTATCTTTTTTTTTTTTTAAAACAGGGTTTGATGAAGGAGAGCTTTCAGAAGACGGTCCAAATGACATTGAAGGGTTAGATGCTTCAATAGCACACATAGCAAACTTGCTATCAACCGAGCCCTCTGATGGTAATTTTACAAAAACCCAAATCAATTTCTTTGTTTTTTTTAAATGTCTTTCACGCATTGGCTTCAATTTTTATTTTTATTTTCAACAGTGAAACTTGGTATTGGAGGATTTAGTATGGGTGCTGCATGTGCACTTTACTCTGCCGCTTGTTTTGCTCAAGGGAAATATGGAAACGGAAACCCGTACCCAATTAATTTAAAGGCTGTTGTTGGATTGAGTGGATGGCTTCCTGGTGCACGGTAAATTTTTTTGTAAAATATTGGCACAAAAATAATTTTTTTTTATATAATAAAAGCTTGATTTATTTCAATATGTATGTATGCAGGAATCTTAGAAACAAAATCGGTGGATCAAACGATGCTGCAAGACGCGCTGCTTCATTACCCATTTTGCTCTGTCATGGACTATGTAAGTATATCAATCAAGCATGTGTTTTGTTTGTTATGACATGACAAAACTTGATGAGATTAGACAAAACATGACATGACATAACAGGATGAGACTAGACATGTTAAGACATGACATGACAACATTGAATGAGTCTAGAGAGTTCATGACAGTATTTGACAAACTTTCTATTTTCAGTGATGAGTATGAGAAGGAAATTTATGTCTTTTGTACTGTCCAATCTCGTTCCACCTTTTGGGGTGGGAGAAAATTGTAATATTTTTCTTATTGACATCGGTCTCGATCCTAGTTTAATGCATGTCAAACACAGTACAACATTGTTCTGTTCTGTCATTTACCGAATATTGTTGCATTATAGGTGATGAAGTAGTTCCATACACATACGGAGAGAGGTCTTCCCAAATGATGAGTTCAGCTGGTTTCCGATATGTTACTTTCAAAACCTACCAAGGGTATGAGTTTAAGAACAAAAGTGCATACTCCTATTCCACTTAAATCATTACCCTAAAAGGAAACTTTATTGTGATTTTTGTAGGCTTGGTCATTACACGGTTCCTAAAGAGATGGAAGAGGTGTGTCAATGGCTAAACTCAAGGCTTGCAGCTTGAGGGATTGATGTATTGATTATGGCACTGACTGGGGGAGAGTTGGGTAAACAATAACACAAGAATGACAACAAAAGGAAACAAATTTTGCATTGGGAGGAATAAGTAGAGTGGTAGAGGGGCTTCGGTGGCGATTGGAGGGTATACATATATAATATATAATATTTCTATATAATGTTGTTTTGTAAGTTGGTTGCTATAAAATAAGATATTCGGGTGTCGGGATTATTGGTTTTTAGATGGGAATTTGTTTGTTTGACAATTTGGGTTTTAGGATTTGATTAAGATTGTAATGTAATATTGACTTTAGATGGTAAATGGGTTTTTCTTGTTTACACAATGGCATAAATCTTGTTTTGTTTATCTTAATATTTTTAGTTGTTCATGCTATCAACATGCTTGTTTTTTCATCTATAAATTGCTTGATCAAGATCATATAATTGGCTGTATCTCAATGGGAGGTCTAAAATAATATTTGAATATGTTTTTCAGTCTGAAGTTTTCTATTATTTTCAAATGATAAATAGATAAAATGACCAAAGTGAACACTTTTGTGAAAACTATAGACATTTAGTGAAATAAGAATAAGACTCACATGTTATGTTATAAGACAAGACAAATAAATAGAGCAATGGACTAGGATACAAACGCACAAGTGTCCAATTTAAGTATGTCAAATAAGTGTGAGCTTTTTTCTCCTTGATATAGTTTTTGGTTTAATCCCAAATAATTTGTGTTAAACAAACTATGTCCATCTAAAAATTATCATATAATCTCCAAAAGAATTTAAATAAGGTGTGTACTTTATATCCATTGTAAACTCTCTTTTGAATAAATAAGTTTATTTTAGGCTCATTCTATCTGTACACCCTCCCTCCTCTTCTAAAAAATACCAAACTACACCTACATAATCATTATATGTACCTTGCCCCTCCCCTTCCATGATTGTGTGTGTTGGGAAGTACATATAGCACCACATTTTTTTTTATCCTTTGATTTTCAACCTTCTTCTTGTTAGTACGACATGATAGATGTTATTAGGGCATCCATACACATACAATGTGAGACTACCATTAGTCTTTCAAAACATGGCACATGAGTTTTTGCAATTACTTGAGAACTTAAAACACAAAATTTTTCAACCAAAACATAAAACATAAATTACCAAGAATTAATAAATTTACCTCTAATTAATGGATGCAGATTAACGGTAACGGCAAAAAGAATCAAAGTTGATGGACTTTGAGATCATGAAAACCAACAATATCAATTTTCCAAAACTAGGATCTTAAATACAGATAAATGCATATCGCAGGACCAACTCTATAATTTACTTTAAAAAAATTAAATGAATAATTTGCATTCCATGTATTTTACCATTTTTAAGAGAGCAAAAAAATAACGGCTTATCTCAAATTGAGTCTTGATTGGTAATGCTATTGCCTTAAAAAAAATATAGTAGTAAAAGTATTTTATATGATGGTAGATCTTAGTAGTATAAATTTAGGATAGATATCAAGTTATACAGTCTTAAATTTAATTTTGAGTAAATTACAGTTTTGGTCTCAGTGGTTGTCCCAAAATTGCACTTTTGGTCATCCTTTTGGTTTTTCACGCTCATGGTCCCTGTGGTGTCCAAAATCTTGCACTTTTGGTCCCTTGGTTAGGTAAAATGACTAAAATACCCTTTCTATATTCTTTTTCCTTTTCTTTTAATTTATTAATTATTAAGTTAATTAAAAATAAAGAAAAAATAAACAAAAACCCACCATCACCTACGAAGGACGCCAGAGCGATTTCTGGGTTAAATGTTATGAGGATTATCAATGAGCCGGCAGCGGCGGCAATTGCGTATGCGTTGGATAAGAAGTCGTCGCGAAAAGGTGAACATAATGTTTTGATTTTCGATTTGGGTGGTGGGGCGTTTGATGTGTCGTTGTTAACGATTGATTTCCGAGCAGAGGTATGTACAATCGGTAACATCCAACATGTTAATCTCGTTATATTAATAGGCTTCTACTCTGAAGTTTACAGAGAAATGAAAGGCGATGGATTCCCACCTTGATGGCGCACTCCAGTAATTGATTCCCACGTTCTCCTTCTTTTCCGGAAATAACTAATCGTCGGAAAAAGGTCACCGGAAACCTGGCTGCTTACTCCTTCCCGTCTACATATTCCGGTCGAGGTTGAACTGTTGAAGCTGCTAACAGCCTCCTCCCCTCTTCCTGTCTACATCTTCCAGTCGAGGATTAGGTTAGCAAATGGGTTTTAAAGAGATTTCAATGAATCAAGAATAAGGTGCGTTTCTCCAGGTCTCAATGGCTAGAAAATTATGAAATTGGGCAATTCCCTTTCTTTGAAACTTTCTTGTGGGTTATAATGAGGATGTTGGCGAAATTAATTGGGCGAGATTTCAGCCGTGTTTCAGTCATCCTCGTCGCAAACCACCATTGAAGTCGATTCATTGTTCGAAGGAATCGATTTCTATACCACGATAACTAGAGCCAGATTCGAGGAATTATGCATGTATATGTTTATAAAATGTATGGATCCAATGGAGAAATGCTTGAAAGATGCCAAAATCGATCAAGGTTCCGTCTATGAAGTGGTCCTCGCCGGGAATCCAAGAACACGAACAAGGAGTTACCGCCGGAGAGAGAATTTTTCTGGTGGAGAAATAGTTAGGTCATGGAGGTAAGTAAGGTCGTCGTCTCCGGTGACTATTTGGGTGTCGAGGAGAGTGGCGGAAGAAGGGTAAACAGACCTCCCGGATGGCATTGTTTGTCCCGGTCTGGATGAGGTGGTGGGGTTGCGGTGGTTTCTCGTCGGAGACGATGAGTGACCCCTGCCCTTACCCTTGTTTCTTTGATTCATCTTCTTTAGCCGGTAGTTTCGTGTCCCAGTCTATCGCTGCTTGTAGTGTGGCGGTGGTACAGATACCAAACTTAATCGGCTTGTCGGAGACGATGAGTGGCGTTTTGGTTTGATCTTTCTTTTTTTTAATTGATTTATGTCACACCCCCAAACCGTAATGGCGGAAACGTTCGAGGGTGGATAACTTCATGAACAATATCATAACAAAGTTGAATAATAGTGATCCCAAGCAAAACAACCATCATTAAATAATTGCAAATGTTACATCGTTTAAAAGTTGCATGTTTCAAATACAATTACAAATGATATCAAAATAAGCAAAAACGACGTCGCAACGTCCCTTCGAATAGCGCTGAGGTTTACCTTATCAATTTCCTGAGAATACAAGTAATTTGAAAGAGTGTCAACAATTAAGTTGGTGAGTTCATAAGATTTTTGCGTAAGAAATGTCCTTTGTTTGTAAATGATAGTATTGAAAACCAAGAAAATCCAGTATTTTCTCATAAAAATGTCCAAGTCTTTAAATCCCAAAGACTAAAATGTAATATGTAAACTGTAGTGTAAATTCCTTAGAAATGTATGTTTCCACGTAAACAATTTATAAAAATATTAAGTTGATTATTTTCCCCGCGTGAGATACCCTATAACCATACTGTGACTAGTTGGCCTGCTGCGACGTTCTTCAGGCGTCGGAATGTTAGACATTTGGACACCTCAGACCTGCCGGTCTAGCTGTAGCTAGCAGCTCGGGTGCGGGGTTGTCAAGCCCGTATAGATCTATACTCAAATATCGCGCTCTCTTACCGAGACTCTGGTTATAAAAATTCAGGACTTATAGTAGGTACTTATAGAAGTACTGTGAAGATTCATCTCACAAAAATGTATGTATTTCAATCAACTTGTTTACGTAAGATTTGTATATAAAAACTCTTGTAATCATCCATTATCATTTTTCCCATGATAATATGGTAATGTTTAATAATTATATAATTTTATATAATTATTTTTGTCAAAATAACCTGATGTTCATAAACTATTCCAATAATAGTCTATTTTTAGTGTTCCGTCGTAATAATCATATTTTTACGAATAATGACGAAATAACTTATTCAAATGATTATAAATATCATTTTTTAAGATATTTCTCACAAAATGGTGTAATAACTTGATTATAACCATTTTTGCTAGAAGTAATATTTCCCGGTTACAAAAACGTAGTTTTTATTGGTTTTTATTTTTATGACGTTTATGTCAAAAATCTAGTGTTTTACTCACTTTATTTATAGTCTTGTATCTTTTACACAAACATAATATGTCATAATGTTTATAATACATGGATCTAACCATTTCTCATGTCAAGAGCATTTGTACACAACTTTTAGTTTTCATATTTATAACATATTTATCCAAGATCTAGCATTTTTACACATTTTATTTATAGTTTGGGAACTTTTACACAAACATAATATGTCATAATGTTTATCATACATAGAACTAACCATTTTTCATATCAAAAGCATTTTTACACAACAATTAGTTTTATGAACTTGTGTAAATCATCATTTATAGTATTTAAACATATGTAAACTTGGATAAAACAACATTTATAGTATTTAAACTTGTATTCTCCCCTAAAAAGGTTAGAAAAGATGAAAATGAGGGGTATGAACTCACCCTTGTAGCGTGCTTGGCTTAAAAACTAGGTAGTTCTTGAAAGATTGGTGGTAGGAACGAAGATCCAAGCCTTGGAGCTCGGAGGACCCTTGGACAATGCTATTACCCAAAGGTTTTTCATAGATGTTAGTGTGTGTAAATGGAGTAAAACTTCTGTAATATAGATTAAAATCACAAGGTGAAGATGTCTTACCAATTAGACTTGCAAAAACACTTGGAAACGGAGGTTTGTGGTGGTGTTTGATGGTGGCGGTTTGGAAGAGAGGGAGAGAGCCAAGAGGAAGAGAGGGAGAGAAGATGAGAGAGTGTGGCTTGGTTCAAATGAAGTGGCTAGTTCCTTTTTGGTTGATTTGGTTCTTGATTTTCCTAATATAAAATTCCTAGACTTTTTAATTCTCCTAGATTGTGAATAGTGCCTATGTGATTTTTGGTGTGATATGTTGGTGTCTCCCATGTATGGCTGCCGATGGTGGTGGGGTAGGAGGGGTGGGTGGGTTAGTTTTTATAAAAATAGCATTCTACTTATATAAAATGTGTGATTTTTATAAAATCGTAAGTCGTTTTAGTGAAATTTTATGAGTTTTTTACAAAACCAAGTTCTAAATAATTATTTTGTATAAAAACATTGTCAAACATTTATTTTAATTGAATTATAACTCGTTGGATGTCGAAATACGCGTTTAAGCGCATTATTCTTCCGATTTCGCGATTTTTGGCATTTTACCGGAAATTGAATTTGGCTTTGAAATTAAATACTAGATATTATTACGTTCCATATTATATGAATTGTTATTTCATATTTGATGTTTAAGGCACCACATTTTGCATTTTGAGTCCAAACCCTGTGTACATTTATCCGTTCACAGCGGTTTAATCGTTGTAACTTTCACATACGAACTCCGTTTTCGACGTTCTATATATCCACAGTTTCGTATTTACGAGTAGATCGTTTCATGAATATTATTATTCTCAAAATAATAATTGTACGATTATCAAATTTTTACGCTACAATAATTTATTGTCCGTATTTTCGATGTTTAATCGATAATTGTTGTGAATTAGCATACGTAGTATTATAACCTTTAATAATTCATCGCAAAAGTTATGGAAGATAACTTTTCAACACATTGATTAACGTACGCTTCGTTTGACTACAGTTGACTTTTGTTGACCAAAATTTACAATTGTCACATCATCTACCCGTTAGAAAGAATTTCGTCCCGAAATTTAGCTCTTGAGTAGATTCTCAAGGGTTTGGGAAGAGATGTGGATACTTTTGTTGCATTTGGTCTTCACGCTCCCAAGTAAATTCTGGTCCACGCTTGCGCTCCAACGGACTTTCACTATTGGTATGCGGCTTCGTTTCGTTCTCTTGACTTCCCTGTCCATGATCTCTACAGGTTCTTCTACAAACTGGAGGTTCTCGTTCACCTCGATCTCGTCGAGCGGAATGACAAGAGTCTCATCGGACAGACACTTCTTTAGGTTGGATACATGGAAGGTGGGATGGACATTGCTGAGCTCTTGTAGTAGTTGGTGTTTGTAGGCTACTGGACCGATCCTAGCAAGGATCTCAAAGATCCTAATGTATCTGGGGTTCAGTTTCCCACGTTTTCCAAAACGTATCATTCCTTTCCATGGTGAGACCTTCAACAACACTCGATCGCCAACCTGGAATTCCAAAGGTTTGCGTCGTTTGTCTGCGTAACTCTTTTGTTGGTCACGAGATGCTTTCAATCGTTCACGGATCTGAACGATTTTCTCTGTCGTCTCTCGTATGATCTCCGGACTGGTGAGAGTGCTGTTAGGTACTTGGCCTCTGGCCAGTTGAGTATCCCCTACCTCAGCCCAGCACAGAGGGGATCTGCACTTGCGTCCATATAAAGCTTCAAATGGAGCAACTTTGATGCTAGTGTGGTAGCTGTTGTTGTATGAAAACTCAATGAGTGGTAAGTGGGTGTCCCACGCCTTACCAAAGTCTATCATACAAGCTCTCAACATGTCTTCCAGCATTTGAATGGTTCTTTCACTTTGCCCGTCTGTCTGTGGGTGGTACGCTGTACTCGTATCGAGTCTGGTTCCCAAGGCCTTCTGCAATGATTGCCAAAATCTTGACGTGAACCGACTATCTCGATCTGAGATAATAGAAATTGGCGCACCATGCAGTCGTACTATTTCCTTGATGTACGTCCTTGTAAGTTTCTCCATTTTGTCGGTTTCCTTGATCGGCAGGAAGTGAGTGAACTTAGTTAGCGTATCGACGATTACCCATATAGTGTCTAACCCACCAGTTGTCTTTGGTAATTTGGTTATGAAGTCCATAGTTATCCGCTCCCACTTCCACTCGGGTATTTCCGGTTGTTGTAGCAAACCCGAGGGCTTTTGGTATTCTACTTTAACCTTGGCGCAAGTCAGGCACTTGCCCACGTAAGTAGCAATTTCTGCCTTCATGTTTGGCCACCAATAAAGTTTCTTGAGATCCAGGGACATATTGTCAGACCCAGGATGAACGGAGTATCTAGTCTTATGAGCCTCATTCATGATAATGTCTCTGTATCCGCCGAATCTCGGGGTCCAAATTCGGTTCATGAGGTAACGAGCTCCGTCATCCTTAACTTCGAGGTTCTTATCCATCCCTCGCAAGGCTTCATTTGCGACATTATCAGGTTTTAAGGCTTCTAGCTGCGCCTCCTTGATCTGAGTGGACAAATGGGAATGAATCGTTATCGACAGAGACTTTACTCGGCGGCCCGAGTACTCTTTCCGACTAAGGGCATCTGCCACCACGTTGGCCTTTCTTGGGTGATAACGAATTTCGCATTCATAATCACTTAGCAGCTCTACCCATCGTCGTTGTCTCATGTTGAGTTCTTTTTGGTTGAGGATATGCTGGAGACTTTTATGGTCAGTGAAAATCGTACACTTAGTGCCGTACAGGTAGTGTCTCCAGATCTTCAATGCGAACACTACTGCCCCCAACTCGAGGTCATGTGTACTGTAGTTGACCTTGTGAGTTTTAAGTTGTCTTAAAGCGTAGGCAATGACTTTTCCTCTTTGCATGAGTACGCAGCCCAGACCCTGGTTCGATGCATCGCAATAGACCACAAAGTCTTCTGTTCCTTCTGGAAGGGACATAATAGGAGCGCTGCACAAAGCTTTCTTTAAGGTCTGGAAGGCGACGTCTTGTTTATCTTCCCACTTGAATGTTACACCCTTCTGTGTCAGGGCAGTAAGTGGCTTGGTGATCTTTGAAAAGTTCTGAATAAATCTTTGATAATAGCCAGCAAGGCCCAAAAACTGGCGGATTTCTGTCGGCGTTCTCGGTGCTTCCCAGTTTTCGATGGCTTTGATTTTGGAGGGATCCACATGTATCCCTTCCTTGCTGACTACGTGGTCTAGAAAGTCCACCTTTCGAATCCAAAATTCGCATTTCGAAAATTTCGCATACAGCTTCTCTGCTCTTAATGTCTCCAAAACTTGTCGTAGGTGTTGACTATGTTCCTCCTTACTTCGTGAATAGATAAGTATGTCGTCGATGAACACTATCACGAATTTATCTAGGTAAGGTCGTGATAGTGTTTTATTTTTACAATAAAACACTATCATTTAAAGACTATTTTATCGCATAAAGACACTCAGAGGCACACGAAAACGATATTTTTGTGCAAAACAAAAGAACTCAAAAACCGCCTTAAAACATGCAAAATGCTTATCTATAACAGATATGGTTCAGACAGACCCGTCTAACCTACCTCGTCTGTTAAACAATTAGATTATATTTCATATAAGAACGTATGTTTTCTCAACATCAAGGCAAAAGCTCACATTCCAACGGCAGCTCCTGATGCACACCACAGACTCCCAAAAGTCTGGCGGTGATAATAGATCTACTGTCGGGTCAATACTAGCCCAAGCCAGCCATTTGTTTTCGCATAGAAAACATCTCACAAATCACAGGGAAAGCCTATTAAGATATCATTAATTTTCTCAAAAGAATTATGATTAATTTGTCTTTCGTCCCCAGACATCCTCACAAAAATTGCAAGCTAACGAGAGAATATCTCATCTATTCATACACTGCACATCACGGCCCACTGTTGTGTTGCAGATGCAAATCTGCCAGAACTATGGTATTTACCGTAGGAAATCCTGATAAGCTCAACATCAAAACAAGCTTATATTAACAGGTGGCTAAACGTGAATTACGATTCATGTTTAACTTGAACAGAGTTCTCCGGAGCTGCTGGTGTGAGGAAAACAAGAGGGATTTGTGTGTTAACATTTATGGTTTATTTTCAGGAACAAGACCCAAGAAACTCTGATAAGAAACCAAACCTGAGGAAGTGATGCTCCAAACCGAAGAGTAAAAAGGCGAAAAACGCGTAAAAAATACAGCAATCGCGACTTGACAGCCTCTGTGTCGCGACATGAAGAAGAGCAAGGTAGAAGACCAAAAATCTACAGCGCTCGCGCCGCGACGGATGCATGGGTCGCGACGCGAAGACATAGGACGCGACATCACCAACTTCTTGGTCGCGAGACTACCAACAAACGCACTAGCCAGACCAGTGGCCGACAAAAGCAACACCAGGCCGCACCCTCGCGACGCGACGGACCCTTTGGTCGCGGCGCAAGCACTGAACACAGCAAGTATAAATAGAAGCCTTCCAAGCACGGATTTAGATACCAATTTACATCCTTTAGACACCAAGTTACCAATTCACTCTCTATATGTTGTAATAGTTGAAATATCTCTTAGTTAGTTGTTTAGAACCAATAGATTATCACTTTCGGTGGTAATTCTAATAGTAATTCAAGATAATTTGAAGGATAAACGCTCCAAGTTACATGCCGAGGAACACCAAGACCATCTTCACGATCATCACTCGAATGGAAGGCTAATCTCTTCAGATTACTTCCGGTAATGTTATCTTACCTTTAGTGTAACATGTTTTTACTTTGATTCCGAACAAATGTTTTACTATTGTAATTATTAAACTCTCATATCTTTGAATACAACTAGTGAATCATTTGTGTCTACTTCTACTTGCTATCATATTCTCAAGACATAGTATTACCAACATATTCTTCGTGCCTATCTCACCTAAATAACGAGCTAAGACGGATAATCGGTTAATATACTTTGTGCTCAAGTAATATGTAACAAGTTGTAACGTTACTATCATCTAGATAAAACATAATATTGTCAAACCATTGTTTGTACCTAATCTACTCAATTGTTAGACAAAGACAAATAATTGACTCAACATATTATGTATTTACCCATGTAATAGTAATTGTTAGTAAACTGTAATTATGTCAAAGTAATTATATCGGAATCATTATAGTAAAACATGCGAAACTAATTGTTGATAACTAAACCGGAAGTAATTCTTTCTCTATTCTCAAGTTACAATTTCAATATTTTTACCATCACCGTTAATATTTACTTTACAACTCATTAAAAGTTAACCACTAAATCCTTGGACTCGACCCCGCTTGCCCTATCTACGTTGTAAAAGTGGGTTATAAATTGTTTTTGACGCGTGTGACGATAGCGTTGTCAAAATGGCGCCGTTGCCGGGGATTATGTGCGCTTAATTTCTAAAGAGTTGCTCAAAGTTAAAATTTTCTTTTTGTTATTATTTTCTTTCTTGTGCAAACTCACTTGTTTATGCATACAAGACATAGTGTTGTCAACACTAGGATTTATTTCATGAATGAAGGAAGGACAATGAATGATTTTCTCACCATAGATTTGGGTTATTATGACTTTTATTGTCCACCACCGCAACAAGATCCATACGATGATGATTGGTGGGGGAGCAACAATTCGGACCCAAATCAAGATGACGAGTCATCCTATTTTCTAGCAAATCAAGGATCACATGAGTCGTCATTTGACAAGAAGTTAGATCTAATATTGGAATTGTTGAAGGAAGGCTTCAAACAAGAGGAAAACAACTCCAAAGCAATCTTAATGCTTGAAAATCAATTGGAACAAATGGTGGAGCAAGTAAAAGAACAACCATCGGACGATCATTCAGGTACTATGCAAGTGGATAAGGTAACTATCTTGTGTAGAGATGAATCTTTTGACATTAATGTACATAAATCTACACCACCCGATTATGAAGTTGTGGTGGAGGATTATGTATCAATTAATGAAGAACATACTGAATTAGAAACACTTAACCAAGAAAAATCTGAACTTGAATTGGAAACATCTCAAATAATTTTCCAAGAACTAGAAACACCAAAAGTTGAGGAGGGGTCAGTGGAGTCTAATACCGCCCCTGACCTAGCGAATTTCAAAGAACCAGAAAAGCAACTTCTTTTTGACATTTTTGTGATAGATTCCAAAAGACTGGACATATTCAAAAAACCAAATGACATCATTAATCGTCCCATTTCAGCAACTATCTATGCCCATATTAGTTGTCAAGAAGGTGTGATTGATGTGATATTTGGAAACCAAAAATTTAAACTTCAACTATTTGGACGTACTAATGATCCTCTGATCGGTGGGGACTTGTTTGTAATCAATACTATGGATGATTACTTCTATAAGCATACCACAAATATGCTCGCTGACACTACCCACGATCCGGAGATACTTTTCTCTTGTGACAGGTGAAAACATGTGGATAACATTGGAAGTAAACATGTGAAGAAAAGAATACAGAAAAAGAAACATTACACCACGCGATCCTACAAATCAAAGATGAAAGTGGTTGGTGGTATCAAGACTCGGTTACAGAACTTTACTCGAAGAAGAAATACATGTCCTTTCAAAACAAGGTTTAAGTGTTCTTTCAAAAGACTCAAAGTTAAAAAAACGGGATTCAATAAGGTCAAAGTTGACATGACATTTGATCCGAGTGAAACTCGGGAATGTGAGTTGTTTGAAGATAAAGAGAAATATATGATACCATATCACCACAACATAATTGTTTTTTCAAAAAAAAAAAAAAAAAAAGTCAACTAACATACGATCCTCCATGAAGCATGGATAACGGTTGAAGCCTTACGTTCAATTGGTGGATAACTCACAAGCAGTGTTTGAAAAAAATTGCTTTAACTAATCCAAAAATCTAACCAATTGAACATAAGGCACTGCGTCCGGCTGAAGACGTTAAACTTAGCGCTTTTCGGGAGGCAACCCGAGAACTTTGTGGGTGTGTTCACTGCAAGCCCTCATTTACACTTATGCAAAGCATAAGTGTGTAGTGTGTTTAATTATTATTTTTAGTATGTTTAATTATTTGATTTTAGTGTGTTTTATTTTATAAAAACATAAAAATTTGTGTGTATAAAATATACGGACATACAAGTGAAAAGAGGGGATAAAAACAAGGTTGAAAAATGAAAAAAATAGCCCTCTGAAGACCCCTCGCGACGGGACAAAAATTCCTCGCGACCGTGAGAACAGGTAAATCGCGATTAAGAAAATCCAGAGTTTCCAGTCTTCGCGCCGCGACCACTCCTTCCGTCGCGACCACTCCCTCCGTCGCGAAGGAGCGTCATCAGGTATATATTCTTAACCCTAAACAGCCGCCGCTTTTTCACCCTCTCCTTCCTCTCGCGATCTCTCTCACGGCCAGACAAGAATCCGACCAAAACCACTGTTTTTCTTCATTTTTTCTCGTGTGAATCATCATCTAAGGTATGTATAACACTCCTCTACTGTCGCTTAAGGTTTGTACATGTCAATTCATAGAAAAATCGAGCGAATCTCGGCCGAACCCAAAGCTTGCGATCTGTTGCTTTAGATGTTGTTATTTTCTGAAATTGATGCTTGTACAAGATAGACATAGCACTTAGGAACATTTGTGGCTTAATACATTGAGTTAAAACCAAGCCAAACACAAGAAATTGACGATCCCGTCGGTCCGACTGCCGCTCGCGACCGCGACAAGGACAATCCTCGCGACTTGAGGTTTGACGCGACCAGGACGCGACCTGGTCGCGAAGGCTAGGCAGGGGCTGAATTTTTTTGGTCGTTTTTGCTATTTTCTTGCTTATTAAACCAAAATGATGATTGTATAAACCTGAAAATTTGCAGATATGGCGCGTAGAAGGGAACAAAGGCAACAACCCGCACAAAGGGACGATATCGCTTCACATCAATGGTTGCGATTCCCACAGACTATTCCCTCAGCTAGGAAAAATCTATACGAGGCAAATCTGGAGAGATACAGACGAAGAGATGTTGAGCCAGCTTTAGTATTGGACTGGAATTTTGCCAATACTATTGGGATTACTGCAGCTATTGACCAGTATTTGGTCAAGACGGACGGCACATACACGAGCTACGCGTGGAGAAACCTGTTCCAGATCCGGGAGCATAGCTACAAAGAGCTAATGCTGGAGTTTTTCTCCACAGTCACCTTTGACCCGACAGAGGAGGACATGTTCGTCCGTACAGCTTTCTCCTTCCGACTTGGAGGGGAGCCCAGACAGTGCAGCATTGTTGAGCTGGGATGGAGACTGGGTCTCTATCCACATGGTGATTCTCGCACACTGGCATTCAGAGAGTACCTAGCTCAATGCCTCACCGGCCCAACGGAAGAACTAAACAACATCGACTTCTGGGGAGAGATTGCCAACACTCTATACCTCCCCGAGACTGCAGTAGAGAGCGCTATCCGCTCTCCGATCCACAGATTATTACACCGACTTGTTGCTACCTCCGTCAATCAACGAAGGGGCAGCGAGAAGGTTCCCGCTGCAGATCTCTTCTATCTGTGGTGTCTTTTGACACCAGGGAGGCATTGCAACCTCCCATACTCGTTGGCATTTTTCTTGGCCCGCAAGGCCACAAGGGCCCGATCTTCTAGTCCCCTCTGCGGTGGTCATTTGATCACCCGACTGGCCCATTCATACGGTGTCACAGCACTACCAGACATACGATCCATGACCCCGAGCGAGCCCTGAGCCATAGGGCGTCAGTACCTGGAGTTGATGAGGGTGATCCGACAGACAGGTCCACCAGGTACATACGTGATCGCCGAGCCAGAGCAGGAGGAGTAAGCACCCGAGGCTGCTCAAGCACCACCTCCACCTCCCAGGCGCCGTCAGCGCCAGCGTCAGAGATCTCCTGCGCCACCACAGGATCCCGAGCCCGAGATTAACCTCGGGACCATTTACCAGCAGATGCAGTCATGGCATCTAGAGAGCCAGACCCAGTACCGACAGATGCAGGATTGGCACCTGGCCAATCAAGTTCAGCATCAGTGGATGGCCGACTCTATGACTGACTTTTTCAGGCATCAGGGATTTCAGCCTCAGTATCCATATCCAGGTACCGTTCCACCTGTACCTGATTGGTACAGGGGTAGCTATCCTCAGGAGGATGACGCAGGGCCATCGGGTACTCATTACGATGATGAGGATGAGTGAGTTTGTTTTCTTTTATCTTTTTGTTTTCAAGTTAGTGTGAACTTTAATTACAGTTGTGTGTTTTAATTACTGTTGGTGTGAACTTTAAATATTGCATGGTGTGAATTTTCTTTATGTTTGTTCGGAATGACGTTTGTTTGTGTTATTGATTATATTACAGAAGGTGATCTAACATGCTGGCAGTCAGTTCAGCGCCCAACATATCAAATGATCTGCCGTTTAAAAAAAAAAATTATTTTTCAAAGAGAAATCAAATGCGAAAAACTTCATTTTGCTTGAGGACAAGCAAACCTCAAGTGTGTAGTATTTTGATAGTGTTTTATTTTTACAATAAAACACTATCATTTAAAGACTATTTTATCGCATAAAGACACTCAGAGGCACACGAAAACGATATTTTTGTGCAAAACAAAAGAACTCAAAAACCGCATTAAAACATGCAAAATGCTTATCTATAACAGATATGGTTCAGACAGACCCGTCTAACCTACCTCGTCTGTTAAACAATTAGATTATATTTCATATAAGAACGCATGTTTTCTCAACATCAAGGCAAAAGCTCACATTCCAACGGCAGCTCCTGATGCACACCACAGACTCCCAAAAGTCTGGCGGTGATAATAGATCTACTGTCGGGTCAATACTAGCCCAAGCCAGCCATTTGTTTTCGCATAGAAAACATCTCACAAATCACAGGGAAAGCCTATTAAGATATCATTAATTTTCTTAAAAGAATTATGATTAATTTGTCTTTCGTCCCCAGACATCCTCACAAAAATTGCAAGCTAACGAGAGAATATCTCATCTATTCATACACTGCACATCACGGCCCACTGCTGTGTTGCAGATGCAAATCTGCCAGAACTATGGTATTTACCGTAGGAAATCCTGATAAGCTCAACATCAAAACAAGCTTATATTAACAGGTGGCTAAACGTGAATTACGATTCATGTTTAACTTGAACAGAGTTCTCCGGAGCTGCTGGTGTGAGGAAAACAAGAGGGATTTGTGTGTTAACATTTATGGTTTATTTTCAGGAACAAGACCCAAGAAACTCTGATAAGAAACCAAACCCGAGGAAGTGATGCTCCAAACCAAAGAGTAAAAAGGCGAAAAACGCGTAAAAAATACAGCAATCGCGACTTGACAGCCTCTGTGTCACGACGTGAAGAAGAGCAAGGTAGAAGACCAAAAATCTACAGCGCTCGCGCCGCGACGGATGCATGGGTCGCGACGCGAAGACATAGGACGCGACATCACCAACTTCTTGGTCGCGAGACTACCAACAAACGCACTAGCCAGACCAGTGGCCGACAAAAGCAACACCAGGCCGCACCCTCGCGACGCGACGGACCCTTTGGTCGCGGCGCGAGCACTGAACACAGCAAGTATAAATAGAGGCCTTCCAAGCACGGATTTAGATACCAATTTACATCCTTTAGACACCAAGTTACCAATTCACTCTCTATCTGTTGTAATAGTTGAAATATCTCTTAGTTAGTTGTTTAGAACCAATAGATTATCACTTTCGGTGGTAATTCTAATAGTAATTCAAGATAATTTGAAGGATAAACGCTCCAAGTTACATGCCGAGGAACACCAAGACCATCTTCACGATCATCACTCGAATGGAAGGCTAATCTCTTCAGATTACTTCCGGTAATGTTATCTTACCTTTAGTGTAACATGTTTTTACTTTGATTCCGAACAAATGTTTTACTATTGTAATTATTAAACTCTCATATCTTTGAATACAACTAGTGAATCATTTGTGTCTACTTCTACTTGCTATCATATTCTCAAGACATAGTATTACCAACATATTCTTCGTGCCTATCTCACCTAAATAACGAGCTAAGACGGATAATCGGTTAATATACTTTGTGCTCAAGTAATATGTAACAAGTTGTAACGTTACTATCATCTAGATAAAACATAATATTGCCAAACCATTGTTTGTACCTAATCTACTCAATTGTTAGACAAAGACAAATAATTGACTCAACATATTATGTATTTACCCATGTAATAGTAATTGTTAGTAAACTGTAATTATGTCAAAGTAATTATATCAGAATCATTATAGTAAAACATGCGAAACTAATTGTTGATAACTAAACCGGAAGTAATTCTTTCTCTATTCTCAAGTTACAATTTCAATATTTTTACCATCACCGTTAATATTTACTTTACAACTCATTAAAAGTTAACCACTAAATCCTTGGACTCGACCCCGCTTGCCCTATCTACGTAGTAAAAGTGGGTTATAAAATGTTTTTGACGCGTGTGACGATAGCGTTGTCAGAGTACGGTGACCCCACACTTGCATTATGCAACTCCATCAGTTGGTGCAGCAATCACAGTTTGGCAGATACTAACAAAAAATTGCAAAATACACCAAAGAAAATTATACATTGCGAGTTGTTGTCCTTGCGGATTCCTCATCTCCACGACGCCGAAGTGTCAAGGCCGCGACGCGTAGACGCGATGAAATCCGGTGTCTGTCGATCAAGTATGAATGTCCGCGGCGCGAGATGAAGATGACCGCGTCGCGAGTATGCACGAAAAGCCCCAGATTTTTCGATTTTTCAATTTTAGTCCGTTTTTCAAATTGATTGTACCAATATGTTCCTAAACTAAAGCCTAACAAAAGCCCTAAGTTTAAGTTCAGAAAAACAAGCTAAAATTGCCCTAATTTCTCATTTCGGTCAAAAACCCCAATTATGAACCCTAGAATTCTTGATTTTCGATTCCAACCTGTTTTTTATCAAATTGAACACACCAATTGCATCCTAGAGTAACCAATAACAAAAGCCCTCTGTCAATTTAACGCAAAACAAGCAACAAAGCCACCAAATCGGGTAAAAACCCGAAGAACCCTAAAACGAGCCCTAATTTCACAAATTCTGGTTTTTTGCATGTTTTTGTTAAATTGAATATACCAATAGGTAGCTATATGTGCGATTAAGAAACCCTAAGTGTCAATTGCATGAAAAACGAACCAGAAATCGTTCGATTTGAGGATGAATGTCCGGTTTTCCGAAAAACCCCCAAAACGGCCCTAATTTCTGTTTTTTCGATTCTTGATCTGTTTTAACTCAATTGATTATTCCAATATGTCCTATACCCACCGATTAAGAAATCACAAGCTTCAATTTCATGCAAAACGATCAAGAAATGGTCCGATTCGGGGTTGGAAGTTCCGATTTCGCGGAACCCCCAATCGGTTAAACCTCTGAAATCCGACTTGTTTTGCACGAAATCATGAAAGGGAAAGTTGAGATACATACCTTGGATGCTTAATTGCAGATTGGTTGGATCAATTTCATGAAAACTCGAAAAATCCGATTGTGTATGTGTGTGTTCGGCTTGGCAGATGCGAAGGGGAGGGAGGAGTTCCAATCTTAGCGACGAGAATGTTGGGGGAGGGTTGACCACGTGTTTGACCAGGGGTTAGCGTCACTAATATTAAAATTAGTGGCGCTAACTTGTAATTTTCTATTTTTTTCGCGATTTTTCCGTATTTTTAAAACCCGTTCGACCACCCCACACTCAAGTTATGCCAGGACATTTTAAAAAAAAAAATTTTCCAAGTGATATTTTGACAAAATAAGAACTAAAAATTAAAAACAAAAATTAAAAATACTTACCGAATTGCCGGGTTGCCTCCCGAAAGCGCTTCTTTGTTCGGTCTTTTAGCTGGACCGTCTCTCTGCGGCTACGGTGGGTCGTACGCCATTTGACTTTGTTGATTTTCAGTCACCACCGTCCCCTCGCTGATTCCATACTCCAATTTCCCAGGGTCAAATGGTTTGCCGGTTCCTCTGCTGCTGCCCTGTTGTCGTTTTCTAGTTATTTCGCGCGAGTGTTTAGAAGTAGCTTTAAACCTCCAAGCTCGATCCTTCTTTCGGTATCTCTTCAAGATCACATGCTTGACATGAAGCGTGCCCAGTGCCTCTCCTAGTAATTGTTTTGCAGATTTCATTTTACTTGCGTCTCGTGTGCTATCTTCAGTTTGCAATTTTGGCTTGCAGTACCAATAAAGGTTTTCCAATCGAATGGGATCGGAAGGCAACATATCGGGATGCTTCCATATATCCTCATCGATGGTATTGATCACATCTAATTTTCCATTCATGAATGGATCATGAGTGGCGATAAAATCATGTTTATTGTTTCAAAGACCAACTCGTCGGCATCATCTTCTTGATCATCGTCCAACAGGTGGATCGGTACCAAGAGTGAGCGACTGGTTTGATCTGGTGGTGGTACAAAGTCACCCATCACCAGATCCTTACTTTCAAAAGACTCAAAATTTTCAAAAATTCTAGGTTCGGGGGTAGTATTGTCATCTACACCCCCTTCCCCAATAGTATCAACAATTTCAACAATTTCGGGGATCGTTGGGCTGGGGTCTGTACTGTCACTTACAGCCTCCTCCACAACATCCTCATCAATCAAATCGTCTAGTGATGGTATGGATTCACTCATCACCAGCTCGACATTATCAACATTTTCAAAAATATCAAAAACATCAAAAGTTGTTGAGTCAGAGGTAGCATTGTCACCTACAACCTCTTCCTCAACAACATTTTCGACCCTCTCAGTGGTCTCTTGACTTTCCCACGGTGTATGCCCTTCCATCACATCTTCAGGTGATGCAAGTTCACACACATTATTATTGGTATAAAAATCACTCGCCTCCAGTTCTGGCGAAGGTGGTGAACATTTCCAACTTTCCTCTAACCTATCTAAAGAAGCTTGCACTTTTTCAAGAGCTTCAGCCTGGTCCTTCTGCTCATGGTAGTTGTTATACATGAATACCCAAAGTTGGGCCCAAGTTACATAATTCTCAAGTTGAGGTGACTCCTCGGTCCACCATCCATTGTCATCGAATGATCCATTGTAGGAATCATCCTCATCATAGGTGTCGGCCGGATTCCAATAATCTTCATAATACTGATCTGGGTACATGTAATCACCCATTATAAGGATGTACACATACCAAAAATCTACAAACTAAAATCAAACATCAAAAGAAACAACCCTACTGATCGTGTATCCTAAGCGCACAACTCCCCGGCAACGGCGCCAAAATTTGACACGCGCAGAGGTCGTCATGCGGTCAAAAATAAAGAAAAACCTAACACACACTAGTACAGTGGTAGTCAGGGTCGATCCGCAGGAGTTACGTGGTTAGGACAAGACGATAGATTACCAACTGTAGTGTCACTCTACAGTCAGCGGTATTGTTTCTACTTTGCCAAAAACCAACTTAAAACACAATTCCAAGACCAATGCCAAAACCTAACTCAAGCATGAACTAAAATAACCCAAATCAAATCCTAGACTAAATTTCCTTACTGAAATCAGAAACTAGGTTCAAAATCCAGAAGCAAACAATCAATCCAGTACAATCAAACACATCCAAACATCAATAATGCAAAATAACATCAAACCGAATGATTACTTTCATATAAATCAAAACCAAACTCAAATCCAAGCCACACAATCAAACATCGGATCTAACTACTGACTAATGCTACTGAATTCAGAAACTATAAATCTAAACAAACATCGAGTAATCGACGGAAATCCCAATTGTGGAATATCTCGATACCGAGTTGATAAAACAAGAGAAAAACTAAATAACTAACCAAAATGTTGATTCCCACTGAAAAACTGACGAAATAGTGCCTTCGGATCCCTCCTTCGTGTCCCGGGATGCGTGAAAAGTCGGACGGGACTCCGGTATTTATAATGGTGCGAAATTAGGGTTCCCGCGTCGCGGCATTGTCTTTCCCGCGTCGCGCGTGTTGCCTTATCCCGACTTTTCGGAGTTTAAAAGTCAAAAACGGAGATTTTGTGATTTTTTGACATTAGCGTCGCCTAGCGTTTCTTCGACGAGGTGGCATATTTCTACCACAATGATTCAAGATTTGACGTTGGTTAGTTTCTGGAAGGATCGTTATAAGTATATTGTCATTAGGATATAGCGCTTATATATTTTAAGCTTATCTTTGTCCTTTTTTTTAAGTTGAAACCATAATTCAGTATCAAACATACATATCAAACACTTGTACAACGTTTTATAAATAAACTACGTCATCATATTAATAATAATTTGTAGCGTTACATAAATTTTGAGATAGGAAAATTTGACCTTCGCAGAGGTCTACAATGCATGTAACGACCGTTTTTCAAAAAAAAATGTTGTGAATAGTAACTTCGGCGTGAATAGTAACTCCGACATGAATAGTAACTCCGGCATGAATAGTAACTCCGGCGTGAATAGTACCCGAGAAATGAAGTAAGCGCTTACCTCGTGATGACGTCGACGATGATGTCGTGATGACGTCGACGATGATGTCGTGATGACGTCGTGATGACGTCGTGAATAGTGTTTTCAAGCCCTATAAATAGAGGCCTAACTTCTTTATTTCAACCCACAACAAACACCAAACAACCTTACGATATCGAAGAGTGTTCTGGTGAGGAAAATAGGTCGGGAGGAGTTAGGAGCGTGCGGTAGCTGGTAACGAGGTGCTCGGGAAGTGTTGGAAGAGCGGAACGGGAAACGTGCCAATGCTTTGCGAAAACGCCAATCTTAAGTGAGTAATCACTATCGTATTTCTCTAGTAGTTTATAAGTGTTAAACTATAATATGTAGAGGTTATACTATTCGTAATTCCAAAAATAATACCGAGTGATTTACTTACGAGGATGGTGTCTAGGCCGATTACTTGGGATCTGGTTGTTGGATTTTCCGAAAGGCTAAAATGCTGAAAGGATCATGCCACCCCAACTAATCTTCTACCTGGCTATCCTTTACTTGATAAATCACGAGGTATCATGTTGGAATTATGGAAGGGTCTAGTGAAGCAACTATGGTATAGTTAAGGAGTAAAGAGTGATAAATGTCTTACGGTGTTAACAGTTAAAGAGGGAATACGAAGCAGAGATAAACGCTGTAGTCGACTATAATCAGGTGAGTTTCTCACTACATTGTGTGGACGTTATATGTCCTTTACTGTATTTTGTGTGCTTATAAGATGTTTATAAGATGTTGGTAAATGGTACCAAGTTGTGTGTATATTATTGATATATATCTTTCTGTTATAATTGTATGGGTTGGGTTATGGTGTGTGTGGGCTCGACGTACTGAGTAATATAGAGATACGTGCAAAATACACTGAGCAGATACGCATGACTCGACGTACATGGTATGCACAACTTTAAGTGCTGAGCAGGGGAATTAGATATACTGAGCAGATACGTATAGGAGGTTATAATCCAATATACTGGGTAGAGCAGATTATGTGACGTGTGGTTGTATTTTTCCTGTTAGGGGTAAAGTATGTGTAACCGATATGCTGTGTAGTTGTTGGAGCTCACTAAGCCGTGTGCTTATCCTTCCCTATTAAATTACCATTTCAGGTTGTACAGGTGGAAACGACGGCCAGGCATGACGGGTACACACTGATGCTGCTTAATTGGGGATTCATGCAGTGAATTGATGTTCAAAATGATTTCTAAATATCTTCAAAATGTTAATTATTGAATAAATTGATATTTATTTAAATGAAGATATTTTATTAAAAACCGGGTGTTATAATGCAACAATAAACGAACGGCGTAACGACCCACAAAGAGTGTAATCACTTAATCGTAGGGTCGCGCCTACATACAAGAGCGAGTAGCGTATAGCGCTTGCTCATAAAATCCTAGTCTATAACAAAATTTGAGTAGTACGAGTACTACTCATGACGAACTGGATCCCCCATCTCCACGAAGTGCGGCTACTTGTGCCCTCAGATCGGCAGCCTGTCGTACGGCCTCCTCAGCCCTCTGCTCTATGTCCCGTATCCTCTGCTCGGACTCTGATATTCGCACAAAGGCCTCTCGGAACATTCCCATGGTCGTCCTCCCATCCTCCTCAAGCGAGTCGACCCTCTTGAAAGTACGGTGATGAGCCTCGTCGAGGCGCCGGACGCGCGCTGTGTGACCTCTGTAGCGGCCCCCACATCCAGGACTTGGCTGGATGTCGCCCTGATCCGATCCTCTTGGCGGCTAATACGCCCAATCATGACCGGTAAGGCTCGGTCTGTGGAACCTCCCTCGCTGAGGTCGAAGAAGTCTCGACACTTGCCATAAGGGGGAATCAGGCCTTGTTCGCGGCTCCACTTGCGTAGGCGCTCTGCCCATTCTGGCATCGGGTCCTGAAGAGGTTCTTCTATTAGTAAGGGACGGTGGATGAGAAGTACCCTCTTTCGAGGAGTACGCATCCATAGCGGGCCACCAGGGTGGCGGTATACCTGGAAGCTCGGCTCCGGGGGTGGCGCATGATGCTCGCGGATTGGGTGGCGGGGGTTGATGACTTCGGGTTCGTCATCAGACTCCACCTCGTCCCATTGGTCCTCATCTTCCGATATCTCTTCTGGTTCTTCTTCCGGGTAGTAAGGGTCTCCTGGTAGGTGATATCCGGCCATGGCGTCTGTACGAGAATTGGGGCGTAAGAAGTATATAAAAGGGATTCTTAAATACACATATATATATAATTAAGTAATGTACACAAAATACTCCTATAGTATTTTAACCTTATGTTTAGTTCTATAGCGTCATAAAATACTCCCTTAGTATTTTAACTTATATGTTTAGTTATTTGGTCATTGGTAAGTGTTCGGACTTGTTGTTCACCACGACTATTCCTAAGTATACGTTAATCATATCTTGGACCAATACAGTTGATCAGGCTTTATTTATCCAAGATATAATTACCAAAACACTTAGGCCTATCCGTAGTGTTCAACTCATCCTACCACTTTTGTATGTTTTCGTTATGATATCGTTCTAGTATGTATGTATGTACTTATACTTTTTATAAAAATTATCATTGTAATTTTAAAAGTATACTTGTATGAAAATATTTTGAGAGTTTTAGTCCCATTGTATTTATAGTTGTATATCTTTAAATGAATTGATATACTTAGTTCACTATAAACGATGCTCTGATACCAATCTGTCACACCCCGAAACCGTAATGGCGGAAACGTTCGAGGGTGGATAACTTCATGAACAATATCATAACAAAGTTGAATAATAGTGATCCCAAGCAAAACAACCATCATTAAATAATTGCAAATGTTACATCGTTTAAAAGTTGCATGTTTCAAATACAATTACAAATGATATCAAAATAAGCAAAAACGACGTCGCAACGTCCCTTCGAATAGCGTTGAGGTTTACCTTATCAATTGCCTGAGAATACAAGTAATTTGAAAGAGTGTCAACAATTAAGTTGGTGAGTTCATAAGATTTTTGCGTAAGAAATGTCCTTTGTTTGTAAATGATAGTATTGAAAACCAAGAAAATTCAGTATTTTCTCATAAAAATGTCCAAGTCTTTAAATCCCAAAGACTAAAATGTAATATGTAAAATGTAGTGTAAATTCCTTAAAAATGTATGTTTCCACGTAAACAATTTATAAAAATATTAAGTTGATTATTTTCCCCGCGTGAGATACCCTATAACCATACTGTGACTAGTTGGCTGCTGCGACGTTCTTTAGGCGTCGGAATG
This sequence comes from Cichorium intybus, assembly GCA_023525715.1. NCBI lineage: Eukaryota > Viridiplantae > Streptophyta > Magnoliopsida > Asterales > Asteraceae > Cichorium > Cichorium intybus. Next base: position 63,002,481 of record CM042011.1, read on the forward strand.
TTAGACATTTGGACACCTCAGACCTGCCGGTCTAGCTGTAGCTAGCAGCTCGGGTGCAGGATTGTCAAGCCCGTATAGATCTATACTCAAATATCGCGCTCTCTTACCGAGACTCTGGTTATAAAAATTCAGGACTTATAGCAGGTACTTATAGAAGTACTGTGAAGATTCATCTCACAAAAATGTATGTATTTCAATCAACTTGTTTACGTAAGATTTGTATATAAAAACTCTTGTAATCATCCATTATCATTTTTTCCATGATAATATGGTAATGTTTAATAATTATATACTTTTATATAATTATTTTTGTCAAAATAACTTGATGTTCATAAACTATTCCAATAATAGTCTATTTTTAGTGTTCCGTCGTAATAATCATATTTTTACGAATAATGACGAAATAACTTATTCAAATGATTATAAATATCATCTTTTAATATATTTCTCACAAAATGGTGTAATAACTTGGTTATAACCATTTTTGCTAGAAGTAATATTTCCTGGTTATAAAAACGTAGTTTTTATTAGTTTTTGTTTTTATGACGTTTATGTCAAAAATATAGTGTTTTACACACTTTATTTATAGTCTTGTATCTTTTACACAAACATAATATGTCATAATGTTTATAATACATGGATCTAACCATTTCTCATGTCAATATCATTTGTACACAACTTTTAGTTTTCATATTTATAACATATTTATCCAAGATCTAGCATTTTTACACATTTTATTTATAGTTTGGGAACTTTTACACAAACATAATATGTCATAATGTTTATCATACATAGAACTAACCATTTTTCATATCAAAAGCATTTTTACACAACAATTAGTTTTATGAACTTGTGTAAATCATCATTTATAGTATTTAAACATATGTAAACTTGGATAAAACAATATTTATAGTATTTAAACTTGTATTCTCCCCCAAAAAGGTTAGAAAAGATGAAAATGAGGTGTATGAACTCACCCTTGTAGCGTGCTTGGCTTAAAAACTAGGTAGTTCTTGAAAGATTGGTGGTAGGAACGAAGATCCAAGCCTTGGAGCTCGAAGGACCCTTGGATAATGCTATTACCAAAAGGTTTTTCATAGATGTTAGTGTGTGTAAAATGGAGTAAAACTTGTGTAATATATATTAGAATCACAAGGTGAAGATGTCTTACCAATTAGACTTGCAAAAACACTTAGAAATGGAGGTTTGTGGTGGTGTTTGATGGTGGCGGTTTGGAAGAGAGGAAGAGAGTGAGAGAGCCCAGAGGAAGAGAGGGAGATAAGATGAGAGATTGTGGCTTGGTTCAAATGAAGTGGCTAGTTCCTTTTTGGTTGATTTGGTTCTTGATTTTCCTAATATAAAATTCCTAGACTTTTTAATTCTCCTAGATTGTGAATAGTGCCTATGTGATTTTTGGTGTGATATGTTGGTGTCTCCCATGTATGGCTGCCAATGGGGGTGGGGTAGGAGGGGTGGGTGGGTTAGTTTTTATAAAAATAGCATCCTACTTATATATAATGTGTGATTTTTATAAAATCATAAGTCGTTTTAGTGAAATTTTATGAGTTTTTGACGAAACCAAGTTATAAATAATTATTTTGTATAAAAACATTGTCAAACATTTATTTTGATTGAATTATAACTCGTTGGATGTCGAAATACGCGTTTAAGCGCAGTATTCTTCCGATTTCGCGATTTTTGGCATTTTACCGGAAATTGAATTTTGCTTTGAAATTAAATACTAGATATTATTATGTTCCATATTATATGAATTGTTATTTCATATTTGATGTTTAAGGCACCACATTTTGTATTTTGAGTCCAAACCATGTGTACATTTATCCGTTCACAGCGGTTTAATCGTTGTAACTTTCACTTACAAACTCCGTTTTCGACGTTCTATATATCCACAGTTTCGTATTTACGAGTAGATCGTTTCATGAATATTATTATTCTCAAAATAATAATTGCACGATTATCAAATTTTTACGCTACAGTAATTTATTGTCCGTATTTTCGACATTTAATCGATAATTGTTGTGAATTAGCATACGTAGTATTATAACCTTTAATAATTCATCGCAAAAGTTATGGAAGATAACTTTTCAACACATGGATTAAGGTACGCTTCGTTTGACTACAGTTGACTTTTGTTGACCAAAATTTACAATTGTCACAATTTAAAATAATAATATCTCAAAAGAAAAAAGAAAAATAAATTAAAAAGGGTATATTGGTCTTTTCACCTGGCCAAGGGACCAAAGGTGCAAGATTTTGGCTACCACAGGGACCATGTGCGTAAAAAACCAAAAGGATGACCAAAAGTGCAATTTTGGGACAACCATAGGGACCAAAATTGTAATTTACTCTTTAATTTTTATACATAGATAAAGACCTCCTCTACATTCATCTAGACCAATCGAAAACAAAGAATGACATAATTAAGAAAGAAAGTTAGTATTCTATATATATCATTTGACAAAATAGGTTACTGTAGCTAATGTCAAATCAATTTACAGTATTTTGTGTTTACTTTATATTTATTTTATTGAAAGAAAAACTAAACTTGAGGGTTAGCCGAGTGGTCGAGCAGGTGTTTAACAAACTCAAGCAAGGTTATCAAACTCCCGAGTTTACTCTTAAACTCTTACGAGTTTACGTTCCCAAATTCCAAAAACGATCCCGATTCCGTATATGGTCCGAGTCTACTAAGTTTAATAAAAATCTGATTTTTCACTTTATTTGACATTTTGACTGAAAATTTAAATTCTAACTTATAAGACTTGTAACCCTAAATTTCCTTCCGTCTTTCATTATACTCCAGAATCCAGACCAATTTAGTTTTATGTCATTGCAGTTGGTGGACTAAACTTGGAAGAAGAAAGTGTGGATGTAGAAGAGAGAAATGATATGATGGATGATTCGTTTGTTATTTTAGATTAAATTATATTGGATATGTCTATTAGCTATTTTGAATCTTTGAAATTTTTTTTGTAACTTGTGAACTTATGGTATAATATGTATTTCTTCATTTTTTGTGCGTTTGGTAGAATCTTACGATCCGATCCGATCCTACGATCCCGATTTTGCAAAACAAAAAACGATCCTAGGTAGGATCTCGAGTTTGATAACCTTGAACTCAAGGTCTTAGATTCAATTCTCATGGGAGCACATACTTTCTATTTTTGCCATCCAGCCTAGCGAACATTTTTAAATGCATTTTTTTGTCCAATTTTTTTTCATTTTTATTGACTTCTTTAATATTTTTTCTGGAAACTTAGGCTTTTATTTGTAATTTTCTACAATTGTATTTACATATTATTTTACAATACATTTTTTTTATGAATTTATTTTTATAACTTTTTTTTTTAAATCACCTTTTATACACTTTCTATTTTTGCGATATAGCCCGGCCAACATTTTTAAATGGATTTTAATTTTGTCCAATTTTTTCTATTTTTATTGACACTTCTTATAAATTTTTTTTTTGAAATTTAGGCTTTTATTTGTAATTTTTTACAATTGTATTTACATATTGTTTTACAAAACATTTTTTTATGAATTTGTTTTTATAATTTTATATTTCTAAATCATCTTTTAAATGTTTCATGCATGTTTCGTTAAAAAAATTTATTGCTCATAATGAATTTGTTACAAGATATTATATTTTATACTAGGTTAAAAGCCCGTGTATTACACGGTTGAGAATTAAAAAACTTACATAATCAATAAAATATACCATAAAGACCAAGTGTCAAAAAATCATTCAAGAAACAAACAAATAAGTACTAAGTAAATTAGAACTCACAATCCAAACAGGTTACATAATACAAAAAACATGTAGAGGCGGAGGTAGAGGGTTCCCAAGGCAGCACCGGCTACCGCTTGGGTCCAATCACGTAGGGTAAATTTTTCGGGATTTTTTTTTTTACATAACGTTGCTCCCGGTTGATAAATTTTGGCCCCCCCTTAGGTAAACTTAGTCCAAACTTGAGAGCCTTTTATAAAATTGGCACCCCCTTGGCTCTATTCCTGGCTCCGCCACTGTAAACATGTACCCACAAAACCACTCACAACCATATGAACATATCAAAACCACTCACAACCATACGGACAAATCACACTCACACATCCATAAGAAGTAAATAGTAAGTATAATGTCATAACCGACAAATAGAAGAAAGATATCATAATAAACTAATACAAGAAGTGCCTTAAAATAACTCATGACAGCCAAGGGTTTACCGCATGTAGATATCAAGAATAAATGCACATAGGCGGTGATATTTTTCTTATAACATAATCATAAAAACTGAAAGTAGGATGCTAAAAAACACAAATAAATGATAATACATTGTTGTTTTCTTGCAGTTAACCAAAAATAAATTTTCGGTTCACAAATATACTAATAGGGCCTATTAATTGATAACTGATAACTAATGTTTAATTCATCTATTAAATTTTATATAAAATACGTATACAATTTGATTTTTTTACACAACCAAACATGTTATGGAATGGAACGGAATGTTAAATTCCAACTCTATCAGATTTTCGTAGAACCTGCAAACCAAATACTTACATTTGTTTCTTCACATGCTTTTCAGATTGGAGACCATGTTGGCTCTTTTGTGTCAGAGGTTTAACCTGGAATCATCAATTATTAGAATTAAAAGACACATCAAATAAGTTGTCTTTTTGGTGTAAATTTTCCATGTATGAGATTGAATTCATGTATAAAAGTACTTAAAAGTAATACATACAACATGTTCCTGAATAAAATCAAGGAACTTAGTTACAAAACTTGACACAAGACTTTTGGAGCATTCCGAAATCGAAACCGGAGACGATGTTCGTATGTTTGTGCGACACCGTCGAATGGTACGAATTTCCTGCAATTTAATATCAATATTAATTTATATGATAACTAAAAAGTAAATAATAGGTTGTCCTTCACTAAACACAAAAAGACATACCATAAGCACCAAGTAAACTGTAATAAAAAATTACAATAACATCATATAATTAAGAATAAACTACATTTTCTTGGTTTCTTGTTCAGTCATAGCCTTGATTACTTTACATCAAAACTTTACCTAAGATGCCAATATAACCTTGATGCAAGGTTAGGCACTGGAACCATAGACGAAAGCTCAAATGCCAGATGCAAAAGGTCATCATAATACCTTTTAGTAGCAAATTTTAATAAATATAAAGAAATGATAATTTGTCACCTGATTAATAATTGAAAGAATTTATTACCTGATTCAATATTTACCTAGACTACGTCTAGGTAATATTCAGTAAATTATGATGATATCAAACCAATTTGATATTTATATTTATACCTCAATATAGCAGATACAATCCTTTTTTGCTATTGAGTTATCAAAATAAATATAAGTTGCTTCGATATTATCTTATTTTCTTAGATTTTCGCTTGTTAGCCATATGGGGTTTCTATAAGCGATTCTCAAAAAAATCCAGAATAAATAAATCTTAATCGACTGAGTAATACTCATATATATATATATATATATATATATATATATATATATATATATATATATATATATATATATATATATATATATATATATATATATATATATATATATATATATATATATATATATATATATATATATATATATGGGTTTAAACTAAATATGGGGCTGAATATATATTATGTTTTAACTATTTTCTCTAATGTAAGTATTAGACTTTAATGACAATTGTGTTATTAACCATCGTAAATTTGACATGAATTACCTTATTACTATGGAGATTTATTTATTTATGATAGTCTAATGGTTTCAAGTTATATGCAAAAAAAAAAAAAAAAAAAAAAAAAAAAAAAAAAAACAAAAACATTAAGAAAAGAAAAAACAAAGATATGAAAGTGCGTTGGCATTACAGCAATGTATAAAACAAATACATAAATATACTTAAGCTACAACAAAGTATAAAAAACATATTAAGACAGTATAAACCTACGGAAAACTACAACGTAACAAATCATATTTAATTGGTTTAAACACATAAAGATACAACAAAGTACAAAAAACATGCAATGATTGGAGAAATCCCATAATAATCAGAGAAAGGGATCCAGACCAATAGACTTGTTTATGCAGATCCAAAAGTTATATAAGAGAAGATAAAAAATATAGCAGAAAATAATTGTGATACACACAAAACATCACAACCCGAAACAAATATTGTAATTGAAAACAATATTAACTTACATTCTATTGAGACTTCAATGGAAGAATTGTAGAACCACTTTAAAACGTGTGTCTGGACTAAGAGAAAGAGAAGAAAAAAGATCCAGAATTCGTAAACAATAAGTCAGAGTTTTGGAGGTTTAATAATGAAATGGCGTGATTACCGACTTTATTTATGGAATATATGCAATATATTACACAGCCTTTTAATTTAAATTCCAGCCTAAGATAGGAATGATTTATGAATTCAAAAAGGATACGATTTTATATCTTTTACTAAATGTGCTTGAAATTCGGGGTTTACAGCTATTTAATTTAAATTCTCGTCTAAGATAGGAATGTTTTGAATTCAAAAAAGGATACGATTTTATTTCTTTTACTGAATGTGCTTGAAATTCGGGTTGAAAGGTAACCGATGGAATTCTTCATTAGATGTCATTAGGCGGGAAAAAAACTCAACAAAGAATTATAGGATGACACGTGTCAATTTGGCACATTAGAATGGTGTCAAGTGGCATCTTAGGTTTGTTTTATTAGAATAGGAAGATTTAGTCATTTTTTAGATTCTCGCTGTAACTGTAAATATATGTGGAACCCAAGAGTGTCTCTCCAAAAGAGCCCTTGTGGAGAGAGGGGAGACTCCAACATATATACAAACTTATAGTACCGTGTCGCACCAATGGCCCTTGTGGAGAGAGGGGAGACTCCAGCATATATACAGAATTATAAGACCGTGTCGCACCAATGTGGGATACACTAACACTCCCCCTCAGAGACGTAGGCTCGATGAGGTTACAGGGGTGCGGGACACCGGCTCTGATACCATGTAAATATATGTGGAGCCCAAGAGTGTCTCTCCAAAAGAGCCCTTGTGGAGAGATGGGAGACTCCAACATATATACAAACTTATAGGACGGTGTCGCACCAATGTGGAATACACTAACAGTAACAAGCGAGATCTAAGGCTATCAGGAGTGCCTCCTTTGGTTCCCACATGAAAAGTGATGCCACATCACCGACAGATCATCTCCCTTGCTTAGCACACCACCAAGGAAATACACACCACTCCACATCACTTTTTTCTTTTATTTTTTAATTTTATATGTATTATAATATTATTAAGAAGAGAGGGAAAGAAAGATAGAGATAGAGAGAAAGAAGAAGAGAGAGAAAGAGAGCCGGCGTTGCTTGCCGTTGCCTTCTCCACGTGTAATACCGTGTTATTGAATTTTTGAGATTTTGAGTTAATCTTAGTGTAATTAAGATTTATTAGGCTATTGTATGAGTTTGGGTAGTTAAAATCCCATTTGGTAGAAGTTTGAGGCTGAAAAATGCTAAAAAGAGGTTACACGGGTCGTGTAGGAGTCCATTGTGATTGTTTTGAGCATACCGTGAGTTACACGGGTCGTGTCTTGTTGACACGGGTCGTGTAAACCTGTAGACTAAAACTAAAATGCATACAGTGGATTACACGGGTCGTGTAATATTAACACGGGTCGTGTAAAGTGTACAGCACGGGTCGTGTAATATGGACACGGGTCGTGTAGTTCTGCAGACCAAACTCTAATTTCATACCGTGAGTTACACGGGCCGTGTAACTTTTACAAGGGCCGTGTTACGCGTGCAGACCCTTTAAATGTGTAGAAATGCTCATTACGGGAAAAACATTTCCTTTTCGATCTTGAGAGCTCCAAATGGCGATTTTGGGTCAAATTGAAGCTGGAGAATCGTAGGGAAACATGGGGAGATGCGGATCTAATCCCGTACACGCGTTCTTGCTTCCTAATTCGTCGAGGTGAGTGATTGGGATTTTTGAAACCCTAACTTTGATTTCGTGATTTCGTTATATATTGTTATATATGTTGATAGTAGATTGTTAGTGGATGCCTTTAGAGTTATTGGTGAGAGTATTGTCGAGTTTCTACGGTTGAATGAGTAGAACCGCGGAATTGGGGATTTCGGTAAATATTGAGTTGATATTTACCGTTTATACTCCTTTTTCCTCTTTTGATTGATACATCTTTGAGATAGATGATATTGAGATGATTGTGGATGTTGAAGAATTGATTTAGACTATGGTAATATAGCCAAGTCTAGCGAACAGAAGCCCGGTACGCGCAAATTGGGAGTTCCACGTACCAAGCCGATATTAGGTGAGTAGTTATAATTCATTATATATAGTTTGACTATATCTAAATTGAATTATGGTACATGTTAATTGGTTGAGATACTAAGTTGTATGAGTTAAACAAGGTTTAGAATTCACTGTTATATACGAGTACTTGGTTTGAATGAATATACTGAATGACTGAGATAATCATAGAGATTGAGTTAATACATATGTTGTACATATATGTGTGTTGTATTGATTTTTCGGTAGCTTAGAGTTAAAGTGGTTATGTTAATTGTGGATAACAAGAGACGAGTTATAGTCTATACTTGAGCATAAGATCAGAGTATATGCTAAAGTGAGTAACTTAAAGAGTCTTTGAGTTTGATTGTTACAACCATGAAATGAGTTTATACGAGTATGTAGGATTGAGTTTATGAGTAGTATCAGTTGAGATACTTATTTATTGAGTTGATATTACTACTAATTAGTTGGTGTTTGTAAAACTAATATGTTTGCAGGTTTCAGAGTTTAGAGAGAGTGAATATTGCTAATGAGACTAGCAAAAAGAAGAATGAGAAGAGAGTTTACTAAAAGAGATTGTGGAGTATGATTGAGATTTCTCACTAAGCTTTATAAGCTTACACTTGAGTTGTTTGTTGTTTTGCAGGTATCTGTAGCAGTGATAGGGGAAGGCATGTGATAAAGAGAGATAGACAACTCAGAGCATGTCCTTTAGTTGTGTTAGGTTTATTTGTAATGTCTGGTCAAAATTTAAGGACCTTTTGTGTAATTAATGTTTGATAACATCTTGTTTTCCTGGGTTGAGTGCAAGTATACCCATTTTTAATGTATAATTGTTTGCAAAATTTTGGATGTACTTTGTATGAGAAACCGGGTGTTACACCACGCCAAGCCACGGCCACGCCACCCACGCCGAGGGCGGTGTGCCACGCCGTGGCCACATGCCACATAGTCCCCACGTGAACGGCGTTGGACGCACTCAGCCTAACCCCTAATTATTAAACAATTGCATGCTAATATCGTACTTGATACTATTTTCTATGTCAAATAAAAGATTTTTAAATTAACATATACGAACGTACTATGTACCTCTACAGTGAATCAACTATCAACAGGACATTTTTTTAGTTTTAAGTGATTAATTCTTTATTTTATTTCAAATTTATAATATAAGCTTTAGCATTGATTTTGATATAGCATTGATTTTGAAAAAGTATGTCTTTTAAACTAAAAATTAACGAAAATATGTTTCTAATATAATTTTGCCGATAAATATTGATCAAATAATTGAATTTGATTAATTTGGATATAGGGCTTCAGGATACCAAGTTCTGCACAAACCATTATCATATGATACCCTTTTTTGAATTTTATTGACATTCTTTAATTGTTTAGTGATTTGTTTGGTGTAAAAGCATTGCTATACACTGTTACCCATATTTTAGAATGTCACTTTCAATCTTTCATTTGCCATACACATATGTTGTTTTCAGGTGCCTGGGGAGTAATTTATTTCCATCTCCTCATCCCACTTGCCACATTAGTTTTTTTTCACTTTCCTCTTACTTCCATCTTTACCCATCTCACTCCATCCACTCCATCCTACATCCATAGAAGCAACAGTTCCCACCGAACGCACTGAACCCGTGATGCCACATCATATTTTTTATTATAAAATTAATTAATTAATTACATAAATTAATTTAACATTAAATTTAATATTTAAAATAATATTAAAATGCAATAAAAGATTTAAAAAAAGCCAAATAACATTAAATTTAAAAGCATACGGTTACAAGATTTTAGAAAAACATAAATTCGAAAAAAACAACCTAAATACGAAAATAAAATCCTAAAGCGCGTTCATAAACAACCTAAAATTCCAACCATACATCTACGCTATTTGCTGTTTTTTTTCCCAAAAACCAATGTCAGTTGAGGTCCGGTCAAATGGTCATGGGAGCGAAGAAAGAATTTTAAATACTTTTGTTCACGTGCCCATTTGAGCGCTGCTATCTCTTGCTCAATGATGGTTGATTTCCTCCTCGATTCCTCCTCATGTGTAGCCAGAACAGCCAATTTCTTTGCACGATAGGTGTCTTTCTTGTGCGCTTCAACCTCAGTAGTCTCTGCAAGTTTTGATATCTTATCCACGATGGTCTGATACCCCCAGACATTGATGAAGATCCAACCACATTTTTCCCTTTTCTTTGTCAGGAATGTGTTGACGGTTGTGGGAAAACTTCATTGTCGGCCTCAACATCGACTGGATGAGGTGAATAGTGTGCATCAGAAGGGGAGTTCATGAAGTGGTTGGAGTCGGATGTCTTGCTTCTTTGGAGGAATTCATTTCCAATTCCTCGCCTACAAGCCATTTCGCTTGTTCTTTTAATATTTCTCATGTTGCCATATTCGGGTGATTCTCTTATACTCACTAAGTGTGGCACGCATGTTGTTTGTGTTTTTCCTAGAAAATGAAATTGAACTTGTTTACCTTTCTTTTCATGTCCTTCCACTTGGAGTATACTTGAGAGCGTGTCCTATCCGTCCCTCCAAGAAGCGCATGAAAATGTACTAACACGTGCTCTCAAAATGACTCCACCACGACTCCTTGTTATGCATCCTTTGAAACACTAATATAAGTGTTCGCCAAGGCGGCCTCCTCATTCTCCTACCATGAAAGACGTTTCACACGATTGGTGTAAGATCGTTTCTACGAGGTCTTGGAAGGGGGTTGTTGTGTTTCTGGAACTACCTCCTCCACCTTCAGCTCGGGTTCCACCTCCTCTTCCTGCTCCTCCACCTCATCCTTAAAGATCAGTTGTGTTTCGTCACTTGACTCATCCTCTTGTCTACGAAAATGATAAGTGTTAGGGACGTAATATTGGGAGTTGGGCAATTGGCTGGGACTTTGTTGGAACTGGGATAATTAGATTGGAATTGGGGATAATTAGGTCGGAATGTGCCGAAATCCAGTTGGAACTGGGTATAAGCTTGGAATTGGGGATATTGGTTGACGTTATGATAATTTGGGGATGGGGTCGGAGGGACATCCTGACGATTTTTATTTTTGGAAGAACCACGTTTTTTGGAGTTGCCTCGGCTATAACTCATTTTGTAAAAAAAAGGGTTTTTTTAAATAATAGGAAGGGTTTAGAGAGATGTTGAGAGAAAGAAATAATGCTAAAGCTGTGAAAATTTTAATAGGTATGGAGTTGGTATTTTTAGGAAAATGAGGAGGGTAATTTTTAAAAGATTAAATTATTATATATAACATTGGGTTCGGCCAGATGGTGAAGCCACAACCTACCCATCCCACATGATCCCGATCACCACGGTGTAGTCATCAAAGTGGTACCACGACGGTACCGTCGGTACTGCTCCTTTCATCCTCGAACCCGCTCGAACCCACGCATTGTTCCGTCCACCCTTATGGTCAAAGGCTCAAACAACTATTATGTTATTTCTTTTCCATTAAAATATTATGTTTTTATATTTTGTTAAATTGATGATTTTAGACCGGACAAATCCGAGAAAATCGGTTGTATAGTCTTCATGAATTCTTTTTTTAGTATATTTTAAAATTTTGATTTTAAATATAATTAAAGTTTATGTAGAATAGCAATTAAAGTTTCTCAAATGCAATAACGTTACCCACGTTTGGTTTGTTGGATTTCCTAGGATTTGCATTGTAAAATTTGAAAAATCATATGTTTGGTTGGAGAATAAACATAAAATTTGAAATGATAGGATTTTTAAAAATGACTCAACAATCCCACAAAATGAGGGATTTGTAAATACATTTGTTTCCCCCTAACATTTAAAATTTCATGAATAACAGATTTGTTTTTATCATTCGGCCACTACACCACTAATGTCGCCTCCATCTCTTGTCACCTCATTGTTGAGCCCGCCTCCACCTCTGGCTACCCTACTACTGACATCACCTCCACCTCTAGCTACCCTACCGTCGACGACGCCTCACCTTCTGCTACTAAGCTGCCTCCACCATGTCTACCTTCGGCCACCCGACTGCTGCCGTTACTGCCTTGATCTCTGGCCACCCCACCATCGACATCGCCTCCATCATCGGCCACCTCAGCGCCCACGCTACATCCACCTCCAACCACCCCACCGACGCCGACACGTCCACCTTTGACCAACCCGTCGTTGTCGTATCCTGCATCTATGGCCACCCTATCATCGACACCGCCTCTACCTCCGGCCACCCTGCCATCGTCACCTCCATCTTCGACGACCCCACAATCAATGCCCTACATCCCGTTACCCCACTGCTGACGTCGTCGCCTCCACTTCTCACAACTCGGCCGCTGATGCCACCTTCACCTTTGGCCACCTTACTACTGATGCCATCTCCACTTCCAGCCACCCTACTACTGCCTCCATCTTCACCTCCGACCACCCCATCATTGACGTCGCCTTCACCTCCAACCCCTACCGCTAACGCCGACTCCATCGCGAATTCTGTGTCAACTGTTCTGTCCTCAATTATCCATCATTGGTTCAGAATCGACGATTTAATGTTGATGGCTCTAATTTTTGTTTTTTTTTTCCGATTTCATAAAGGTTTTGATATACAACCAAACAGGTCATGAAATTTTAAATCCTAGGATTTAAAATTCCATTGAATTTGAAATCCTAAGGTTTGAAATCCCCGAACCAAATGCCCCCTTACTGTTTTTAGGGAAGTCATAGCAATTAATGTGATAGAAATTACAAGTTCTAAAAACCAATAAGGGAAAATGACTTACAAGAGTAACCAAGTATCATTTTATGTTCAAAAAATATCATTTAAGTTTATGTTGTTCAAAAAATACCAACAAAGTATTACTAATGTCCATAATACCATCAAACTTATCATGATGTTCAAAAAATACCAACAAAATACAAATGTGGAATTTCAAACTTGACCCAACCCTTTATTACAATCGATTTCAAGATGTAGTGGTTCCACCTCTTATGATTTAATGTCGATCTGTTCCAGTCCATCTTTTTCATATTTTCCACCATGGAGAAATGATTTGCTGATCTCACCACCACCACCAATTGCTTACTTCCACGATTACTTTTCTAGGAATGCATTGGTAATATATCCATTCATCTTTTTCATATTTTCAATAATTTAGTTCAGTTTATTTATTTCAATAATTAAGGTTCGATTACTTAATTTAATATGTGCATATGTGCATACACGTATGTGCATATGTGAATATACATATGCGCATAATTTATGTGTTTTCTAGTCAAGAATTGAGATTGCAATTTTATTTCAAGAACTGAAATGTTTAAGCACATATGCATAAATATTAGATGCACATATGCATAAACGTATCTGCATATATACATTTATCTATGCATATACATACGTGCATAAGTGTGTGTGCGTAATTTGCATATATGCATACATATATGTACATGTATATACATATATGCATAAGTGTGTGTGTGTATATATACATGTATATGTTACTGCTATATGTGCATATGTATG